>CM075872.1:23541693-23994193 GCA_038021265.1 Cyprinella venusta | reverse complement strand
GCATTTTTTTGTATACAGTGCATACAAAAAAAAGATTTTGAAATTCATTGGGATCTAAACAAAATTGTCTTTCTTTTTATGGTAAAAAAAGAGACATTTTTCGAAATATTTGTGTTCTACAGAAGAAAGAACGACGTGAGCGAGTAAATAAAGATAGAATTGTAATCCTTTTAAATGTGAATTGTTTTTCTTCATCATATCACACAGCTCCTGTGACCCTGATGATGATGCGGTCTTCATGGCTCACACTATTGTGTATATTCACTCACTTCGACATATTTAGTGCCGGCCTGCAGGGTTAATTACTCTGATGCAGTGAGGCTTTGCATTAATTGATGCAGTGTTTGCATTCATTCATTTACTTTGCTGTAGCATAAGAGTGTCTATCAGCTGAATAGCTGGCTGGCTCAGAATAATGTAGTCTCTGTGTGTGTGTGTGTGTGTGTGTGCATATAGAGGGAAAATGTTTCTAAGAATGAAGTTGTGTGTCATCTATGCTCTGATTTGCTGAGAATAACAATGATCTCCTGCCAGTGGGACCAGTGAGGGGCTCCCACATTGCTATCAGGGCCACAGAGCTCTTTTTGTGTTGCTGCTGTGTGTTTTCTGGCTGTCCCTCTCACATATGCAGGTCAATGGGCCCAGCCTGTCTGATGTTTGACTACTGTCTCTTTCATTTCCATCAGCGTTTAGAACATAAAATCCTCCCTGCAAAAATTCAATTTAGAGAAGCCATCAAGTAATATTGACTGCATCGACCGGTCAAATCATTTTACATGCTGCTGACCCACTTCTCTTATTGCATTTGGTGAGCAAGTGCACAAATGAATAAATGGGTTTTATGCATTAGCTGTTAGGTGGACTGAGGAGTTACACCAGCAGTGTAAAAATTATAATATGACATTAAAGGGGGCTTATAAAGCCTAATTAAACAATCATTTTTTGGCAGCACATTTCGGTTGAGGACTTTCTCACTCACGTTGGACAATAAAGGATATTCACCCGTAATTAAAACTCTAAGACCCCCCCCCCCCCCCTTTTTTTTTTGTTTTGACCTATTCTCTTAAGAATAAAGAAAGTCATACTGATTTGGAAGGACAAGTAAATTAAGTAATCCATTCAAACATCTTAAGGGGGTGAACAATTTATTTAAAGTCCCCCTGTCAATAATAGTATCCCTTAAAACTCACTTTGATCACCAAAATTACATATTTAAAAGTTTTTACCTTGAAAAAAATGTGTTAATGCCTTAAAGGAGTAGTTCACTTTAAAAAAAAACTTCAGCTGATAATTTACTCACCCCCATGTCATCCAAGATGTCCACGTCTTTCTTTCTTCCGTTCAGAAGGTTTTTGATGAAAACATTCCAGGATTTTCTCCATATAATGGACTTCATTGGGAACCAAACGGGTCAAGGTCCAAATGAGAGATTCAGTGCAGCTTCAAAGGGCTTTAAACGACACCAGATGATGAATAAGGATCTTATCTAGGACCCTTGGAGTCATGACTGAAAAAGGTTTGTTCATTTTGATGAACGAGTTTGAACAGTCACGAACGCTCATCACAGACCAGAGCAAGGCGAGCATTTGTGCTTATAAAACTTAAACTTTTTTATTTTATTTGTGAAATGACCAATCGTTTCGCTAGATAAGACCCTTAGTCATCGTCTGGTTCCCAATGAAGTCCATTATATGGAGAAAATCCTGGAATGTTTTCATCAAAAACCTTAATTTCTTTTCAACTGCAGACATGGACATCTTGGATGACATGGGGGTGAGTAAATAATTGGCTTTTTTTTTTTAAAGTGAACTACTCCTTTAAGATAGCTTCAATATAGAGGTTCTATGATATGCAAATTAGCCCCACCTCCACTCACACCAGCTCAGAGATCCACTAGTTGATGATCACACCTTGACGTGATTGGTTAGTTTGTGACGTCAGAAACACCAGCGATTTCAAACCTCGTTTTTTGAGACTGTCTTTGGTTCACTGCAGTTTTAAGGAGAAAATACTCAGCAACGGAGCTGACTTATTAGCATAGGTTTTGTCAAAAGCATATTAAAAAAACATAGACAACATTAAAAGCTTGATTTTCACCATAGGGGGACTTTTAATCTTAAATAAATCAAATGGTTACCTAGTCATGTGAAGCGTCGGTTTGCGAGCTTAGCACGCGACTTTTAAAATCGGAACAGATTTTATAACATGGTTTACTTGTCTGACTTGACATGGAGAAAAATTGATCAGTAATGATTTTCTATGAAATCAGTCAACTCCAAGTCAGTTAACCAACCAACCCCAACTCAGTTAACCAACCAACCAACCAACCAACCCCAAAACAGCAGACTGTCTCAGACTTTTGGGAACTAACTCAATTTGCCAGACTAGGTCTCAGAGCAAGTGTATTCCAGCCTCAACTTTGTAGGCCTACTAAAATGGTGATTAGCCTACTTAATTTTGTAAAATAAATAAATAAATAAATAAACAGGCCTTAATACAAAATAATAATAATACATAGCACTAACCCACAACTTTTGTTTTGAACGCCTTTGTGTGTGTGTGTGTGTGTGTGTGTGTGTGTGTGGGGGGGGGGGGGGGGGGGTCAGACCCCCCAAACACCCATAATTCGCACCCTGGGATAATAATTATCCAGTGATTTCCGCACATTACGTTTGTTTACTCAGCTCTGAAGAGGTGATAAATAAATGCTTAATTGCAGCAGAAGGAATGCACGCTGGTAACTGTTCTCAGAGAAAGACACTTGAAGGGGGGCGACTCGGGCTCGCAGGGTAATGGCTGTCAAGCGGAATTTGCGCCCCCCGGTAGAGAAGCGACGCGCTGAATGGGGTTGCCCGCTACCTCCGTGAGCTGGGTACTTGATTCCTCTCTAAAATCTCCGCATGTTCCCCCTTTTCTCCTCCTCCCTCGGTGTTTTAAATTGCAATCCTGCTCTCGCACTCAATGGCGTGTTCATGGGGTGTTTTCGTCCCCCTTTCATCTCGTTTATAAGGACCGTGAGATATTCTTGTCCCTCGTCTGTTGTAGGATTTGACAGCGGCTCCATTCACGGAGAAATTGGCCGTAATTAGTGCAATTATGCTGATTCGCACTTGTACTGCAAACGGAACAGAGCGCGGCGGGATAACCAAAACAAAGATCAATCAATCATGACGTGAATGAGAACGACGCGTAACGCTCGCCACATAATGATGCCATCAAAAGTATGTCTGGTGACGAGCGGATGCGACTGTGAGAGGAATAATTATAAGCAGCCCACCACCTTAGATCTGTAAGTCACACGTTTATGGACAGAATGTTATGGACTCGACGTAAACAACAAGGCAAACAATGTGTCAACTCAAGAGCAAGTTGAATGTAGCCTACAGAAAAACAACTTTTGTGTAACATGGCGCATGTCTTTCTCATATCTGACCAATAAATCAAAAATAAATATTAGGAAACTCTATATGACTGGGCAGTGTAGGCAGCCATGCTGATATTCCGTGGAGATTGCTGTAAAATAAAATAATTAAAGTTGAGTGGCAGCTAGGCTTTTTAAAATTTCGGACCAAAATCTTGGCCAGTTAGCCTATAGGCCTTGCTTTTCTGCAAAGAATAAGCCAAAGCATCAAGCGTTGCCTTGCATGTCGAACAAACTGGAACAGACCCATTTCACACCAAAAACGCTGACTGACGAAAACGTTTTTAAGGCTGATTTATACTTCTGCGTCGGACCTACGGCGTAGCCTCTACGCTATAGACTACGCGTTGGTTTTCGTTGTCCGCGTCCACGCGCAATTACACATGCAGAGGGAGTATGTGAAACCTGGGGAGTGGTTCTAGCAGACCAATCACAGCGCTTGCGATATGCATAGAATTGACGCATTGTTACATTTTTGGAGAGGTGCATGTCAGGGTACGCCGAAGGGTACACGAACTACACACAGCCTACGGCCGTAGCTATGGCGTGAGTTCGACGCAGAAAAAAATTGGGCTTTGAGGCTGATTTATACTTCTGCATCTCACCTACGGCGGAGCCTCTACGCTTTAGACTACGCATTCTGCATCGTTGTCCGTGTTGACGCGCAATTACACATACAGAGGGAGCATGTGAAACCCGGGGAGCAGTTCTAACAGACCAATCAAAGCGTTTGCGGGACACATAGAATTGACGCGTTGTTAAATTTTTTGTAAAGGTGCATGTCAGGGTACGCCGAAGGGTATGTGCGCTACACACAGCCTACGGCGTAGCTATGGCATAAGTTCGACGCAGAAGTATAAATTGGCGCGTAGCTACAGCGTAAGTTTGACGCAGAAGTAAAAACTGGGGCGTAGCTACGGCCTAAGTTTGACGCAGAAGTAAAAATCGGGCTTTAGCCTATTATAATCACACTTCGGCTAGTGTCTGCAGCCATTTGCACAAGCTAATGTCGGTGGATTCTGATTGGTTGTCATTGAATTTATTGTTCATCTGCTGAAAAAAAGGCCTGAAAGTAATTCCAACAAATGTTTGTTATTGTTGTGTTGTAGACTTCATTCTTATAAAATTAGAACAGTTATTAAAAACGTTATACATTGGTTATCATCTTTGGTATCAAGATGGAAAAATAGTGATGGAATGCTTGTTTCTGCCACAGGAAAAAAAGTCAGAAGTTTATTTCTCACAATTGCGAGCTTATATAAAGTCGCAATAGCGAGTTATAAAGTCAGAATTGCAAGGCATAAACTTGGGAAATAAATTCAGATTTTTTTCCCTCAGAATAGCGTAGGCCTATGGCACACAATTCTGACTTTATAACTCGCAAATAAAGTCTGAGAAAATTCTCTCAAAATTCTGAGAAAAAGTCATTTTTTCCCCTTAGAATTGTAATGTATAACTTGCCATTGTGAGTTTTTATCTCACAATTCTGAAAAAAGATGTCAGAATTGCAAGATATAAACTCGTAATTGCATGTTAAAGTAAAAATTGCGTTATTTAAAGTAGCAATTGCAAGAAAAAAAGTTGCAATTATCTTTTTAGATGTTTTATTCTATGGAGGAAACAAGCCTCCATATGATTCTGTTGATTTAAAGTGTGTAAAAACTGAGGTTGTCTTTTGTCATTTTAAATGCTCAAGCTCTTTAAAGCAGGATAGATTCTGATTGGCTGTCAGTGTTTTTATTGTTCATTATTAGTTGAGAAAAAAAATCATCTTGAATGTGTTTCCAATATCATTCCAATATCTGTCATTATCATTATCTGTGGTGGGGACTTCCCTATTCTCACAGTCTCAGAATGATGATTATTTAACATATATAGGTATGCTATCATCTTTACTAAGAAATATAACTACAACTATTACTATATTGACATCCACACCAACAGACAATAATATTCTGTTTATTTTAAGCATACTGCAGATTCGTCTTTTGCCATTTTAAAAGCTTGAGTTTTTTTTAAAGTGATTCCAATGTTATTGTTCCTGGTTATTGTTATAACTGTGGTGTGGACTTCCCTATTGTCATAGAATTAGAGGGATTATCAAAACTAGTCATTATTGAAATTATAGACTTTTATATTACAGACATTATTGTCATTGGTACAAATGGGCCTTAAAAATGAAACGAAAACAAAAGCATCAAATAATTCTGTAATTGATCCGTGTTTTCCTACTCCGGGTTTAACTCAGTGTATATATAACCACATCTTAAGATATAAGTCAACATTTGAACGACTTTAAATCGCTTAAAGACTTAATGTCTTAAACTTAAAACTGACATCTTAAAGATGTCTCTCAGATGTTGTACACAGCAGATGCTTTCCAGATGCTGTGCTCTTTATCAGACATCTTGCAGACATTTTGCAAATTCGGCCTCAAAATGCGTCCCTTGTTAAATAAAGCATACAACAGATGGATCTTTCGCAGCCTTGCATATCCCAGAATTAATTGCGCACCAGTGAATACAGGATTTTTAAAAAATCTGAATTACACTTTTAAATGCAAGTATTGGGCTAAATGTGAAAAACAAACAAACTTTAAAGTGGTTCAAATTGTGCCATTGAATTGGGACCCAATTTTGGTTGGAAGGCGATTTCTATTCTACGTCTATTTAACGCCTGACAGGAAACGTCCTAGGGACGTATTGCAGATGAGCAAACACTCTAAAAAAATGGCTACATCTTGCAGAAGTGAACATGGACATCAATTAGACATCTCTGCGATTTAGGATCCGTTTACACGAAGGGAAATCACAGATATTTCTGCGGTTTGGCCTCTCATTTAGACGAAAACCCAGGGTTTTTTTTTATCACAGAAAACGATTATTTCTAAAAACTTCGGCCAAAGGGCAGATTTCTGAAAATGCCGGTTATGTGTTGTCTTGTCAACTGGGAGAAACGGCGTTTTAGGTTCTCTCTTGTCGATTCTGAGGATTCTGATTGGCTTGCATGGCTTTATCCTTCTCCCTACACTGCCGCCCATAGAGAGCCTAAGTCCCGCCCCTTCGCTTCCGGCTCATGGGACCTTATTTCGGAAAAAATATGAATGGAAGTCAATGGGGAGATACAACTTATCTTTTTATTCCGTCTGAACTGTGCCCTCAATTACACATATAATGTTTGTCAATTTAAAAGATGATTCTCAAAGTCAAAAACGTCGCAGTTTGTCATACAGCAGAAGAGTAACATTTAGTTTTATGTGAAAATCGCTCTATGAACTACATCTCCCGGGAAGAGAAACGAGATCCGCTGCTCGTGTGCGTGCAGTCTGGAACAAAACACTCAGGTAGGACGACGTAACGTTACGATTATAACGTAAGACTGTAGAAATAATGACAGACAGCCTCAGTAAAGTTAGCTTTATTCATTGAGAGAAAATGTGCGCCTTTGGGGTTTGTAGTCTTTGTAATTACGTATTTTCACAGTCTTATACCTCAACGGTTTTACATCAAACTGCGACTTTCTTTACTTTAAAATGTATCTTTTAAATTGACAAACATCATATGTGTAATTCAGGGCACTATTCAAACCAGATCAAAATATTTGTTGTCTCTTGCCATTGACTCCCATTCAACATTTTTTCGAAGTTAGGTCCCATGGTGGTCGACCGGAAGGGGAGGGACTTAGGCTCTCTATAGGCTTGGCATAGATATGATGGCGCTCGATGGCGTATTTATGCGGGTGTGTGCACGATGTTATTATTGAAAACAGAGAGGGGGAAAATATCCGTTTCTCTAAATACCCGGCTTTGTGTAAACGTGGCCTTAAGTGCTAGGCTACTATGCCGTGCCTCGGTGACGCAAGTGGCCTTCAAATGTGCCCATTGAAGGATGCAGCCTCTGAATTGGAACGTGAATCAACGGTGAAACAACCGAGTGCTGTTATATTAAATTTAAGCACCCCAGTCCATGGCGGATCAAGTTTGAAGACTGGAAAAAAAAAAAAACTAAAAAAATGTATTACTTCTCATAAAACTACGTTTATGGCCATAAATATACAGAATAACAAAACAGTGTAATTTGTCATCATCTTCACAGAGGTATCTGGGAATAAATGTCACAACGGATCTGGGTTGATGGAACGCGGTGTGTCTTTAAGACCCTGCGGAGCCCCGGTAACCCCACACGGCTCGTTGTCCGTACTCTCCCGACTCTCTCTGTAGTTATTTGAGGGAGGCGCTAGAACCATATCTCCACTTTACAAAGAAAAAAAAAGGCAGAAGTAACGGCACTGTCTAGAGAGAACAAATCAAGCCAAAGCTGTGCAAACAGACTCTTGTGTCTCCCTCTCTCCGTGGCGTCGGAGTGTGTGCGGCCGATGCGCTGCAGGCTGAAGCGTTCGGAGGCTCGTATCCAGTTTAAATCCTGCGCTCACCCTCTGTTGAGTATATGTGGAGCTTAAGCGACACTTCTATGAGAATCCCCACTGAACAGCGAGACGAAGTTTGGTTGTTTTCCTGAACCGGGGGTGCTGGGGAGAGTCGAGGCGAGAGAGAGAGAGGGCGAAAGATGGTTTTGAACAGCCTCCCGTGCGTCCTGGTTTCGCTGTGCTTGGTCTTTTTCTCGTCTTCTCCGTGCAAAGCTCGGATTTACACCAACCACTGGGCTGTTCGGATAGCCGGCGGACCCGAGCAAGCAGAGCATATCGCCAATAAATATGGGTATAGAAACCTGGGCCAGGTACGTGTGTCCTGCACAAAGATGTTTTGAAGCATCTCACGTGTGTTATTTCATCGTATTTGCTGTCCAACGCTGTTTCCCCATCAGTTCAAGTGTCTTATCGCTTTGATTGAAGTTCAAACGTCAAGGCTGGAAGCCTTTACACAAGTTTCACAGAGTTTTACATGTTGTGCTGTGATAGCTGAGAAAGCTGAATTTATGTTTTATAGGTTTTAATCTTCATGGATGTGCATGGAGACTCATTTTTAGCCCAATATTACCCAGTTCTCAGAGTAAAATCCAGTAAACAAACAGGTCTCTAGCTACTGACTGACTCCCAATAACAACAGGTGTTTTTGAAACTTTACTGCTTGGATCTACTATCTACAATTTTCGAAATCATTTTTAGATGTACTTCTGCATTTTAAATCAATAAGAACTCAAGCCATGAGCTTCAGCAGGATTCATGGCATTTAACATTCACTGTAACATGCTGAAAATGTTACAAAGGCTAAAAGTGTTACACCTTTTTTTACGTTTCAAATATCTTAATAAAGTGAAATACGTGGTAGCTGAATTTATACATAATGCAGCTGTTTACAGGCAGGTCTGGTTTTTAATTTGTCAAACCAAGTTTAGTTGAAGTCAAGAACTGCATTATGTGGCATAAAGTGCCTTGGCTTCAATCCAGCTTCATCTTCTTTCCGGGAAGCAAGAAAAAGTCTTCATAACAATTTAGTTTAATAATATGTTTCGTTATCCAGTTAGTACTTTGATGGTAAAAAATAAATGGCTGGCGCATTTAAATAAATAATAGGTTAATGCAAGTTTATGGTGGCGTCTTAAACTTTGCTCTTTACTGCAACAAACCCATAATGTCAGATCTCAGATCTGCCATGTATCTAGAGATTTCACAGCAACTGCGTTCAATCTCTGATTTCACAATGTGCTATCTTATCGTTCATCAGTGCTTATTGTGCCAGCTAAGAGTTCCTTCCTCAACTGGTTGTCACCTCCTAAGGAGCTACTTATGAAAGCTCAAAACACTCCTGAACTTTGCAACTCATCAGACTCATCATGCACTCCTGTGGGAATCTGCTATAGGATCCTGGAATGTGAGATTGCCTTAGGAGCCAGTTGTAGCCTATGTGTTTATTTGTGAAATAAAAGAAAGTATGCTATATATGAACTCAGAAGTTTGCCTTACATCAAGTTAATTTTAAAGAAATGGCTTTACAAGCCCTTTTGACTGACTGTAAACTGGCAAGGCTCATCATTGGCATCAAAACTCATTGTTTTTTGATGGCAGACTTCAGTATCCCTTTAGAGTACAGTAGTCTGTGGAGAATGTGTCATGGTTGCCTGGTGTTTTTGCACTTGTCAAATGAATCTGTTCAGTGGAAAGTGATACAGCCTCTTGAGTAACCAATCTTCCAGTCAGTGACATTCTAAATAATTAATGACTTAAGCCAGTTTCAACATGTCTGTGGTGAATATTGCTGTAGCCCTTGCCTTTTATTCATACCGATATTGTTGCATATTAGATGTACCTGCCCCGATTTGCTCTTTTTAGTTACTAAGTAGCAGCGTGTTTGGGTTCTTGCTTCGCAACCTGATATTTTGTGATGTGGTGATGTATTGTAGTTAATATGTCATGCTTCTTTATTTGCTATATGCACTAAATGGCAGTTTTGTGTTGTCCCTGTAGATTGGTGATCTGAAGGACTACTACCATTTTTTCCACAGCCGGACGATAAAAAGGTCGACTCTTTTCAGCAGAGGCTCACACAGCTTCATCTCCATGGAGCCAAAGGTCAGACTGTCACTATGACAACCCCACACCTGTGTGTTCTATGGTCTATATGGACTCCTGATCTTGCTCATCTATGACTAGAACTCAGTGTATTACAAACTGTTGCTAAACAATGCAAAGTGACTAAATGTTTCCACACTCATAAACAACGCTTAGTGTATTCGTCAATAATCTTTAAAAAGAGAGTTGGTTTAACACATTACAAACCTCACCATGCTGTTGTTTTTAGAGCCCGACCGATAAAGGATTTTGAAGGCCGATACAGATACAAATATTTTTTGCCGATATATCGGCTGATATATATTTTTTTTATTTCAGAAAGGCGCGACAAAACATTAAAGTAACACCAGGTAACTTTTCAACCTTCATAATATATTTCCAAGTCTCTTGTGATGGTACATTGACTTACAATAGGTTGAATGACACGTCTGCCATAGCCTGACGGGGTCTGTAGCGTTTTTAATTGTACTTTTAAACTTCGAGTTTCGGGTAGTAACCCCGCAAACAACAAAGAGAACTACAAAATTCGACTGCTGTACGGCATATACGTCACTTCCACCACCACCCCCACTTCCTTAAAATCGGACGTGCGAGCCAAATGTTATATACATGGCCGAAGCAGCACAGAAAAACAAGAAAGCAAAGGTTTTATCGGACGAAAGCAAAAAGAGAAACGTGATCGCGTTAAAGGCAGAACGAGGTTTAACTTTGGGCCAGTGTTTTCTGGCGTGAGCTGAAGGAGGAGGACGGGGCAAACCGATGCGTAACGTTACTTGGCTGTCATGCTGGACTAGTAAGTACATTATATTGCTTGCATACTAGCCTATCTCTATTCTTTGTTTTTTTTTTGTCTGCCTTACTATGTTACGAAAGCTATCCTATCCTCCGTTTATCTTCAAAATAAAGTTAACTGGTGTTTTAACTTCTAAACGGCGTGTACAAGTTTGGTAGGGGCTGCATTCTTGCAAGGAAATATATAAGATGTACAAAATCATATTTTTGTATACCTATTAACATGTCTGTGATATTCGTTTATTTTCCTTTCCTCAAGCTGTTATGCAAACCGATTTTGCTGATTCATTTATGGTAGCTTGATATTATAATATTGACGATCTATGGTTATTATCTACCACTCAAACATTGCGTTGAAGTATCATATAGATTCAGTAAAATGGTAACCAATAGATACGCTACTATAATGACGCTGGCTTGTAAACGTGAGCATCGCGATCATTTGTCGTTAGAAAAAAATAAAACCCATGAAATAATATTCACATGACATGCTGAAATATGTGCCACTGGGATGAAGACATTTCACACTCGACGCAAGCAGAACACCTGCATGTGACGTCCTCCTACAGTGAGAGCTATCGTGGTTGTTGTCAACAAATACGCATGCATGTGGGATAACAGAGTTTACTACAGTAGTAGAAGACAATACTGTTTCCCAACTGTAGGGGGACCCCGAGAACAAAAGTAACCTGGTGTTGCTTTAACAGATTTCCCTAACATTAGTTATTATTTTGTAGTTATTTATGAGTTTTAACCAAAATAATATGATAATGCATTTTAAAAAGAAACTTTCTAAAAGTTTCTTTTATTGTCACAGCAGAACAGACTGATGATTGTGGCATTAGCTAGCTTTATGGTTATCTAGTCTATGATGAACCATAATTTAGCAATAGATTACGTCATACTGCAAATTGTAAAACATACATTTTCAATATAACTGGCCAAGGAAACTTCCGCCGGCCACAAATTTTCTCATGCTTATTTGAGTTAAGAGAACGGATGAATATGTTCTTTTAATTGTTATTCAAGCAACGTATGTATTGTGACCAACTCAACGAGTGCCTACAGGAACGGTGTAGAGTGCCCTCTGGTGGACAAACTACACAACACTCATGACATGGTTCAAGCGTGTTTCGTCCGTTTTTATTTTATTTTTGAAATATTCATTTATCGGCCATTATAACTGCCGATACCGATAGTTTGGAAAATGCCTAAAATCGGTATATCAGTCTGGCCGATATATCGGTCTGGCTCTAGTTGTTTTGTATTGTTTTATTCAAAAATTTAAATTCTGTATTCTGTTTTGAACACAGTGTTGGTCAAAACACGTTTTATTGTCTTTCTTTTGTGGAACACAAAGTTTGTTCATGCTGCTCTTTTCCATAAGTGAATTATGACCAGGGGTTCAAGAATGGACCAATCTCCAAAAATCACATATTTGTGTATTCATTGAAATATGGTGTCAAGACGTATCTTTTAAGGTTTAACATCGATTTCAAAAAAACATTTGTGACCTTGAACCACTAAACCAGTCAACGTGGGTTGAGGGTGCAAAAAAATCAAAATATTGAGAAAATTGCCTTCAAAGTTGTCCATTTATGTTTGATTTGCACAGCATTCACTCACAAAATTAAATGTTTTATATATTTACGTTAGGACATATTTTCATCGAACATGATCTTTATTAATATCCCAATGATTTTTGGCAGAAAAGAAAAATGGATAATTTTGACCCATACAATGTATTGTTGGCTATTGCCACAAATATACCCGTGCTTCTTGTGACTGGTTTTGTGATCCAGGGTCACATTTGAGTCTCATACCTGTTTGCAATAAGTTTTTTTTTATTCAGCAGAGGTGATTAAAAAACGTACAAGGTTTGAAAAAAATATGAAGTTGAGAAAATATTCGTTTTTGAAAACCAAAAGAATGGTCATATTTCAAAATATCTCAATATCGAAAGGAAGAATTAAGATATGCTTTTAATGCTTGAAGAATGTTGGTACTTTACATTATTAAGTAGTTTTGCTTTTATTTTTAAGTATTTTTTTGCTATTTTTTTCATAAGTAAGCCTATTTGCCTCCAAAAATTCTCATTACTTTAATGGCAAAAATAACAACAACACTGTTACTAAATAGGATGTTTCTCATTATTGTATTCCAGTGTCTTTCATTTAATCAGAAGACTGTTACAGGGAGGGGATGTTGTGAAAAGATGGTGTTTGTCAGTTCCTAAAAGATTTCTTCTCATTCTTTCTCAGGTGGAATGGGTGCAACAGCAGGTCGTGAAGAGGAGAATAAAGCGAGATTATAAACCCTCATATCCTGGTCCTATACAATCCAGTATGGTCCAGTCCAACTCGATTTACTTCAATGACGCTAAATGGAGCAGTATGTGGTACATAGTGAGTATTCTCAACATGTTGTAGTTAGTTCTTGTGAATTGGTAAGGTTGGAAAAACAATAACATTGGCGAGATCTTGATCATTGTCATGGTTTGTATCATTTCCCAGTCTACTGCAAAAAAAATTGTGTCACTTTTGAGCTGTTCAAGTCAAGTGCTTAACCAAGGTCTTACAGTGAATGATTCATCAAGCACATCTCATTCTAAAAGGAAAAATGTTGTGTTTTTTTGCCTTGGAAACAACTTTTCTTTTCTGCTGATGTAAGAAAAGGCACAGGGAAAGGGGATTTTGTTCTGTGCAATTTATTTGTGAAGTTTATTTCACAATACGATTCCTTCTAATAGCAGCAAAGTAAAAATCTTTGAGTACGAAACTTTGGGATGAAGTTAAAAAACGTAAAATCCTGATGGGATAAATTCAAGTCACGTCCTATGTTATTTGTGGCTGAATATTCTGTTGAAGTCCGCAATACTGCTTATTACAGAATTCAAATGTGCTGTGAATGCTTTCATTAAAGACAATGTTGTGTTTAGTTAAGTGCCAAACCAAGCCAATCTTCTGTTGCTGAAATCATCCTTTAGCTAAATCGTAATGGCAGGTATTAAACCTTTAGTGTTTTTAACTAAAACTAATTTGTCAGTTTGAACGTTCAAAGGAAACGATGCCTGTCACACCAGATTATCCGCGTTTCTACATGTGAAAGCCACCCAGAGAGATACATTGAGCTTTTCAGTGTAAGCTCTGACATAACTTCTAGCTGAGACAATTTCTGTGAGGTAATTGTATAAACAGGATCTTGTTTTAAAGGGATAGTTCACCCAAAAATCATGTCGTTCCAAACACGTAAGACTTTCGTTCTTTTTTGGAACACAAAAGATATTTTGGATAAAATCTGAGAGCTTTCTGTCTATCATTTTGGTTATCAAGTTCATAAAGAGATCGTAAAACTATTCCAAATGAATTGAGTCCATTTTTGAATCGATCACTTTATATGATGAACAGATTGAATTTAGGCTTTGTAAATTCACATAAACACATTAAACATTAGTGAGTTGATAAACATTCATCAACTCGCATATCAGTTGTGGTAAATGGAAACTTAAGTATGTTTGCTTATGGTGTGAGAACCAATTAGGTTCATTCTCGTGTTACGCAGCTTGTTCGAGCTTCTGCAAGAACCAATGAGGTTCATTCTCATGTTGCGCTGCACGTTTGAGTGTCCTCAAGAACCAATGAGGTTCATTCTCGAGTTACGCAGCTTGTTCGAGCTTCTGCAAGAACCAATGAGGTTCATCCTCGTGTGTTACGCAGCACGTTTGAGCTTCTGCAAGAACCAATGAGGTTCATCCTCGTGTGTTACGCAGCACGTTTGAGCTTCTGCAAGAACCAATGAGGTTCATTCTTGTGTTACACAGCACGTTTGAGCTTCTGCAAGAACCAATGAGGTTCATTCTTGTGTTACACAGCACGTTTGAGCTTCAGCAAGAACCAATGAGGGTTCATTCTTGTTTTACGCAGCACATTTGAGTTTTAGCAAGAACCAGTGAGGTTCGTTCTCGTGTCACACAGCACGTTTGAGCTTCAGCAAGAACCAATGAGGTTCATTCTCGTATTACGCGGTATGTTTGAGCTTCAACAAGAACCAATGAGGTTCATTCTCGTATTACGCGGTATGTTTGAGCTTCCGCAAGAACCAATGAGGTTCATTCTCGTATTACGCGGTATGTTTGAGCTTCAGCAAGAACCAATGAGGTTCATTCTCGTGTTATGCAGCATGTTCGAGCTTCCGCAAGAACCAATGAGGTTCATTCTCGTGTTACGCAGCATGTTTGAGCTTCCGCAAGAACCAATGAGGTTCATTCTCGTATTACGCGGTATGTTTGAGCTTCAACAAGAACCAATGAGGTTCATTCTCGTATTACGCGGTATGTTTGAGCTTCCGCAAGAACCAATGAGGTTCATTCTCGTATTACGCGGTATGTTTGAGCTTCAGCAAGAACCAATGAGGTTCATTCTCGTGTTATGCAGCATGTTCGAGCTTCCGCAAGAACCAATGAGGTTCATTCTCGTGTTACGCAGCATGTTTGAGCTTCCGCAAGAACCAATGAGGTTCATTCTCGTATTACGCGGTATGTTTGAGCTTCAGCAAGAACCAATGAGGTTCATTCTCGTGTTATGCAGCATGTTTGAGCTACAGCAAGAACCAATGAGGTTCATCCTAGTGTTATTCAGCACATTTGAGCTTTAGCAAGAACCAATGAGGTTCATGTGAGTTATTAGTGACAGAATTTTTGGGTGAACTAACCCTTTAATAGCTGTCATGTTCCTCACCTCACGAGAGTCAGTGGTTTGCACAGAAAGTGAAGAAATCCTTGCTTTTTGCATGATAAACAGCCATTCAGATTAACCAGAATGTACAAAATGTTGCACTCTGGCTGCTACTGAAACCTTGATGCGTAGCACACATTGCATCTGTTGTCATCACTTTCTGTCTATGATCGTATTTATAGCTTAGACCGAAACGGCGAGAGTGAACTAAGCGTTTGTTCACTAATGGGTTTTTATACAGCTCTGTCAATGGTTAATATGGCTCAGATAACATTAATACTTTGACCTGAATGCATCCATTTGGCTCGGGTTTCTCTTGTTGACCCGCAAGTTGTACTTTGGGAGCAAATAAACTTGACTTTCCAGGATGGGGTCTAATTCCAACTCTAGGCACAATGAAAGTGTACATTTGGTTCCATGTGACGCATGTAATTGCAGTGTCTGAGATATACGCAAGGAAAAGATGCAGTAATTTACAAAGATATGTTTTAAAAATAATGTTTGCTTTTTACCACATGCTTGGGATCTTTTCCAAAAATAGCTAGGTTTTTATTTCGACTGTGATATTGTATTTAGCATGCATGCTTCAGACACATTGAGCTGTAGAAAACGTGGGTTTGAATCCACCCTGTGCTTTTTAAAAACTCTATAATAATATGGAATAGCCTTATACTTGATTTACATTTGCAAACGCAAGCACTAAATGAAGGGAATCCTCCAAAAACACTTTCCATACTCTAGTTCAAAAAGTTTGAGGTTTTTAATCTTTATTATAGATCTTCTGCGTACCATGGCTGCATTTATTTGATCAAAAATACTTATCTATTTGAGTATGAATAAAATGTGTGACTATTAGAATAAAATGACTATTTTAAAATGTAATTTATTTCCGTGATGACAAAGCTGAATTTTCAGCATCATTAGCTACTTTTCAGTGTCACGTGATCCTTCAGAAATCATTCGAATATGCTAATTTGGTGCTCAACAAACACTTTCTTTTTTATTATCAATATTCCAAACTGTTGTGCTACTTTTTTTTGGTGGAAACCGTGACGCATTTTTTTTTTGTCAGGATGCTTTCAAAAGAACAGCATTTATTTCAAATAGAAATCTTTTGTAACATTATAAATGTTGTTACTGTTACTTTTGATGCATCCTTGCTGAATAAAAGTATTAATTTCTGTAAAGGGTCATGAAACCCCCCTCTTTCAGCTCAAGTCTAGCTCACAATCTTTTTGAAAAATGCAACTTGTATGGGCGTGGATAGCTGTGAGAAGAAGGGAGGGAGTGGGTGCGGTATTGCCATTACTGTCACTGTCCCGTGCATATCGACTGTCACTAAAAAGCAGTAGTAAAACGTGAGGAAATGCTAGATGGCAAAGTTAAAGTCTTATGAAATACACTGACACTATGTTAGCTATTGTCCTTTCAAAAGTAACTGAATGCCCTGCATATATTAGCCAACAGTAATCGTAATTCTATTTAAAACATACTAGTAGGCTACATGTATAATTATAATGTCATTATAAAATATATAGTGGTTTATATAAACACTATAAATGCATTTGAAAATTAATTTTACGCTTAAAAAATCGCTTCGTGCACAGCCTATAGATCTACGCGCCCCCTGAACGCGTCTCACACACACCTTTGAAGGGATAGAAAAGTCCTCGGGATACCGCATCACTCGCAAGATGCAACTTGGATTAGTTGTCCACCATTCTCCACTTGTTGCTGCTCTCTCGAAAAAATGTTTGCGCTACACACTATAGTTTAAATAGTGTTTAGATGTGTCCATGGGTGAGGGCAAACCAACCGTCCAGAGCCAGAGTCGAGCCCTCTCGCGGAGAAACATATTCAACGCTCTTGGACTTTGCACCATGAAAACAAACACTTGCGTCCCATGATTGCCTCTCTCATCTAATATGCGATCTCACAGTTTGTCGTTGGAAAGATCCACGTGGTGTCATAATCAATTAAGAGACTGTGTTTTCTCATAGGATAAGAAAACTCATAAACGCCTATGAGTTATCAACGCACTCACAGTGCACGGCCATGTCACAGCGGGTGACGTGGACATGATGAAGATTTTAAACCCGGAAGATGAAAAAAGCAGAAAAAACTAAAAATTGAACCATTTTAACCCTACTATTATTAAATGTAACAGATACTAACATTGTCTTCAATAGTTTTCAACATGCATACCTCTGTTAAAATCGCAGAAAATTTAGTTTGGAGTTTCATGACCCTTTTAAAAAAAATCGTACTGACCCCAAAGTTCCAAAAATGAGTGTAAGCATACACTATGCAAATCCTCACCTAATTAAGTTTCACGTCCTCATTTATCTGTGTCTATGCAGCACTGTAATGATAACATCCATAACTGTCAGTCTGACATGAATATCGTGGGCGCTTGGAAGAGAGGCTACACGGGCAAGGATGTGGTGGTTACCATTCTGGATGACGGCATCGAGAGGAACCACCCAGATCTCATACAGAACTATGTAAGTGTATCCTCTGTGTATGTTCGGCTGTTTTGAATGGAATTCTTGCATATAGAGTGCCGAAGTTACGACGTCACTCTGTAGGCCAAAACGCAGAAGGGAGTTAGCATTTTAGCACTCCCGGTTCCCTCGCTCTAAAGCCTATGGGATTTTTGAATGGGTTTTTTGCTAAATCTCCTGAAATGAGGTCTGTGGTGAACAAAGCCTCTAAATATTTTCACGTTTTGATCTATGACATAGAACACACAGTTATAATCTGCTTGTGGTTTTTTAAACTTTATTGTGTCTGATTGTGTTTTTTAAAATCTTTATATAGGCTTCAAAATGTATGAATTTTGGATTAACTTGTAAAGATTATCTTGATAGACAAAATGTGTAAGGTTCACAACTCTTTGTTAAACACAGATCTTATTTTTTGCGATTTTCCAAAAGTCTATGGGGAAAATGCATTGCTTTTCGATCGAGGGAACCCATGCGCCGCTAGCTTCCGAGTTGTCCTACAAAGTGACGTCATCACTTCGGCACTCTACTCTGCATACTGATTTGTGGTTGCTATTTTTTCCTAATAGTAACAGTTGGAAGTAAAAATTCAAAAATTCAAAATTGTTGTAAATACATTTGTGTTTAATTCAGCCAGTTAGAATATAATCTTGGAAATTAAAATCATTTTGCTTGTAGGGATTGTGAATAGCATTTTTAAGTCAATTTTGAAAATATGTTCTTTGTGAACACCTCAGTTACGGTTTTGACGTAAACAATCCATTTTAATTTCATAGAGAGATTTTTATTGATACTCCATATTTGACTCCTTTTATTTTTACTTAATGTTTCTCTCGGCTCATCTGAACTCTTGGATTTTTTTTTCCCCCCCATTTAGGAAAACAAAAGCAAAAAACAAGCTGAGTCTGTTTCTATGAAGGTCTTTCACATGTAAAAGTCCAAAAATGATGTATTTTGTTGTTGAGTTTTAGCATGTTTTGTGTGTCCTAACTGATGCATGAACATAATGGATGGACAAATCCACATTTGGATCTGTTCTCATATGTCTTTTTTGTGCTTTTGATCTGTTTGTAGGATAATGAGGCCAGTTATGACGTAAACGGTAATGACATGGATCCCATGCCCCGATATGATGCCAGTAATGAGAACAAGTAAGAGTGAAGTTCATTACACATCCACACGCTCAATACTTTGAGCATTTCAGGTCATTAAATCCCTGGAAAGGCTTTGTTTGTACAGTCCTCTCTGTGGTGTGTGCGAATGTGGGTATTTGGCTTTTGATCTATGCGCTAGTAAGAGTGTTTGGCAAGTTTGTTTGGGGAATGTGGCTTTTTGGAGTTGGCTTTTTGTGTGTCTAAGGGTTTCATAGGTGTATGAGTAAATATGGTGCTTGGCTTGTGTGTGCAAGTAAGCTTGTTTGGCGAAAAGTGATTTTTGTAATTGGCCTTCTTTGAGAGATTATGTGCGTGAGTGGAGATGTTGGCTCAAGATCAGTGTGTATTTTGAGGTGTTTGGTGAATGTTGATATTTGGTTTGTCGCATGTATATATGGGTGTGTTTGGTGAGTGGGTGGAGACCCCCATGTGTTTTTGTGGCTGCCACTCACTCTACCAGTGTGTGTGAGCCTGTGCCAGATGGCTCTACAGCTTTTTTGGACCGTACAGACAGAAAGCTTGGCCTGGGCTCTAGTCCTCTGTGGTGTTGCTGTTTCTGCTTGGAGCTCCAGAGCACTGAATAATGACAAAACTAGCTTCTTATACCGTTGTACGATGCATTATCAAAGAAATCAACTGTTATGACTGTTTCCCATAACCGTACTGTCGCAAATTACTGGAGTAATAACTTCTTTTAGAACTATTATGTTGATCTGTTTGAGTTTATAAAAGCTAAATGTCCTAATTGAACTAAGGCCTAGTCCTGGCTTAATCTGATCCCTGTCTGTGGAACCAGGCCAATAAGATGCAAATTAAACGTTTATATATTAGAAATGGAAGATATAAATTGTACTAAATGTCAGATTGCTTATTTCGCTCCAGATAAAAGATTACATGCCATAAAAACAAGAAACTATGCTTCTAACCACAGGTCAAAAGCTGTCGTTCCAACTACACAACATTGCGATGCTCTTTGCAAATATTCATTGGAACTATAGTTTCGGGAAACACCAACTCTTTGAACCATGTTGATAATGACATTTTTTTATAGCTATATACAGGGTTCCCAATGGCTCCTTGAAGTCCTTGAAAGTTTGTGAATCTGAAAAAAAATTCAATTAAAGACCCTGGAAAGTTTTTGAAAGTAAACATACAAAAGATACAAAGTATTAAGTCCTTGAAAGGGAATCTACAAAAAAAAAATCAATTAAAGTCCCTTGAAAGTTTTTGAACGTAAACATACAAAAGTACTAATTCCTTGAAAGTGCTTGAAATTATTTTGTGCAAAAAATTCCATATTATTCCCTCCGGTCCATTAATGTGTTATTTCGCCAATACTTCGTGACCTATGCATACTAGCTTGCTTGATTTACGTTAGTTACACACATTTACACTTTAATTTTTTCCCGCTTGAGGTACTTTTTTGTACTTTTATTTTGTACATTGCCATAATAACATTCACCTGCGGGTATAGGGTGTACCGAATATTCCTAAGTTTTATGCAAAATAGAAATATGACAAATAGATTACTGTTAAACTACTGTTAAACTATTAGATTACTGTCATATGGCCAAATATAAATGCAAAAATAAAAGCTTTGTGCGTAGTTGTTTGACATATGAAAACAATGTATCTTTCAAGGTAACATGATGTAACCTTTAATCCTTCAATTGAATGTGAGGGTATTGCACCTGGAAAAGTCCTTGAATTTGAAGTTAACGAATGTGTGGGAACCCTGTTCTTATGAATGTTTGAATTCATAATTTAAGATTTTTTTTTAAATTTTAAGGCTAGATTAATTTTGTTTTGTGCTTTTGTCATTTTAATTTGTTTTTTATGTTAATATATTTTTAATATACATTTTTGTTTAATGTTAGTTTAGTTTTTTTTATTCCAATTAATACTTTTTGTGCTTCAACTTCAACAGCTATTGGTCATATTAGTTTTTCATCTAACATTCCAGCTTTTGAGTTCAGTTTTTAATATTTTAAGCTTACCATAATAATTTTATGTGAATAAAGGACCATTTTCATTAACAAATGGCACATATCCCACCCACCAATTCCCGTTACAGTAATGCAAAAATCACAATGTTATTTTTGTAATATAAAAACTTTTTATGTGAATGGTAAAATATTTATACCCCAAATCCACCCGCAGGTCTCTACGTCCTTCCTCCAGTGTAAGTCCATAGGACCCCCCCCCCTTTATTATAGACTTAAGAAAACGATATCACACCTGAGGTATGTCCGTAACTCAAATAGTGTGAGACGAGTTATGTGCTGAAATGTAATACTTATATGTGCAATCGAGTGGTGACTCTTGACTATATCAGACACTGAGTGCTGTATTAAAGAAATGCTCCTCAATCCCCCATCTCTGCATGTGAGTGCACGTATGCATGAACATTTAGCACAACTATTCCTCTTCTAAATTTACACTTTTAGAAGCCCCATTAGAAGTATTTCCGTGGCCCGAAGAGGAGAGGAGTGTTTGAAGCCGTCACTGCCGTCAGGAGGAAGTGTGTTTTGGAGAGGTTTAGGTCTGCATGTATAGACACGCTGTATAGAATACCATCCATCTCCTGTAGCAGCAACTTCGTCTCCGTGAGGATTCCAGTGCAGAAAGTTCAAAAGTTCTCACCCAGACAGGAAGTGTAGACAACATAACTATTTAGCAGTTTAATCCTTTGAATGAGGCGTATTCTACTTTCATAGGACATACATTTTCCCCTTAAAGGGTTAGTTCACCCAAAAATGAAAATTCTGTCAGCATTTACTCACCCTCATGTTGTTCCAAACCTCTATGTGTTTATTTGTTCCACTGAACACAAAGGAAGATATTTGGAAGAACGTTTTAATCAAACAGATCTCATTCCCCATTGACTACCATAGTATGTATTTTGTCCTATGGTAGTCAATGGGGAATGAGATCTGTTTGATTAAAACATTCTTCCAAATATCTTCCTTTGTGTTTAGCAGAACAAATAAACAAATCGAAGTTTGGAACAACATGAGGGTGAGTAAATACTGACAGAATTTTCATTTTTGGATGAACTAACCCTATAAAGTCTGTTAGTTTGTTGAGATTATTTGCAATAAACAAAATGTAGTTTTAAAGGGGGGGGGGGGGTTGATTCCAGTTTCACTTTTTTTGATTTTAAATAGTGTGTAATGTTGCTGATGGTGCATGAACAGTATCTGCAAAGTTGCAGCGCTGAAAGTTCAATGTAAGCAGAGATATCGTCTTTTAAAAACCAGGAAGTGTAAACGCCTACAAAAACGACTCGATTGGGACTACAACGGGTTATGGTACGTCACTAACCCGCACATTTGCATCAACCACTCCCTTCGGAATATGCAGGAAATGGCATGTGCATATTTCTGCAGCACGTCGAGTGAGTTGTGTTCACGCAGCTGTCAGGTCTTCTGTGTTTCAAGCTTCCCACGGATGTTATACTTCATCAACAATGGATACAATTTATGTTTGATTATATTCCTGAAAGTGACGATCGTAATCTAGCTCTCTGTGCTGCGCATTTTACGGAAGACAGCTTCCAGAATCTCCACGAGTTCAATGCAGCAAGAAACTGTTAATAAACAATGAAGCAGATCCAACCTTAAAACCAGAGGCAGCAGTTGTTGGACCACAACCTGTAAGTAGGCTAAGACTTAATCGTTTTAAATGTATTTGCATGTATAATTCCAGACGTAACGTTAGCCTGTGTTTTATTCATGTTTTATTTTTTCAAAATGCCAGCGCTGGCTTTATAGCCACTAGGCTACTAGTTATGCTAGTATTTTGTGTCTACGACAAACGGGTACAAACATTATGGACCTTAATTTTGTATAAGTACTAATGTTTTAAACGTATTTTTCATGTATATATGCTTTATGACGTTATTTTCGATTTGATCAAGAACGTAAACTTGCCACCGCTGTTTGAGTATAACATTAGTAGCCAGTCAGTTGCTATCGTTGCCAGTCAGATGCTATTGTGTAAAACAAACGTGTATATGGTTAAAAAATATGGCAAATTATCATTCAGAAACGTTTAGTAAGAGCCCTGTGTGGTGTGGTTCTGTTTGACTCGCTTCATCGCGGCTTTCTCGGTCTGATTCTGCCTCAAACTGATTCTGCAGTTCGACACCATTATTTACATCTGGACCTGAGCTGGCGTTTCCCCGTTAAGGTTATAGGCGTTAACCTTCCGGACAACGTGAGCGACAGTTTAGCCAATCACAACACACCCGCCCAAACTAACCAATCTGAGCCCACGACGTGTTTCTGAGGGAGTGTTTTCATAGAATCAGGAAGTAAACCACTCGTTCAGGGGACAGAGGAGAGCACGGCTGACGATAAAGGTGAAGTTTATGAAAAATAAGACTTTTTAAAAAAGAAAAACCATGAATACATGTTATATTGCACCCCATAAACACATCATGCAAAGAAAAAAAGCAATCAACCACACCTTTAACATGAATTAAACATACTGCTACTGTAGCTTTAAAGAGTTACATATGGAACTGAACTCTTTTATGATTGGTTGACGTCTGTGTACTGCACATTTACACTGCCCAGTTATTTAATGGAATAATAATTAACAATAATATTAGTGGTAGTAGTGGTAATCAACAATAATAAGAGGTAATAGGGTTTGTATCTGATAAAAGCTTTAAATATATATTTTAATTAATAAAAAAATATTATTTTATTTCTTATTGAATAATAATTTAATTTATCATTAAAAGAATTAGAGAGAGAGCCTTTGAGAGCTTCCTTTCTCTAAGAAGAATTAAAATGAGGGTTTTTGTTGCTGAATAATGGTTGTGACCATTTTCAAAAGAGCATAGAAAAAATATTTTTTTTCTCCCCCTCTCCCTTCATAATATATATATATATATATATTTATATATTACATTTATATATTTATATATTTAATATATGTATTTTTTAATATATATATATATATATATATATATATATATACTGCTCATATTTAATTTTTGGTTTATTCAGTTCCCCTGTTGTTTGGCGTCAATCCTACACAAGCTGTTGATCTTCTATGCGCTGGAATGTTTTGTGTTGGTTCCTCCGCTGATAGTTTGTGTAATGTGAGTCTTTATTTCCCTGCGGTGGGTTTGGACCGTGAGCTTCACCGCTGGAGGTCGTTCTGACTGGCGCTGGACTTTTGAGCTCCAAACTGAGCGGCTCTATTGTAAATAGTGCAAGTTTATATATCTCACAGATGAACGTGGGCTTTGCTCTAGGCTTTCAGTAGAACTGCAGTTTATTGACCCAGTCTGACATTTAAGCTGTATGTCAAATGTGCAGCACAAGTGGAGTTTCCCATCTGTGACAGCGTATTTTCTATATGCTTTATGGTTTTATGTATTCCATATAATGCAGTTAGCAGTTTGTTTGTTTTTTGGTTTTATTGGAAACGTTTCAGTGTCTTGTGCGGTTCTGAAAATGCTGGAATGGTCTGTTCAGGTGTGGTGTGTGTTTCTGGTTTTCTCATTGACATGGATTCTGCTAGCAGACTTTGTGTCACGTAGCAGGGTTTTAACAATTCTGCTTTTCACTCTTTTTATTGAATGACTTTATCTTTAAAGATAAGAACGTATAGAGGGAATGCATTGACGTCACTTTCCCGCCAGAACAACCCCCCTCAGCCTGACTGAGTGGCAAAAGACCTGCTGCGTGACTGGATTTAATAGGGGAAACTGCGAAAATGAGACCAAAACAAACGATTTTATCAATTTAAACTAAATGTTGGACTCATTATAGTGTTCCTTACAACTTATTAAAGATCCAGTGATCCATGGATTCATGACATGCAGCCAGGAATCGTGTTGCCTGACATTTATGTTTGCCTGATTTCGACACCGGCAAATAAAAGCAATGTATACCTAAACATAAAGTAAATTTGCCTGTGTATGCTTTATATAAATACAATATAGGTAGGTCTAAATCTGGGTGATCACTTATATCAGTGTTATATATAGCCTATATATATATATATATATATCATATCGTCCAGCGCTAAAACTAAAACTTTTTTGGTCAGTGTTTATTAAAGGTGCCCTATAATGTTTTTTTTAAATTATTTTATAATGTTTCCTGGGTTGCCCTTATAATGTTAGTATGTTTTTTTTAGATCAAAAATAGTCATAATTTAGAAATAAAAGGCATTTTTCCTAGCCTGATTTTAGCCTCTGATCTGAACACTAGGTTTGAAGGGGTGTGTCTGCTGTGTGTAACCGGCCTCTGCTGTGATTGGCTGACATGCTTGCATATGAAATAGCTATGTATCACATGTGAAACTTTCTCGAATAATTTTACTCCAGCTATTATACGTTTTTACTATTACAGCCATCGAGATTTACGAATCATGAGAGGTTTTTTAAGTATTTAGATCTATTCCCATCACATAAAATGTTGCTGTGCTGAGCAAGCAGAGGACAGTCCGTCGATCGCGAGGATGAAGATCTTATCATTGCAATGCAGTTTCTGCTTTCTCTAGTCTAATGCTTTTTCACCAATGCAAACACGATCATTTAAATACAGGTAGAGTCTAACGTGCGTCATTGAATTCATAACGAGTTTGGCAAGTGTCCAGATCAACTCGCGCTGTGTGGAAAGATATTGATCGCTTTCTGTGTACAATTTATTCACAATTATTATTATTTTTTCATCCTACTAAAAGAAACGACGTGAAGTCCCTGGCTTGACTTACTGATGCATAAACAGTATTGAACGATTTTGAGTGAAAGATTAACGTTACCTGTCTGAACTTGAACAACAATTACACATCAGCTCGGTCCGAGGCCAGCTCTTGGGAGGTTAAGGAAACAGTCGTCGGTGAAATGTTTGGAAATATCCAGATAAAATAAAATTAATCCATTGTTTCTTCAGAGGCTTGGATGAAGGAACTAAAAATACTTTTGTGTTCATGTGTACATCCGAACACTGATCAACGGCCATGCTTCGGCTGCGCAGCTCCGTCTCGTCTGTCACTGAACATGGGCTGGCATATGCAAATATTTTGGGTCATACATCCCGACAATTGCATCAGAGTCGGTATTATGTGGAGATTCGCCTGTTTTTCAGGGGTGTTTTTCAAAAATGAGATTTAAGTAAGAAGGAGAAAACAATGGTGTTTGAGACTCACTGTATGTCATGTCCATGTACTGAACTCTTGTTATGTAACTATGCCAAAATAAATTCAATTTCACATATATAACTAAACAAAATATATGGGTATGGTTTTACACCTAAATTCAGCATATTGACACACAAAAAATGCAAATCCACCTTTCGCTGACTGGAGTCCAGTTGTTTCTATGAATTGCAGTGATCCATTTGCTCCTCTTTCTATAGCAATCTGTAAAAATATACCTCCGATTTTTTTTGTCAAATCTAGTTTTACAGTCAATCGCAAAGCTCTTTCCCACTTTATATGTTTTGTGTTTGTTTTTCGCGGCATTCACGCTGAAAACAAATACAGCCGCTCAGTCTTTTTGCCACTCACTGTGAGGAACTGCACGCGCTCCGGCCGACGGTGATGTCACGCGTATACCCTCTATTTGGGATAAGAAACTTTTTTTCAGATACAGTTGATGTAATAGCATTCAAGTTAGAAATTTTATAAACAAATGTAATAAAACAATATATAGACACTCACTACATTAATATATTTTGAGTCTTATTAAAGCTACTCAAGTTATTCTGTCAAGAGTGAGTGTTTTTCTCCTGGTCTTTTGTTGTTTGGCTAACATTAATGGCACAAGCGGCAGCAAGTATTTAAGGCTGATGTTACTTTATGACTCTCTAATCTAATAAAGGGCCTTTTTACACCTTGTCACTTTATGCATTTTCTCTGATCGATGACTAAATTGTGAAAAGACTAGGTCTAAATAATGCAATTAAATACTTTTGGAGGTGGTTTGAGACGCATTCTACATATATGTAAATTTTAGCCTCCCAAAATGGTAAAAAAAAAAAATAAATGTGTGAGAGCGTTTTATAGGTGGTTTAACATGTTAAAATATAAGCAGATATGACAGCGCTACTGCAACACGCATTACCATAGATATGGCCTGCTGCAACTGGAAGTTATCAAAAAGAGATCCCGTAGTTGGCATAAATGGTGTCTCTTTTTGGCAGCTTTATTTTTCAGGTCAACTATTGTCTTGGCAGAGCAACAATGGCCTTGTTCCATCTACATACTGCATATATTCTAACAGGAAAAAGTCTCCCTTATACATATTTGGTTGGATTGTAATATTTCAATTTTAATATATTTTTAAGGAAAAACTTTGGTTTTCAGCATGAAAACAGCTAAAGATGCTGGCATGGCATTTAAAAACAAACAAATAATCAACGTATTTTTGTGTGAATTTTGGGATATTCAATAATGTGCATTTAAATAATTTGTTTGAGGTGGATGCAGTTTTTAATAAGAAGATAATGTATTGATAGAAACATTTATAGAATAAATTCTATGATGTACTGAAATCCTAATAAGTTTAATAAATCCCTCTAAATTTCAAATGTTTGAATACAAATAATAATAAGAGTCACAGCTTTAGTAGTGGCTTAAACGCTGCTTGTTGAAAAAACTGTTTGAGAGATTTATTTTTTCTGTAAGTGAAATTATCTGAAACATAGCTAGTTTAAATAATTTTGTTAAGCAAGGTAGTTAACGTTAGTTAAACTGTTGACATTTATAGCTGGATACCTGGCTCCCCTGAGTACTGAGGCTTTTAAAGTAATGCAAGGATACACATTATGTATAGCTGACTCTATGGATGAAAAAGTTGGGACAAAATGTATTGAAGTTTTTTTTTTGTTGTTTTTTTGCCAATAGCCTTTAGTTTACATTACAGGCATAAACCATGATTTGCTATTTCCTATTGCAAGTCACAGGCAGTTGGTATTTATAATATAGGGGGAGAGGAAGTTAAATTCTAGAGAACATTTTATTCAACATACATGGCTCATCCCTGCGAATTATACTTGTTTTGTATGGTAGGCTAATTTTGTAAGTGTCCAGTAGTATGCTAGAGTATAGATGGTCTAAAATCCATCATTTTTTGATGTTTTTATACACTACCGTTCAAAAGATAGAAGATAGGGATATGGTTTTTTTATATAAATATAGAAATTATTTATTTAATTCAGCAAGGAAGCATTAAATTGATCAAAAGCGACAGAAACATTTATAAAGTTACAAAAGATTTTTGTTTCAAATAAATGCTGATCTTTCTAATTGTAAAAGAATCCCGAAAAAGAAATGTATCATGGTTGCCACAAAAAAACAAAACAAAAAAAAAAAACAATTGTTTTTTAATATTGATAATCAGAAATGTTTCTTGAGAAGCAAATCAGCATATCAGAATGATTTCTGAAGAATCATTTGACCGAAGACTGGAGTAATGCTGGAAATTCAGCTTTACCATCACTTGAGTAAATTACATTTTAAAATAGAAAACAGTTACTTTAAGTTGTAAAAATATTTCACAATATTACTGTTGTTTTGTATTTTTGATAACATTTTTGCAGCCTTGATGAGCATAAGAGATGACTTTTCAAAAACATTCGATAACTTACCGACCCCCAAACTTTGAACAATAGTGTAGAAATGAAGAGAAGAGGTCATTCTTTAGGGATTTTCTTACAGATTATTTTCCTATAAAATGTCATATATGACCTACATCAGAATTAGATAATCATTGGAATAGTTTTAGTCGGGAGTCATTGGATTGGCATTGGGATCAAGCACAGAGACCACCTGGGAGTTCCTCTGGCCTTTTGACCTTTTGACCTTGTAAATGTTTATGGTTGCGATGGTGACCGAACCCTGGTCTCATCCCAGAATCTGGTGCTGCTGTGGATCTTTACAATCTTTGTTTCTTTTTCTTTTTGTTTTCTTTTTTTTAAATTGCTTGGATTGGAGACTGTGGTTACCATGGTAGCGTGAGTTTTTCTATGCAGCTGTTCACTGCTGGAGGTTCCATAGCCGAATCTCTCTCGCTCTCTCTCTCTCCATCTGTCTGTCTTTGTCTTTAGTGGACGTTTTAGTGCATTTTTTTGCTGATGATTTGTGTTAGATTTATGTGGGTTTAGTTTGGGTCAGGAATGCATCCACGTTGCGTCTGAAGCAGAGGAACCGCTCAAATGTTTTCCTTCAATATCTCAAATATTTAGCCTCTGTGTTTTAGCTTTGCTGGCTGTGGAAACACATGTTTAGTTTCAGCCCAGCTGTTTCAGTCTCTCTCTTCGGTTTCCTGTCCACTTTTGCGTTCCTTCTGTAGCGAGTCTGTGTAATAGGTCAGCAACAGTGCCTGTGCTTGCGTAAGGGTCTCCAGTTTTAGTTATTTGCAGTTAGTTAATGTGTGTATGAGTGTGATTCTAACACTAACATCTTATGTGCTCTGTTCAGGCATGGCACGAGGTGCGCTGGTGAAGTAGCAGCGTCCGCCAACAACTCCCACTGCACGGTGGGCATTGCTTACAACGCC
Organism: Cyprinella venusta; assembly: GCA_038021265.1. Taxonomy (NCBI): domain Eukaryota; kingdom Metazoa; phylum Chordata; class Actinopteri; order Cypriniformes; family Leuciscidae; genus Cyprinella; species Cyprinella venusta. Next base: position 23,964,536 of record CM075872.1, on the reverse strand, counting down.
AAGATTGGGGGTGAGTGTAGCTGATGTCTGATTTAGACCCACTACTGTACCTGGGAATTCTGCCTTTTTTCGTTCTCGCACAAAAACGTCACCAAATCTATGAAATAACACAAAATCAGTATTTGAATAGTTTAGGGCAGAGGTACTCAACAGGCGCATTCATTTTATGGCCCGCGTCATGCAAAAGATGAAAGCACTTTTGAGCTCAAAGGTTGCACAGATATTATCCTATGTAGGCAGGCTATACCGCGGACGTTTTGTATAATCCGTGATTTATTCATAAAAAAATAATCATCGTCATTGTGATGTGTGTGTATTGTTTAATGGGACTTATAATAGAGGATTTAATAGAGTCTCCGCAACGGCGATTGAAGTGCGCACGCTTCCGAGTGAAGACTGCGCGAGCTATGCAGCTGACAGCAGCGGCAACAAGCGCTCAGCTTGATTTCAGAAACATTTTAGCGCTCGATCTCTTATTTAAGAGCGAACTAAATTAATGCACTGCTAGTTAACTGGAGATGTTTTATTTGTAGTAGGTAGGCTGCATCCGTGCTAAAATGACTAATGACAAAATCACCGTGCGCGCGTGACATTGCGCAAAACATCTGTATTATTTTTAACAGCTGATTCGGGTGACGTTAGAGCTGATCCGCGCATCTCCACTCTCCAATGTGTAATTATTGGCTGATAGTCCTCTTAAAGGGATACTCCACCGCTTTTCATCTTAAACTATGTTATTCCCTTAACTAAGACGTGTTGATGCATACCTCTCTCGTCTCAGTGCGTGCTCTCTATCGCTCTGTATTGCCGCAAAACTGTGTTAGCACTTAGCTTAGCCCAGTGCATTAAATATGGGCCCAAAAGAGAAGCGACCAAACACTTCCTCGTTTTCCCTATTTAAACACAGTTACTCGATTAGTGTAACTCGCCCTGGGCTGGTGACACAAAATAAAGCGTTGTGTTTTTCTAAGCGTTTAAAATTGATGACTATATTGTATGGCGGAATACCATGAAAATTGCTTTGGAGCACTTCGACTTGGCGCAATAATACCTTTACTCGTGAAAAGTCCTCTTACCGGCTCGCGCTTGTCGTACGTCACGTTGGTTGTATTGACCTATGGTATTGACGGAAATAAGAGGGAGGGGGAGAGGAAGCGGGAGCCGGTAAGAGGACTTTTCACGAGTAAAGGTATTATTGCGCCAAGTCGAAGTGCTCTAAAGCAATTTTCATGGTATTCCGCCATACAATATAGTCATCAATTTTAAACGCTTAGAAAAACACAACATTTTATTTTGTGTCACCACCAGCCTAGGTCGAGTTACACTAATCGAGTAACTGTGTTTAAATAGGGAAAACGAGGAAGTGTTTGGTCGCTTCTCTTTTGGGCCCATATTTAATGCACTGGGCTAAGCTAAGTGCTAACACAGTTTTGCGGCAATACAGAGCGATAGAGTGCACGCACTGAGACGAGAGAGGTATGCATCAACTCGTCTTAGTTAAGGGAATAACATAGTTTAATATGAAAACCGGTGGAGTATCCCTTTAACAGCATGAAAAACAAAACTTGTTGATTCAAATAGTTGGTTATAAACAGAAAGTATACGCTCCGATTACAATGACGAGCTGTCATCACGTCAACGAGTTCACGGCACTCTTGCAAAACCTTCACTAACTGGCAGTTTAGTTCTGAACGGGGCACAGCTCGCATGAAAAATGGATCATGTGAAAGCTGCTATTGAGCGAATTCTGACTAACTTAAAAGTTAGATGCACTGGACTAATAGTGGACCTAGTATTAGTAGGAGGCTATGAATAATAACTTTGTAAAGCCACCCTGAGTATAAAAACATGTCATTTAAATGTCATTATTTTTACTTTTTTCATGTTCCAGTATTACTTTAAATTGGACAAAGACTGGCAAGACTTACCTTGCAGGTCGTTTTTAATGTACGAGTATGAACTTTAAAAAAAAATAAAAAAATGTTGCATTAATATTGCTTGAAAACTGTTAATTCACTTTATTTTTCCAGATTTTTTATTTTCACGTTCAGTATTAGCTTACTTTAAATAGGACTAGCAAAAAGACTTGCAAGACTTACCTACCTTTCTAAATAAGTAAAAACTGTAAATATTGTCATAAATAAAGTCTTACGAATCAATGCAAGTTGTATTTGTGGCCCTTCACATTTTACATGGTTTAAATGTGGCCCCCTTGGCCTCTGAACTTGAGTACCCCTGGTTTAGGGAATCATACGAATCATAGTTGATCTGATAGTTGTACGGACCAGGCCCCACGTGTTTCGTGGATTAATTGCAAAGTTGAACTATTATAGAGCGAAAGTTTATGTTTTGTCTTGTCAGTTTAAACAATTAAGTGATTTTTATCATTCTAGCGCAAGAAGAGGTCGAAACTGAACTCGATTTGGCACTCAAAGCCGCACACACAGAGAGGCACGTTTCAGATAGCTCGCGAACACAGAATTGATTCCTCTTTCAAATCTCCTTGCGCTTGAATGAACACGTACACAAAAAATGGTTAAAATGCCGAAGTATACTCATAAATGCAGTCTTTTATGTGTTTGTCATTAATAATGCGATTTAAAGGGTTAGTTCACCCAAAAATGAAAATGAAGTCATTAATGACTCACTCTCATGTTGTTCCAAGCCTGTAAGACCGCTGTTCATCTTCACAACACAGTTTAAGGTATTTTAGAATATAGATCTGTGTGTCATGGCATAAAAGTGATACTTAATACCTAGGGGTCATAAAAGTTGGGCAAGCGTAAATAAGTAAACGCTAAAAAGGAAGGGTCCTAAAATTGAGCCCTGAGGGATGCCAGTAGAAACTGGTCCAAAAATCAGACCTGTATTCTACTCAAACAACAAACTGTCTGCATCTGTTCAAATAAGATCTAAACCAGTTTAAAACAGCGCCAAAAACGGTTTTAAGGCGATAAAGTATGATCCACAGTGTCAAATGCTGCACTAATGTCAAAGAGCATCAGAGGCCAAAAGCAAGTCATTAGTCATTTTAACCAGGGCCGTTCTGTGCTACGATATTTTGGGAAAAAAAACAGATTGAAACTGCTCAAAAAGATTACTTACAGAAAGTTAGGGATTATGCAACTGTAAAGCAACTATACGTTCTAAAGTTTTTTGCCTGAAAGGGAAGATTTGAGATGGGTCGATAGCTATTTAAAAATCTAAGTTTCCCATATTTATTTGTTTACTTGCTGATCCAACCCTGAGTTTTGTGGTTCGTTGACAGTACACAATGACCAATGACATATTTAACATACATGTATGTTAAATTATATTTATGTATCAATACATTTTGATATATTCAATGATAATGGAGTATCAATATAGAATATTAATAATATTTGGTTTGTTGACATCAACAAAATTAATTTAGGCACTTTTTAATTTTTTTTTAAGTTGAAAATTTAAATCAATTTTACAGCTCCGCCATTGAGGTTATGCACATTGACAACTTTTAACATTAAGACATGTCCGTTTAAAAATATTACAGCTTTTATAAACTTGCTACTGTTAAAAAGTTTGGGGTTTTTAAGATTTTTTCAAATTAATTTTATACACAATGTGCTCACTGTTTGATCAGATCTACAGGAAAAACAATTATCTTTCTTTTTTTAACAATGCTAATTCATAATTTATGATCTGTTTTTTCATGCTTCTTTAATAAATAGAAAGTTCACAATAACTGTAACTTCTGAGCAATTTAATGCATCATTGCTGAGAAAAAGTGTCAATGATCTTCAATGTTTTGTATAAGGTTAACTTTTGGCTTGTCCTGCAGGTGTGCGCATGTTGGACGGAGATGTGACAGACATGGTAGAGGCCAAATCACTGAGTCTACACCCTCAACACATAGATATTTACAGTGCCAGCTGGGGTCCAGATGATGACGGCAAAACCGTGGATGGGCCCGCTTCCCTCGCCAGACAGGCCTTTGAAAATGGCATCAGACTGGTAAAAACAATCATGGCATATACATAAAGTTCGCTATGAAAAGTGTGTTGTGTTTTTCCTGCTTTCCATATGGTGTGGAGTTCATAAATCAAGTAGTGTAATTTCCAGGTCATCAGTCACGTCTCTTCAGCAGTCTGGCCCACCTAGGGTGTTTTTCTTTCCTTGTCACACCCTACCACCTGCTACAGCAATGAACTTTAGGACGTGATCTTCCCCGAGTCATGAGTCACAGTCAGTAATTGGCATGTATCCTGTGCCAAAGGTGTGTTTAGAGTGGTTTAGGCATGTTTCAGGTGTGCAAGACTCATAGACAATACTGGTGTCAATAATACAGGTCTCAGACCGGGCTGGGGGTTATTAATGCCTGAAGAGTCTATCATCCCGATCCCATTATCTGAATTCAATAGACATTTCAAATGAATTTTTTAGTATTATAACCAATATTGTTGTTTACTGAAATTAAAAGTATTAAATATATATATATATATGAAGAGTTCAGATGCAAAAGCCTCTAAGTGCCATTTGAAATTTTCTTCTAGAATGATCATTTTTATCAAGCTTATATTTTCAAGTTCAGTAATTCCACTTAAATGACAATTAATAGGTAATCTTCATTGCAATTTAAGTGAAATTACTGAATTTAAATATACAAGCTTGATAAAAATGATCATTCTAGAAGAAAATTTCAAATGGCACTTAGAGGCTTTTGCATCTGAACTCTTCATATATATATATATATATATATATATATATATATATATATATATATATATATATATATATATATGATTAAAAAACTTTATAAAAAAAATAATTTAGACTTAATTCAAATGCATGCTAATTAATATAATGACAAAAGCACATCAAACAATTACTAAAACTTATTCATATTAAAATAAATGCTATACAATGTATAATTTTTTTTGTAAAATTGGATCCACAAATCCATGATCACCATTGTTCTCTTAAGCATAAAGCCCAGGTTCCTCCTGAAGCATGTTCCTGTAATAGGTGTACTGTAAATAATATTTTTTTAAAATGGTGCCTATTTAACATTTAACACAAGTTCACTTATGGGTTTTGCTCACAGGGCAGGAAGGGACGGGGCTCGATCTTTGTTTGGGCCTCAGGAAATGGTGGTCGGAGTCGAGATCACTGCTCATGTGACGGCTACACCAACAGCATCTACACAATATCCATCAGCAGCACGGCTGAGAGCGGCCGCAAGCCCTGGTATCTGGAAGAGTGTTCCTCAACCCTCACCACCACCTACAGTAGTGGAGAGAATTATGACCGTAAAATCGTAAGTTACTTAAATAATGCAGAAACTGTAACTAGATCTTATGCACGGAGTAGACCTGCTTTTTAGAAAACATGCATGTTGCTGGATTAGCTTTAAAGTCACCATGTTTCTAGAACTGAACCGCATTCTAATAGGGAGGAATTATGCTGTGAAGACAAAATGATGAAAGAATTAACAATGCATATTTATTTTCCCAGGCTTCTTTTTTCTTATTTGCTAATAAGAACACGCCTAATGCATTTTCATGTATTTCTTTGGGCATGTGTTTGATCTGCTTTGTTGGTCACTGTGTCATCGGACTGTCCTGGTGTTAACTGCTGTGGTTTACACAGCCCACACACACTTTTACACACTCCTCTGAGAGTTACAGACCGACAGTTCTTCCTTGTCTCTCAGCTTGTCTCAGAGTTACGTGTGAAATTCCACATTGACTTTCAAACTCCTTTCCCGATGCGTGTTTGCTTTCTGAGGCCCAGTGTTACAGACATTAGCACTTCTCTTTGTTGTCTTCTGCAGGTTTCAGGTCATTTTAATTCACAGAATCTCAGTTTTCTCAACTTCGTCCATTTACTATAATATGCTTGTGTGTAATCAGTCACTTTTTACATTTTCACAGAGGGCTCTTTAAACCCACCCTAGTCTAATTCATATCGTAAATCTTCTTAAGTCTTCTGATTTGTTCTATCTTAAACAAAATAAATAGATAAAAACTCTACAGTTACTGCTCAATTACACAGGAAGGCATGTCTCAAAGTAATGGTAATTTACTGCTAAGTGTAGCACAAAGGCACATTTATAGTACATTTCATTGTCAGTAAGTGCTGCAATATGTTGAAGTGCAGTTAACAAATAAAAATTAAACTTTGGCAGGATTTCTTTTTTGAGGTTTAGTGCATTATGTGTCTTTGAAGGAGCGGATTTGTTGGAAATGCAAGTGATAAAAAATGTACTAGCTCATTAAAGGTAACTAAAACTAAACACAAATAACAATGCATCAACTAGAACACACTTGTTGTAATCAGCAAAGCTGTCTATTGCATACTTGAAGTGCTTACCGTGTTGCTTATTGTAACAGGAGCAGTCAAGTATTGTTACTTTACATCATAAAGTGTACATGTTAACTTTTATGTACAACTTCAACACATGGTAACTCAATACACAATTATAATTATGATGTTGTTTGTCTCTCCTGTTAGATCACAACAGATCTGAGGCACCGCTGCACGGACAATCACACTGGAACATCAGCATCAGCTCCGATGGCAGCAGGGATCATTGCTCTTGCTCTGGAAGCAAAGTAAGCCGCTAACTCCTCACCGAAACCTGTTGTATGCTCTCATTACTATAACACAGGGTGTCCGCGGGGTCTTAAAAAGTCTGAAATTCTGAACTTAAAATTTAAGGCCTTAAAAAGTCTTAAAAACGGCTAGATTTTCATCTGAGGTCTTAAATTTGATTTAGTCAGGTCTTAAAAAGATTTTACCCTCATTCATTTGCCAAAACCCTGGCTGCAGAAAGTTATTACAAAGTAGCAAAAAAGTATTGAGTCGTAGCCTACAAAGCGGAGCTCTAGTGCAGGGGTTCAAACCGGTTTAAACACGCAGCTCGCGTGCTAGCATTAGCTCGTGGTTTGATACGAGGTAGCTCGCCGAAAGCCCGTTCATACACCAGGTTTGCGCGCTCAAGTTCATTCAAATATAGGCGCGTCGCATCCACAGCGAGATTGAAAAAATCTCACCATTTCAGATTCAGAATGCCGCAAACGAACCGATGAACCAACTAATCAGCCCCTTCCGTAACAACACGGAAAGCTCAGTCAACATGAAGGATCGCGGTGCACCCGAACACTACCGGCGTTTTCTTGTAGCAGACCTAACGTTAAAGCAAGCGTTTCTCGGTGGTGGAAATCCTTTGGCTACTAAAATGTCTTTGTCGTTATGGAGAGCGCAGTGCATGGTTGCTTAGCAACGACAGACGCAACAGGAAAATCGGCCCAAATTTTACTATTAATCATTTTTAATGGTATCAGTTGTAAAAACATTTCAGTTGTTTTTAATCATTTTTAATGGTATTTTAATGTTTATGTAAACAAAAAGTGCATATTCATGCTAATTTTATTTTCTGGGTTTAGACGTACATTTGGCAAATTGATTTCATAGTAATCATGAAATGTAATGTTCGTGCCATTTCATCTCTGGGTATGATCGACTAAAATCAACTATAATTGTGTTTTTACAGTATAAAATGCAAAGTACAAATTTCACCTACACACACACACATATTATATGAAATCATTTTTTTTCCGAATATTTTCTTATTTAAATTTTTGGTAATGCGTTGTGTAGGTCTTAAATTTCAATGTTTATGGTCTTAAAATGTCTTAAAAAGGTCTTAAATTTGACTTACTGAAACCTGCAGAAACCCTGATAACAGCTGTTTAGTTTGACAGGGTCTGATATTCTCTCCAGGCCACATCAGTAGAATTAGCATCTTAAAGGTCCCTTATTATGCCCCTTTTCACAAGATGTAAAATAAGTCTCTGATGTTCCCAGAATGTGTGTATGAAGTTTCAGCTCAAAGTACCCAACAGATAATTTTTTACAGCATGTTTAAATTGTCATTTTTTGGTGCTGTTTTAGTGTGTGCCCTTTAAATGCAAATAAGCTGCTGCTGCTGGCACAGAGGACGGAGCTTCATGAGCTCGCGCTCAGTCTCTCAGGACAATTTCATCTCACGGAATGATGATAATATCAGAAACTCTCAGTAACGGTGTTCATTTCGAGTCGGACAATAATGCCTACAGAGTCAGAGTGCTGTATAGAGATGGAACAGGTATAATTATAACGTATTTGTCATCTGCTTGTATGCATATCCATTATTTATTTATAGCCTACAAGTCTGCTGTTTCGGACCAGGTCCGAATGATGATCAAACATATACTTATGAGTTTAATAAAGTTTATTGTACATCACACAAAAGTTGAAGCGTCAGTTTTACTTCAGAAAATCACTGTAAGAGCTGAGTAAACACAGTAAGTTATAAGAAGTGCGCAAGTTGAGGGAGTTGAGAGAGCATTCCTGTGGGCGGACGTTAAAAACTGTTCTACTGACGTCATTAAAGAGGAAGTAGAGGGATGTAGTCCAAACAGGCCGTTCGATGTAGGCTACTTCTGTTAACTAAAATACCTTGTTTGCCATTGAACTTTGAGCTTTATAATTTTACAGATATTATTTATACTCTAACAAAAACATTACACACTTACTAAAGTTTGAAACATGGGATCGCGAAGAATGGGACCTTTAATCACTGTATGCGAGGTTAAAGTGATGGGTCTTTCATCAAATTGCTTATATTGCTCTACTCGTTTGTAAGTCGCTTTGGATAAAAGCGTCTGCTAAATGATTAAATGTAAATGTAGTCACAAAGGGGTCATACTGTACACCCCAGTTACCCTTATCCAGATATCCAGTTTCGCCCTTTCTCTGACCTTCTGAATTTAACACTCTTTTATGTTTTTGCTGCTGTACTAAGTATTTACAGACATTTGTATGTAAATGATCTATGTTATCACCAACCACTTTTCATGTAATATGAGAGGAAGCTGTTGAATAGCTTATATATCAACATGGGTGGTTGTGTGAATATGAGCTCAATAAGTGATGCATAGAAATTTAGGCAACCTATAAGGTTAATGCCAAGAAGGTTTGCCATAAAATCATACATTAATTTTTGGTTTGGGGTGAAAGGGTTTGGATGGCCGATATCATTGCCCGAAATAGGGTTGGTTAATTACCGCTTCTAACATGTTTTGAATGTTAGTTGGTGCATTTAAGTCGTCCTGAGAAGTTAAAGGGCACCAATTATGCCCCTTTTTACAAGATGTAATATTGGTCTCTGGTGTCCCAAGAATGTATTTGTTAAGTTTCAGCTCAAAATACCCCACAGTTGATTTATTATAACCATTTGAAAATGTCATTTTGGGGCCTGCTTAAAAATGACCTGTTTCGGAGGTGTATGGCTTTAAATGCAAATGAGCTGCATATCCCCGCCCTGCCTTTGGACGAGGGTGTAACTTGATATGGCAGTCGGTACTGAGAGACTGAGAAACCGGAGAAACCGCAGTTGTCATTCAGCAGCCTACGTTTGAATCGGAATATATAAATACTACTAAAAGACTCCGGCAGAATAAACACAAATGAGAATGGACCAGTATGTCTCGGTATGGTTATTTGATACATTTATGTACTTATAGCGTTGTAATCGCGTCCCCTTTGAAATGATGGGCATACAACACACACACGCACACACAAACACTAATGCTAGCGCATTTTTTGTGAAATTACATACACATACTGTGATAAAGTTTGCTGCGTACGAGCGAAATTACAGTTGAGTTATGCAGGGACCTGTGGCGTCATGTTTACTTGTCATACCACTGCTTCTGTGGCAAATGTGAGGAGATGGCTAACTTACAGAACAAGAATATATATGCAGTTTTTAATACAATATCTTTAAATATATATAAACGTGTGGTTACACACTATACAAACAAGGTTTAAATTATAGCCTACATCCTACGACGACAACAACTTTAGACGCATTTGTTGTTGAATTGGCTAACATTGACAAGACTATTTGCTCAAAAATCATAAAATACAATTACTGTTACTGGATGTGACGGTGGATCGCAAACAGTAGATTAAGATCCACAGATGAGGATTAACTTTTAAACTACAACAACAGGATTAACCGACGAACATTTATGTTTCCAAGAGACATCAACTATCGTTGAAGCAATGTAGGATGTGTTTACAGATCACCGAAGGAGGGGTCTTGGCCACAACCACGCTGTCAATCAAACCCCTTTCTCATTTTCTACGTCACTAATATCTGGATCTCAGAACAGCTCGTTCTGAGACAGTGCATATGATTTATTGAGATTGTAAAAAAAACACTGGGTGGATTTTTATCATTCTAGGGTGGTTTTGCTCACACACTGCCGACACACATTTATGTTCAAACACCATGTAAAAGTGAATTTAGCATAATAGGTGCCCTTTAATATTTACGAGTTGGGAAATTGTAACACTTTTGCCCCCATTTTTCATGAGCCAATAAGACTTTTTCTATGTCCACAAAAGGCAATGTCCGGTGAGTTTGCTGGCAATGCAAGAACTGGGATGTTTTCAGCATCCAGGCATTGTGTATAGATCCTTGCAACATGAGGCCATGCATTATCATGCTGCAACATGAGGTGATGGTCGTGGATGAATGGCACAACCATTGGCCTCAGGATCTCATCGCAGTATCTCTGTGCATTCAAAATACCATGAATAAAATGCACCTGTGTTCGATGTCCGTAACATACGGCTGCCCATACCATAACTCCACCGCCACCATGGGCCACTCGATTACATCAGCAAACCACTCTCCCACATATCGCTATACACACTGTCTGCTATCTGCCCTATACAGTGAAAACTGGGATTCATCTGTGAAGAGAACACCTCTCCAAAGTGCCAGATGCCATTGAATGTGAGCATTTGCCCACTCAAGTTGGTTACGACGACGAACTGCAGTCAAGTCGAGCCCCCGATGAGGACGACGAGCATGCAGATCAGCTTCCCTGAGATGGTTTCTGATGGTTTTTGCAGAAATTCTTTGGGTATGCAAACCGATTGTTGCAACAGCTGTCTGTGTGGCTGGTCTCAGACGATCTTGGACGTGAAGTCCAATGCAGGATGTGGAGGTCCTGGGCTGGTGTGGTTACAGCTGGTCACCTGGCCGGTTGGATGTACTGCCAAATTCTCTGAAACACCTTTGGAGACGGCTTATGGTAGAGAAATGAACATTCAATTCACGGGCAACAGCTCTGGTGCACATTTCTGCAGTCAGCATGCCAATTGCACTCTTGCGACTTCTGTGGCATTGTGCTCTGTGATAAAACTGCACATTTTAGAGTGGGCTTTTATTGTGGCCACCCTAAGGCACACCTGTGCAATAATCATGCTGTCTAATCAGCATCTTGATATGCCTCACCTTATGGATTATCTTGGCAAAGGAGAAGTGCTCACTAACACAGATTTAGCCAGATTTGTGAACAATATTTGAGAGAAATTGGCCTTTTGTGTGTACATATAAAAAGTCTTAGATCTTTGAGTTCAGCTCATGAAAAATGGGGGCAAAAACAAAAGTTTTTCTTTATTTTTAATACAAATTATGTATTAAGTACAAACAGTGATTACTTCAGATAAACCCACATCCAACCATAATTCTTTGAATGACAGATTTAGACTGGAGGTAGATGGGCAGGGAGGAGGACAGACATATACAGACGATAGATAGCTAGACTTTAACAAACTGGCAAAATTTTTTTAAATTTTATTATATTGTTGTCTGACGTCAACTTATGATGTCCGCTTGGTTTTTGCATTCAAAAACATCAAAATGAATAAGTAATAGGCTATTTTGTAACCTAGTTTTGAGCCTAGCTGAAAAACGCTGGGTTTTTATGGGTGTCTCGCACTGAAGACTTGGAAGTAAACGCCCACTGCTGTAAGTGGATAACAGTTTTGTATATTATAATGGGCCAATATTGTTCAAAATATTTAATCTGGATCAAAATGATCCGGATTTGGAAATCCCGTTTTTTCCTATCCAGGATCAGGTAATACGTCTTACTTTTATGCTGGTTTTTCAAAGCAACATTGGACTGGATCACCCTGATCCAGATACACACTTTTCAAGATTACAAAATCCGGATTACCAGTGCTCTAAATGGGACAACATATCACAATGTGAGCTACCAGCTATGTAAAAAACAGGTAGAAGAGCCAACATGGGGTCACTGTAAGTGTTTCTTATTTTGAGACAAAACACAAATGGGGACAAGATGTATATATATATATTTTTACTTTACTATACTGGATAGCTTAATTGTTAGTCTATGTCTACTTTATCACTGTTACAACGGTTACACAAGTCAAGTTCAAAATATAAATAAAAGTATATACACTAAATGATACAAATGTATTATTTGACCAATTTTAAAGTTTTTACTACATTTTCTTCCTGAAATCCACCTTGAAATTCTACCCCCTGTTGGGATCAGGATAATCCTGTTTTTTTGGATCAAAGTTATCCAAATCCCACTGACAAGTTTTGAACAACACAAACTGAAGGTTTGATCCAGATTAAAACTAGGATTGGATTCCCTGATCTAATCTGATTTCAGATTCCTTCTTTCCCTTTTGATCAACCCATTTTCAAGATTTGATCCAATCAGATAACCAAAATCCGATCAGATTACCTTTGAACAACTGGGCAAATTAGTTTCAACTCATACTTCGATGCACTTGGGGGATATTGTTTTGAAAACTTCCAATGTTGTAAAATGGCAAACGGAATGATTCGCCCATACATGTTCGACCCAGAGTCCGTGTGTTGCACAATTCCTGTCAGATCCAATATAGATGGCACAGCACCGCTCTTTCCTCTTAATAAAGTTTATCCAAAGGATTAATCCAGAGGAAGCTTATGCAGCGCCTGTCTTCTTCCACAACCAGGTGGTGTACAATATTCTGTATTGCTCAATAGCTCGATCCGGTTTGTCATCACGAGGTAGGCCTATGTTATTTAGCTATGCGGGTAATGTAATCGGTGGGCGGGGCTTAATCCTCTGTGTTGAAGTAGGCGTTGATCTTCTTCTGCAGGGGTGATGTTTTATCCTCTTTGATGTCATAGTTCCCCACTTTGAAAAACGAGTCGTTTGCTGGGGCTGGTGTCAATAAATTTTTTTATTGGACTAACAAGGATGTTTTCAGTTCTGAAACTTACAGGATATCCTTATAATATGATGACCTCTTAGATGTCAAAAGCTCAAGGAAAATTTGATTTCTCAGTTCATCATCCCTTTAAAGTAAAGTTCAATCCAATAATTTCATGCATTTCAACAAATATACCGTCAACTACAGATGCTGCATCTGTTGCGTCCACCATGTTTTCTGATTGATTTGCCCCAAACTCAGAAATCCAGTTTCCCACTCATAATTATGAGATTCGTGGTGGCTTTTAACTCTTTGACATTTCTTAAACGCAACAAGTGTCTATTCTGGGCACAAAAAGGTAAACGTCAGCCATTACAATAAAAAGTTATATTACCCAGTTTTCAAAGTTTTTTACTCAAACTTTATTTTTGGTTTTATTTCAGTTTTCAGCTAAATGAAAACTTGAACTTTGGTGCTTCATTGTTTTGGCATTTCGCAAGTTAACTATGGTTAATCGTTTGTGTTCATGGCTGTGATGTCAGTACTTTGAGACATGGCTATATCACCAGTTTTTGCTGCTTAAGTTCAGCATCGGTTCTGGTGGACTGGTGAGAGAGATTTGTACTGTCAATGATAGAGCATGTTTCTGTAGAACATCAATCCCCAATTTCAAAAAAAGTAAGGAGCATCCTGGCCGCTTTAAAATGGTGTGATTCTGACTGCCGTGTAGCGCAAGTTTCCGTAAGTTTCAACTGTGTCTAATTTTACACAGGAAATTGAGGAAAACCTCAACATATGGCTGCCATGTGACTGTATATTCCTAGAACAATGGAGTTTGAATGTTTTAATAATTTGGGGGGATATACAGGGACACATGGCATTCATCTCTCTTTGGTCTGATGTTTGATCTCACTGTGTATGTTGAATTATGGGAGGGAATACTTCAACCAGACAGCCAGCCATTGAACTTTCAATCTACAGCTGAAAATTGTGGCCAGTGCAAGTGTGATTCTGTTTGCATTATAATAGAATGGTTTGAGCTTTTTAGATTTAAAAGGTGCTTTCACACTATGACTTTTGGTGTTCTCCCCTGTTCGCTGGACATCAGAGTTTGATTCTTTTGGATGACATGAACTCTGTTTTCCAACCGGTGAGCCGTACCCGTTTAACTGTTCTTGGGTACAATTTCGTTCTGATATGAAAGCAATCACCTTGAATAGTGGAAGTGAACCGCTATTGATGAACATTCTCTTGTTTGTGTGTGTGTGTCTTTGCAGAAACTGGCTTTTTTTGGAACATTTTCAGTACTTTTACTGCAGATAGACAGAAGTAGCCATTACCTAGCAACATTGGTACAAGGCTGCAGCTTGATGACGCAAGCGCACGCGGCTCGGACCCAAATAATATAATGTGAACGGAGACCAGCGGGGGGAGGGGAGGGCAATCGAACTCTGGTTCAGACCAAGTGTGAAAGCACCTTAAAAAAAATCTAGTTTGGAGATTGAGATAGAGACTCTTGTTTTGTGAATTGGACTGAGAACACACTATACATACATACATACATACATAGTTATACTACCATAACACATTATTTGTTTTGCGCAATTTAACAAAAGTTAACACAGATGTGTGTGTGTGTGTGTGTGTGTCAATGATTGTGTATTGTTTAAAGGGGAGGTTGGCTGCTTTTTTCTTTGCATGATTGTGTTTATGGGGTGCAATATAACATGTATTCGTGGTTTTTTGTTTTTAAAAAGTCTTATTTTTCATAAATTTCACCTTTATTGTCAGCCGCGCTCTCCTCTGTCCTCGAACGAGCGGTTGAATTCCTGATTCTATGAAACCACTCCCTCAGAAAAACGTAGTGGGCTCAGATTGGTTAGCTTAGCCCGGTGTGTTGCGATTGGCTAAACTGTCGCTTACGTTGTCCGGAAAGTTAACGCCCATTACCTTTACGGACGAAACGGGCACGTCATGAGCTCCGGTCCAGATGTAAATATGCGTAAAAATAAAAATTTTAAAGGTTAGTGTATAAGTTAATAATGTGTAGGTTAGTGACGTACCATAACCCAGCTGTAGTCCCAATCTAGTCGTTTTTGTAGGCAATATACTTCCTGATTTTTAAAAGACGATATCTCTGCTTACTCTGAACTTTCAGTGCTGCAACTTTGCAGATACTGTTCATGCACCAACAGCAACATTACACACTATTTAAAATGAAAAAAAGTGAAATCGCAGTCAACCCCCCCTTTAAGTGTTGTTCCTGTCCTCACCATGTCCTTTTTCTTTAGTTAACGTGTATTTGTTTATTAATTTCTCTATTGATTTATGTATTGCATAAAGAAAACTAGCAAGACCAGTCACCATGTTAAATGTTTATTGTTTGCAACTGACCACTTGAGGAAATAAATTGTCATACTTACGTACCGGAACATTATACAATACCAAACAGATTAAACCATGCCCACAGTAACTGCCACCATTTTTAAATGTCTGTTTCCCGCCAAAAGAACGCAGAGTGATGGTTCTCATGTTTGAGGGGGAGATTGGTCTTCTGTTGGATTGGACATTAAGCATTGTTAGACCTTAATAATTAATTAATAAGTATATATATTTTGTCTTTCTTAAATTTCTTTATTTCCTTTTATTACTGAATGGTTTAGTCCAAGTGGGAGGGGCTTATCCTTTTTAAGAGGGCCTCTCAGTGTCATAAGGGAGCTCATAGAGTGAGTTGGGAGATATTTATTGCTCTACTTTGGGTCAATTTGTTGACATAGCAGAAAGTTTGTGAACAGATAACTTTGAACAAGTTATTTTATTTTATTTTTTTGGATGTTTTGTTTTGTGGGGATTGCCACTGTAAATATGCACTCTATTGGATTAAATACTGATTTTTTTTTTTTTTTTTTACTTCATCTTCACTTTGGTTCATTTTTACGCCTCCATCAGCCGGTACATTCAGAGCAGTGGTGCTGCTACTGCTTCTCGAACATCTTTGGGGCCTCTTGATGACAGTTGGCACACCACTGTCTCTATTACTAAGATGTTCTTAAGTAATGCTTGTAATCACATAGATGTAACTGTCCATCATGTCTGATTTTTCATTCTCTGTTGCAGTCCTTTCCTTACGTGGCGAGATGTGCAACACATTATAGTGAAGACGTCTCGTGCTGGCCATCTCAGCGCTCCTGATTGGAAAACCAATGCAGCTGGTTATAATGGTAACAGGCTTTTCATTTCTTTAAGCGGTCCTGTCTTGTTCTGAGTATGATCAGTCTTTTCCAGACTGTGCTGAACAATACATTTCCCCCTTAAAACAGCAATCAGCATCATGATTGGTGGTAATTTTGGTTTTCATAACAACTCTAAATCTGTGTACATATTGTTATTTTTTTGTTGAACAGTTAAGTTGTACATATTCTTACAGTCAGTCACCTGTATGGCTTTGGGCTAATGGATGCAGAGGCCATGGTGAAAGAGGCAGAACGCTGGAAACAGGTTCCCCCACAGCACATCTGTGTGGAAAATGCTGACAAACAAATCAGGTATATTCAACAGCTCTTTTAACATTAGACCACAATGCTCAAATAAATAAAACAATTTCCTTCTTGTAGAACCATCCGTCCAGAGCATGTCGTTCGTTCCGTGTACAAGGCGACAGGCTGCACGGATAATGCAAACCATCATGTTATTTATCTGGAGCATGTGGTTGTACGTATAACAATTACTCATCCGCGGCGAGGAGACCTGTCAATCAACCTAACCTCACCATCAGGGACAAAGTCACAGCTGCTTGCCAACAGGTAGAGTACAGATTAGCTCAAATATTGAGTACATGGGTACATTGATCAGGAATGACTGCACATTGTGAATTTAAGTGGAGAGTTTCCACTAGGGGTTGAACGACTTCAGAATTCTTTAAAGTCGATATTTATGTGATTAAAGTCGAGTCGACGAGTCGCTGATGACGTCATTAAAACATATAATCCTGAACCTCGAGCTGCGACTGGAACGTGGGTTGCCTTGTGCGCAGTAATGGAATATGCTCCTACATAACAGCTTCTTTTTATCAGTTCTTTTATCTTATCTTCTTATATCATTATAAATCTCTCAGATTTCTGCTTGTGTCTGAATCAGATACAGATAAAGTAGCAAAGTAAAGATTAGATTTGAATGAATTTAATTGAGAGAGTGGTTGCGTATGAATTAGCTCTACCTGGCAGCGTCTCTACTAATAGTGAAGCAGTGGGTTTTAGTTTAGTTACTAAGAAATATATGATAGAACTTTTCAGTTTCTAAGCTTTTTGATTGATAGATCACTGAAGTGTTGACAATACAGCTCTGCACTGCTGAATGTTTCTGGTGTGCGTGATCTGAACGTGACATGCGAGCTACTGTCGGTATGTGTGTGCGTAACAATGCAGCAGTGGATTAGTTAAAAGCTGCGATTAACTTGCGTGAACAATAAACTGTTAAATACATGCATTTACCTGATCAATTTTGAGCATTCAGATGGTATAATCAAATATATCTTGTAAATTGCTCTTGGAGTATGTATTAATTTGTCATTTTTACTGTTGGAAATAGAGCGTAAAAGTTCTACAAGGGATACTCCACTTTTTTTTTGGAAATAGGCTCATTTTACAACTCACCCAGAGTTAAACTGTTGAGTATTATCGTTATTGAATCCATATCATTACGCCTGCTGCACTCATGGTACGGCAGTAAAGTTTCTTGATTATTACGTAGGAATGAGAGTATAGTTCCTAGCCATATCAGTCTAGAAAATCGTTTAAATTTTAGAAAATTTTATGTTTTCCGTTGGTCTTAGTACACATTGTAACTAGAGAAGAGTCAAGTTTTAAATACAAAAAATATGGAAACTGGTCTTTTTTTTTTTTGAGAAATGCTAATGGTCTTGTCCACTTCAACGATGTATGCTAAGCTATGCTAAAAGTGGTACCGCCAGAACCAGAGATCGGCTGAATGGATTCAAAAACGTTAAAACTATGGGGGAGTTGTAAAATGAGCCTATTTCCAAAAAAAAACCCAAAAAACAATTGGAGTATCCCTTTAAGCTTTAAAGTGTCATGGAAGAATGCATTTTGTGCTGTGATGTAGCATCTATTTATTGTTATTGCAGGCTGTTTGATCACTCAATGGAGGGCTTTAAGAACTGGGAATTCATGACAACTCACTGCTGGGGCGAGAAAGCTGCTGGAGACTGGGTACTAGAGATCTATGACTCTCCTTCCCAACTCAGGAGCCAGAAGGCACCAGGTAGTTTCTCAGCACAAAACACACTACCTGTTACTTGAGCCATTCTTTCACCTTTGAAAACACCATTTGGTCTTACACAGTGAGGATACAATAGATTAAAACACTTTAATCACAATTAATCACAACTTTTTTGTGTGATTAATCGCTTACTTATTGTGAAATTAGTCACTTGATTTAACTTGTTTAACATGTAATTTTTTTTATAATTTGGTATATCCAGCAAAGTAAACTTTCAGATTGAAAGGTGCTTCTCTCAAAACTGTAGTTTCTGTAGTGTTGCATGATATTGAAGAAAAATGCGATTTGCGCTAACACGTTAAATGCGATAGGGTTGTGCCGATAGACGACAGTATCGTGTATCGACGATAGTCTGAGATATCGCCGATGGCAGATGCCTTTGACGATATCAATTGGCTCGTTTTAACATAATGTATTAAATTATTATTATTAGGCCTATTATTATTATAAAGCTAGTATTGTTATTAAATTAATATTAGGAACTACAATTAATTTGCCTTGCCTAAATTTACAACGACATCACATCATAACAATTGCAACAACACCGACACGCACTAATGAGGACTCCTCTAAGAGAATGTTTTTTAAACAGACTAAAAAACATCCCACATCAAAATTTAATTACAAGGTGATCCATTCACAACTTATCAAGAGTGCTCGTTTTAACAGAGTCTGACGCATAATTCAATTTCCTACAGATCCAAGATGAAAACAGCATCGTTGTTCGTCAGTGTTTGTTTCCGTAACACATTAACAAAACGTTTAATGACACTAACACTCAAAACAATACAATTACTAAATAATATTAATAATAATATCACTAAAATAGTATTATAGTTACCGTCATCATCGTCGTCTCTGAGGGAACGCGGCGTTAATGCAGATGCTGAAAGCAGTCCGTTTTTACTTTCACTTTCAGAGATTGAGCGCGTTTACATGCGACGACGTTCTACACCCGATTATGTTGAATAATCTTGACAATGCATGTGGTCGTGTAAACGCATTAACCCGTTTTCCTTTATCAGAGTCAAGTCATAAGTATAAACCGATCGACTCAGCTAGACGTTTGGCCCTTGCTCTGGTTTCTCCCAGCATTTAAAACACATTAACCCGCGTACTTCGTGAAGTGCGCATGTGAAGTGCATCCAGACAGAGAGCGCAATGGTAGCAGGACGCATATCGCAAACTCCGACTCTTTCTGACCCCAGAAACTATTAAAACGTGTTTTCATCTCGTGCAGAAATAGGCCCTAGTCAAAATGCTGCATGTAACGGCATGAAGATAGGCTAATGTGTCCGTAAATTTCCCAAAGGATTAGGATCTTTTTTTTTTACCTCACTATACCAGGAAATAACCTGATCCTATGAACACTCCACATTTGCTAGCAAAATAGAAAAAAGATTCTCGTATATAACGAAGTAGGCTAATAAAACAAGCAAATTAATGAGTAGGCTAAATAATCAAGTTAATAATCAAATAAGTAAGCCCCGCCCCCTCACGATAATATCGTGTATCGCCGATCTCACAGGCTGACGATAGGACGATGTGAAAATGGAGCATATCGCCCAACTCTAAAATGCGATATGCAATACGACAATGCTTTGTGTAAAATAAATGTAAATTATACTTAAATATGTTTAAAAAGTAAAAATATATATAACCAACATAAATGTTTCACATTCTTTTTGTGAGAAGAAAGCATCCCTACAACTGAACAGTAGTGTTTTACAAGTGTCATTTTAATGTTAGGTTTATTTAACAGCAGAAATTGAATAATCAAATGTATTGTTGTTTGATTGACATTGCGCACACAGACGGAGGCAGGTTTATTAGGCTGCTGTCACTTAAAGCTGCACGGATCCAAGATATTGTTACATGCGCGCCTTATGTTTACTCCACTCAAGATGGGCATTTTGACATAATTTTGTGTGTATTTGGCAATATAAGCTGCAGAAGAGAACTGAAATCAGGAATTACGCACAATCCGAGAGGCAACTTCCTCTCTGTGTGAGTACTTCACTTTTTGCGGCAATAACATTAATCATGTCACATGTATGTAGCAGTCATGTCCAGGCTATTCTCTGCTGTCTGCGTTGACATAAAAACTTCGTAAAAGCCACTTCGTATTAAAATTATAATATTAAAATATTAAAAGTATTAAAATCATTCAGTTATCGAATGCGATATTGCAACATTTTGATCATTTCAATATATTGTGCCGCCCTAATTTTCCTCAAACTTTTTAGGACACCTAATAGCCAAAATGATACAAGGAGTCTATATAATTAATATATTTATGCACAGCAAAGCACACAGAGAAAAAAAACTTTACAAAATAAAGCGCACATCAATATAACAGACTCTATGTGCTAGTCATTGCAATCATCTATACCTTCATTATAATTCATATCCATCAAAAATTTACTTGCCAGACGCTTCTTTGCTTTATTCAGCTGAGAAACGTAGTTTGCATATCATCTGGACATACAGAGATGGGAAGTTTAGCAGTGATTGATAGCAAACAGATAAGCGATGTAAAGGGTTAGAATAAAAATTTCCGCCTACTAGGGTTACAGGTGCTTGTGCCATTCATGCTCCATGTTTTAAACTCCCAACTCCCAAGATAATCTAACTGTGTGACATAAATTACGTTATTTGCGCAATTTGCCTGCTTCAGTAATTGATTTGCCTTAAATAATTTGAACGCGTTACGGAGTTTGAATTAATCACGCTTTAATCATGAATTAATCATGCGTTAACGCGCTCATATTGACAGCCCTAATATATATATGATTATTGTTGACTTATGTGCCCTCCAGAAGCGTGCGTTGTGCAAGTGAACGGCGCCTTGTGGTGCCATCTCAAAGAGGCACAAAATATCTTTCACGGACCTTTACCTTGACTGTTCCAAGCTGATGGAATGACCTGCTTAACTCAACCCAGCTGCTGAGTCTTTAGCCAGTTACAAGAAACGGCTAAAAATGCCCTTTGATCCATAGACTAACTATGAATACTAACCCATTAATACTAACCTTACTACTATTCTATTCTATTATATTTGTTTATTAAAAAAATGTTTGGAATAAAAGCGTATGCTAAATGATACACACTACTATATTGCCAAAAGTATTGGGACACCCCTCCAAATCATTGAATTCAGGTGTTCCAGTCACTTCCATGGCCGCAGTTGTATAAAATCAAGCACTTAGGCATGCAAACTGATTCTACAAACATTTGTGAAAGAATGGGTCGCTCTCAGGAACTCTGTGAATTCAAGTAGGAACGTGATAAGTTGCCACCTGTGCAATAAGTCCGTTCGTGAAATTTCCTTACTACTCAATATTCCATGGTCAACTGTTAGTCGTATTATAACAAAGTTGAAGCAATTGGGAACAACAACAATTCAGTCACAAAGTGGTAGGGCACGTAAAATCACAAACGCAGTGCGCACAAGTCGCCAACTTTCTGTAGAGTCAATAGCTACAGACCTCCAAACTTCATGTGGCCTTCTGATTATCTCAAGAACAGTACGTAGAGCGCTTCATGGAATGGGTTTCCATGGTCGAACAACTGCATCCAAGCCTTACATCACCAAGTGCAATACAAAGTCTTGGATTCTGGACTCTAGAGCAGTTGAGACGTGTTCTCTGGAGTGACGAATCACGCTTCTCTTTCAGATTGACAAGTCTGGGTTTGGTGGTTGCAAGGAGAACGGCACTTGCCTAACTGCATTGTGCCAAATGTAAAGTTTGGTGGAGGGGGGATTATGGTGTGGGGTTGTTTTTCAGGGATTGGGCTTGGCTCCTTAGTTCCAGTGAAAACAACTGTTAACGCTTCAGCATACAATACATTTTGGACAATTTTGGGGATGGCCCCTTCCTGTTCCAAAAAGGACTGTGCACCAGTGCACAAATGAGCGAGTTTGGTCTGGAGGAACTTGACTGGCCTGCACAGAGTTCTGACCTCAACCTGATAGAACACCTTTGGGATGAATTAGAGCGGAGACTGTGAGCAGGCCTTCTCATTCAAAATCAGTGCCTGGCCTCACAAATGCGCTTCTGTAAGAATGGTCAAAAATTCCCATAAACACACTAGTAAACCTTAAGGAAAGCCTTTCCAGAAGAGTTGAAGCTGTTGTAGCTGCAAAGGGTGGGCCACCTCCATATTAAACCGAACAGATTAAGAATGGGATGTCATTAAAATGTGCATGTAAAGGCAGACGTCCCAAAACTTTTGCCAATATAGTGTGTGTGCATATATATATATATATATATATATATATATATATATATATATATATATATATATATATATATATATATATATATATATATATATATACTGTATATAAAATGCAAATTTCAGTAGTAAGACCTGAGACATAAAAGTTAATTAATTAAGTAAAAGTATTAGTTCACTTTAAAATGAAAATTACCATATAATTTACTCACCCTGAAGCCATCCTACATGTATATGACTTTCTTCTTTTAGACATATACAATCGAAGTTATATTAAAAAATGTCCTGGCTCTTCCAAGCTTGATATTGGCAGTGGATTGCAACCAACAGATTGAATCTCAAAAAAGTGCATTCATACATCATCAACTAACTCCAAACAGCTCCAGAGTTAATAAAGCCCTTTTGAAGCAAAGCAATGGACATTTATTAATATAACTCTGATTGTATTTGTCTGAAAAAAGAATGTCATTTACACCCTAGGATGGCTTGAGGGCGAGTAAATTATATGGTTATATTCATTTTAAAGTGAACTACTCCTTTTAAATCATGTTTGTATTGCATTGGCCTAGATGTAATGTTTAACAATAGTTATATTACAGTTATTCTTGCCATAGTCACATTTCATTATAACCGATTTAGTGCATGTTTGTTATAAATTGCCTACAGCTTACAACTCTCCAGTATTTCTTTAAAAAATTAAAAATCTATGAATGTATATCATCAAATGGATCGCTCTATCTACACACACACACACACACACACACACACAGAGAGAGAGATGATAGATACTAATTTAATGATAATTTAACTATATATGTAGCTTAACTTCATTGCACATGGCTTGTAATTTGTTCCAGGCAAGCTGAAAGAGTGGTCTCTGGTACTTTATGGTACCTCCGTGCATCCGTACTCATTCCGCAGTGACAAGCCTCGCTCAGTGGCGGAGACACAGTCTGATGATGAGTACAGTGAGGAGTATGTGGGTAAGTGCTTTTTTTACAGTAATTGTATTGTGTATCTGTGGAAGTTCTCAGAGCTCAGCTCATCAGTTTGTGTTTTCTCACATGAGGCTCCTGCCACCCTGAGTGTGGTGACCATGGTTGTGAAGGGCCAGGCCCTCAGCAGTGCATCACCTGTCTACACTACTTCCTCAAGTTCAAGAACAACACCAGGTATATTGCTTTTCACATCATTATTACGCCTTAAAAGACTATGCTTGATTGGTGTGCTTGGTTTTGTCATTTAAACTAATTTTTACAAACAGTGTTGCTTTGGTCAGTGAAATGATGTCCATAGTTTTTTTTTTACGGACACATTATATAGAAACAAATGATAAAAATGCTTCTTGTGTGGTATATCCAACGTGCAAACAAATGTGATCTTTTTATGACATGGCAAGATTAGTTTTGGTTGAACCTGATACTTTATTAGAATTAATAATCCATGGTATTTGTTAAAAAACAAAAACAAAAAAAAAACAAACAAAAAAAACACTTAAAATTTTGAAAAAAGTAATATATTAACATTTACATGATCAGGAGGTATTAAGACCTATTTAGAGTGAAAATATAATTTGTTTTGAAACCACTACTATTCAAAAGTTGAGGGTCATTATGATAAAAAAATAATAATACTTTTTTTCAGCAAGGGTGTATTAAATTGATCAAAAGTTAAGACTTTTTGAATGCTCCAGAATCTCTCTCTCTCTCTCTCTCTCTCGTCTCTCTCTCTCTCTCTCTCTATATATATATATATATATATATATGAAGAGTTCCATTTGAAATTTTCTTCTAAAATGATCATTTTTATCAAGCTTATATATTCAAGTTCAGTAATTTCACTTGAATGACAATTAATAGGCAATCTTCATTGAAATTTAAGTGAAATTACTGAATTTAAATATACAAGCTGGATAAAAATGATCATTATAGAAGAAAATTTCAAATGGCACTTAGAGGCTTTTGCATCTGAACTCTTCATATATTCAAATAAATGCAGTTCTTTTGAAATGTATGTTAATATAAGAATCCTGAATTGTTTTTATTAGAGTTTCCACAAAAAACATTAAGCTGCACACCTGTTATTAGTATTGATAATGTTTCTTGATCACCAAATCAGCATATTAGAATGAATTTTGAATCAAAGTAATGCTGAACACTGCAGTAATATATGCTGAAAATTCTGGAATAAATACATTTAAACTATTGAAATAGAAAACAGTTCAAATTATAATAATATTTTACAATATTACAGTTTTTGCTGTATTTTTCATCAAATAATGAAACAAGAATCTTACCGACTTCAAACTTTTGAACGCTTGTTTATGAAATGGACATGAGTACAAATTTACACATTTCAGATACTAAGCACATTTCTAAGAACTTGGCAAGTGTGTTTTGCACTAGATTTTCCCTTTTCTCTTGTACTCTCTTGTTTGTTGATAGCCTGACTTCGTCATACTCATATTCTAATGAGAATATGAGTCTGAAATAACTCAATTGAACTTTAATTATGAGGCGTGTCGTAACCGAACCAGGACAAAAAAACCCCTCTGCACTCAATTGGATAGTCGGTAGACCTACCAACCAATCAGAGCAACGCATAAGTCAACTCCTTTGCATAGCGCAGTTTTCAAATACAGAACGTAGCCTACTTTATTTATTTTAGAAGTTAAATAACGAGTGTTACTTCTTTTACTTACTTCTCCATGAGTGCCACCAAAGGAGAAACCACAACGACCACAGGCTTTTCATTACGTCCCATCTTCTTAACGACCGTCAGAGCCAGCTGATAAGTTACACTTTTCCCGAATCATGTAGGAAGGACGCCAAAAATATATTTCCGATCGACAAATGCCTTGATTGCAGTTCTCTGTTTGTCTATTAAAATGAATGCGCTGTCGATTAATTTTACAAAAGACGCGACAGCGGAATCTATACATCTCAATTCTCCAGCAGCACTCATCTTTGACAAGCGCTCTTTGACGACGTGAGGATTACGTTACTGAAGACCACCTGTCAATCATCGTATAAAGCCCGCCCTGGCAATTTGATTGGCCCGATGATCTCTGAACCGTTCATAATTTCTCCTCAATGGATTGAGTCCAGACCGAACTTCCCGTCCAAAAAATGTTGTGGGCGGAGTTCGGGCTGGCATCCAGGCTAGTTTGTTGACCCATTTGGCAAAATGACTTTTCTGTTAGCAGTGCTGCTTTTCTTTAATTATTATTTAAAACTGAAGTAAGTTTGGTGTGAAATATAAGACCACAATATGAAGCATTGTGACTAAAGAATTGGGTGTGTTTTCTGAAAGGTTATTTTTCTGAAAAATATTAGTGAAAATGATTTAACTTTGAGTCAAAAGATTAATTAACTCCTATAAAAAAAACCCACCAAATCGCATGCCGACAACAGCTGTACGGCTGCGTCTGTCTATGTGTGTGCGCGTGTCCTGATTACATTTATAGATATTGTTTTCTCTGGCATCCCAAGCTACACAAGCTGTGCTCACACCACGTCTGGAGCTGATGGCTTTCTCAGACCCTGACTTTTGCCTTTGTTTCCTGGTGAAAGTCTTTCCTCACGACTGCCAGATGTTGATTTTTCTGGTCTCATGTGGCTCTTCCTGTCTGTGTCTGTCTTTCTCTTTCCACCTCCGCCTTCTGGGTCTCTCAGGACGTGTGTTCCCGAGTGTCCGTCTGGGTTTTTCCGGGACGATAAGAAGCGCTGTAAGAAGTGCTCTCCGCTGTGCGAGTCTTGTGTCGGCAGTCGCAGCGATCAGTGTTCCACCTGTCGGCCAGGTCTCTACCTGGTGGAGGGAGCCAACAACTGCATCAGCTCCTGTCTCGACGGCTTCTACCTGGACCTTGGCAAGTCCATTCACACGCCATCTCGCTCCTGAAAACGCACTGTACATGCTGATTGGCTGAAGATGAATGTTGAATTGAGACCTCATGTGATTGTTCTCCCGCAGACTCCACCATGTGCCGGAAATGCAGCGACAACTGCAAGAAATGCACCTCGGCGAACATCTGCACAGAATGCCAAACTGGTCTCAGGTGATTCCCCACATTCAGCCCGTTGCAAATACAACATTCCACCTCCTAGGGATTTCTTTGTTTTTTACTAAGATTTGGACTGAAATATAGTCGGAATCTTGGACTCCCATATTTTCCTATTTCTACGTTGAGAGCTGTGAAGGTAAGGCAACGCTGGCCAGGCACTAAATCATCACTGGAAACATCCTGTTACACGTTGTCGAGCTCATGAGTTCAGATGTATGTTGAAATACTGTCTCTAGTGAGCGATTTTTTTTCTTGGGCTTTTCCTACTCCTCTCTGGCGTTAGATAAAGAGAGAGAGAGAGAGAGAGAGAGAGAGAGATATGTGGAAAATGGAGAGAGAGAAGAAAAACGGGTCATGGCAGAATATCTGGCATAATACGCAGCAGCTGTTCTGTGAATTGTTTTGAAGCGTTCTGTGAATATACGTAAAGGTTTTTCACCCACCCATTTGGACTTTAATCCGTCGTTGTTGATCTATTCAGACTTGTTTATACTATAGTTCGTATGAAACAGGATTGCAGAGCTAGAGCGCAGATGAGATACATTTTTCTGCCCTCAGTTTAAGGTTGCAATTACAGTCTTTGTAATTATTCATATGGCTAGTCATTCATTTTTTTTGTAGTCTACTATAATCACACACATGCTCACGCACACGAATATAAATATATATATATATATATACAGTGGTGCTCAGAATTAATGGCACCCCTGGTAAATGTGATCAAAAATGCCTGTAAAAAAATAAATCTGCACTGTTTATCCTTTTGAACTTTCATTAAGAGAATTGCAAAAATCTAACCTTTCATTGAAGTAAAATACTTGACAGTGGGGTGAAATCACATTATGAAATAAATGTTTTTCTCCAAAACACATTGGCCACAATTATTGGTACCCCTAGAATTTTTTTTACAAGTAAAATATCTCTGAAGTACATTCCCATTAATATTTATCTTTTTTAGCACACCAGGACTAGGAACACTAGGACTTCTAGTTTCACAGGAGTTAAATATGAGGAAACACAAAGGCCAAATTCCCTTAATCATCCATCACAATGAGTAAAACCAAAAGAATATAGTTCTGATGTGCATCAAAAGATTGTTGAGCTTCACAAAATAGAAAGTGTCTATAAGAAAGTAGCTAAAGAATAGAAAATCCCCATTTTGACCATCAGGGCGACTAAAGATGTTACGAATCTGCCAGGAGTGTCTATTTTGCCTTAATGGACGGTGAGGATGAACGTTTGAGTGGCAAAAGACTCTCCAAGGATCACAGATGGAGAATTGCAGAGATTGCTTGAGTCTTGGGGTTCAGAAAGCCTAAAAAATATATCAAACAACCCCTACATCACATGTTGTTTTGAGGGGTTTCATGGAAAATCCTCCTCGCTCTTCCAAAAACAAACTCCAGTATATTCAGTGGTCAGACATGACTGGATCTTCAAAAGGGACTGGATTCTATGGTCAGATGAAACAAAAAAGGGCTTTTTGGCAGTAAACACACCAGATGTGTTTGGTGAAAACAGGGATGAAGAGTACCCCATGCCTACTGTTAAATATACCACTGGATCTTATATGTTGTGGGCCTATTTTTTTGCTGGAGGTCCTGGACATCTCATTCAGATACATGGTAGTATGGATTTTATCAAATACCAACAGATAAAAAATCTAAACCTCATGGCCTCTGCAAGAAATTTTATAATGGGGTCTGTTTGGATCTTCCATCAGGACAACGGTCCAAAACAAACATCAAAATCAATACAAAAATGGGTCACTGAGCACAAAATGAAGCTCCTGCCATGACCATCCCAGTCCCAGACCTGAACCCTATAGAATGAGTGTGCTGAACTGAAGAGAAGAAGCAACAACATGAACTTGTGAATCTGAAGGATCTGGAGATATTCTGTAAGGAGGAATGGTCTCTTATCTCTTGTCAAGTGTTCTCCAAACTCATCAGGCATTATAGGAGAAGACTCAGAGCGGTTATCTTGGCAAAAGGAGGTTGCAAAACGTATTTAACAACAGGGAGCCAATAATTATGGCCAGCGTGCTTTGGAGAAAAGCATCTATTTCATAATGTGATTCACCCCCCCCCCCCCCCCCCCACACACACACACACACACTTTAAAGTCTTGTACTTCAATGAAAGGTTAGATTTATGGAAATTATTTATTTATTTATTTTTGGAATGAAAGATCAAAAGGATAAACATTGCAGATTTATTTTTTTACACATACGTATCTACACAGTGATGCTCAGAATTAATGGCACCCCTGGTAAATATGATCAAAAATGGATAGTTATTTAAATATACATTTTAGTAGCTTAATGTTCTGGTTTATTTACATAAATGTATGTGCATGACTTATCTAGTCATTTTTGATTACCAGGTATTTTTTTGTACTACAAATAGCTATTTCTATCCAATTAAATATTTTAGAAATGTTTTCTTGGTCTAGAAATATTACATATTAATTTTCATGAATATTATATTTAGTTTATATATCATTATTTATATATTTTATTATTGTTTATATTTTTTGTTTGTATATTATATTTATATATGTATTATATTTATATAATTTATATATAATTATATTATATATATATCTATATTTATTTATTATATTGATTTTATTGGTAAATTTTATATCCTTCTGTCCTGACATGCTCTGGCGCCCCCTATGGAGGTTTGCTTCCTCAATAAATTTTATACAGTGATGTGAAATGTAAGAAAAATATTTGTGAGTAATTCTCTCTTTCTGTCTACAGCCTACAGGCGAATAAGTGCCAACTGAGCTGTGAAGTTGGGACCTATTATAATGGGCACCGACGGGCATGTGAAAAGTGCCACACGACTTGTGCCACCTGTGCAGGTAAACATTGTACATTTATTTAAAGCACTTTATTTTCCATTTAGGCTTACAATAGAATTTGATTACAACCTTTCACTTAAATGTAATTTATAAAATAATGAAAAATAAACTAGTTATAAAATAAAAAAATAAATAAAATAAAATGTGGGAGAGAACACTGATTGTCCATTATATTTTTGTAATGCATATATGCCGCTATGTGTCAGCAATTTTTAATCCAAAAATGACGAGAGGCTATATTCATTGTGATGCACAGTATGATGTAATTTTGAAGTTCTAGACTTAACAAGACCGTTACGTCTGTGCTGTTAACTCCAGTGTTCAGACACGGCAGCTAATTACTAAGGCATTGCAGAACAACCAGTGCTTAGCTTCTGAATATAGTTCATTCAGCACAATTACTGTTGTTAGCTCTGATTCTGCACCAGATTTAAAAAATGGTGCATTTTTTACAGGTGTGTGCATATATATATATATATTTAGATATATTTATAAAGTCATAATTCATCATCATTTTGACTTTTTATCTCACAATTTTATTTAGGTTCTAATAATTTCATAATTGAGTTTTCATGTCAGAGTACTAAAATTAAAATTATGACTTAAACTCATAATTATGACATATGTCAGTTAGGGATATCACAGTACCAAAATCTCATTACTTGGTACCAGTAACATCCAGTAACACCAGTTCCCTGTACCAATTTCGGTATATAGCAAAAACTGCAGAATTAAGAACTTTAAAAAAGTTGTCCAGTTTTGTCTCATCGATTATCAGTCCTCGCAGTTTCCAATTCAATCTCACAATTGTCAATACGCTTGGCAATCCAGAAACTTAGTGGCATGAAAAACTAAACTTCTATTCAGTTTGTGAATGAATAACAAACAGAAAGCAAGAGAAGAGCCTCCCTTTTATAATCACTAAGGCTGTCGTTTTCTAAAGCGCAAGCTAAATTAATTCTGCACTCTCGTGAAAGCTTAATTTTATTATAACGGGAGTTACCTAAATTGTACAATGAAAATCGTATGTACAATGCATTTACACAGTGTTGTCGTCGAGACCAACTCACTCGAGTCCGAGTCGAGACCGAGACCATAGAGGGTCGAGTCCGAGTCGAGACCAAAGAGAGTCGAGACCAGAGAGGTTGGATAACCTAAGGTTTGGTTTTAAACCAGACTATGTAATGAATATGTAAAATACTTGGTGGTAACAATAAAATTGGCACCATACTCAAACAGTAAACCAAATATACCATTGAATCATGAACACTGTAATGGTAAAAAGGCCACATAGTAGTGTAAAGGCAATTTTATAATAATTATGACTTACAATTATTACAATCAGTAAGTGCTCTTTCACATAACATTTCTGCACACAAATTCTGTGTGGCTCTTATATCCAAACTGAACTATGGATGATTAGGCAGACATTTTCAATACATAGTTGAGCTAGAGGCTCCACATCACATCTGACCTGGGTCCTGCTGCATTTGCTTGCCACGAACGTTATAGTCTCATGTTATGCGCAGTTGCAATCAAGAAAGTCAGCAATCATTGGACGTTTCAATCAAACAATAATTTAAAGAAATATTAACATACAGTAATAATCATGACATATTTTGAATGGGACTCGAGTGGACTCGGGAATAAGTCCAAGTCCTAATATGTTCAAGTACGAGTCAATTCAGTGTCAAAATGCACACAAGTCCATGACAAGACCGAGACCATTAAAATATGGTCTTGAGATCGAGTCTGAGTCTCGAGTACACAACACTGCATTTATACTAAAGTGTATAAATGTAACAACACACTGTAAATAGAAACCTTTGACTCTCGGGCCCTGTTTACACTTGGTATTAAGATGTATTTTGATCAATCGGATCACAAGTGGATGACACTAAATGCGGCTGCAAATGGGGTGTGAGCATTTTAAGCGTGTCCACTTTTGACCACTTCCAGAGGTAGTCAAAAACCCATTCAACCAGATTGCATTCGTAGTGTAAACGCCACATAAGACACGCACTCAACTTAATGCGTAAACATGAAGGGAAGCGTGCTAGCCAGACAGTATTTAAAATTTGTCGGCTGAAGACCCAAGTTTGGTTTGAAGACGAAGAACGTACCAAGCACAATGTTCTCTCCCCATTCCTGATTTTCTTACACGCAATTTACATATGTAAATTGTACAAGTTTTTTTTGTCCACGCCTCTAAATCAGTGAATTCATTCTTTCTGAGATTAGCTTCCACCCCTAATGAAATGTGAAGTCACAAGTTATTGTGTTTTTGTAACTAGTACACTATGGCCGACTAAAGATGTTACGAATCTGCCAGGAGTGTCTATATTGCCTTAATGGATGGTGAGGATGAACGTTTGAGTGGCAAAAGACTCTCCAAGGATCACAGATGGAGAATTGTAGAGATTGCTTGAGTCTTGGGGTTCAGAAAGCCTAAAAAATATATCAAACAACCCCTACATCACATGTTGTTTTGAGGGGTTTAATGGAAAATCCTCCTCGCTCTTCCAAAAACAAACTCCAGTATATTCAGTGGTCAGACATGACTGGATCTTCAAAAGGGACTGGATTCTATGGTCAGATGAAACAAAAAAGGGCTTTTTGGCAGCAAACACACCAGATGTGTTTGGTGAAAACAGGGATGAAGAGTACCCCATGCCTACTGTTAAATATACCACTGGATCTTATATGTTGTGGGCCTATTTTTTTGCTGGAGGTCCTGGACATCTTGTTCAGATACATGGTAGTATGGATTTTATCAAATACCAACAGATAAAAAATCTAAACCTCATGGCCTCTGCAAGAAATTTTATAATGGGGTCTGTTTGGATCTTCCATCAGGACAATGCTCCAAAACAAACATCAAAATCAATACGCCACATAAGAAATGCACTCAACTTAATGCGTAAACATGAAGGGAAGCGTGCTAGCCAGACAGGATTTAAAATTTGTCGGCTGAAGACCCAAGTTTGGTTTGAAGACGAAGAACGTACCAAGCACAATGTTCTCTCCCCCTATTCCTGATTTTCTTACACGCAATTTACATATGTAAATTGTACGAGTTTTTTTGTCCACGCCTCTAAATCAGTGAATTCATTCTTTCTGAGATTAGCTTCCACCCCTAATGAAATGTGAAGTCACAAGTTATTGTGTTTTTGTAACTAGTACACTATGGCCGATGGCCTTCTATGCATCTCATTATTTGCGGGCTGCTTTTTGGGGAGCGTGATGTTATGTCGTCCATGTTCTCAGGAACCGGCATGGAAGCGTGTAATGACTGCGCTCCGAACTATTACTTCGAGGAGTGGCGTTGTGTCTCCAGCTGCAGCGTGGGATATTACTTGGCGGAACAAACGAAAGACAATGGAGACGTCCAAAAGTCCTGTCAAAAGTCAGTACTTCACTGCTGAATGTGACATCTGAGAAAGTGTTTCCATTGAAGGCGGTAATGATGCGTTTGACACGTGGCGGATGTGTGATTGTGCCTCTAGGTGTGATCCTACATGCTTCGCCTGCGCAGGCCCGGGGGAGGGAAACTGCAGCTCCTGCGTCAACGGATATAACCTGGAAAATGGTGTGTGTGTCGTCAGCACCATCTGCAAAGATGGTGAGTACCGTCGATTCATCCGTTTTAGCTTTCGTGTTTTCTTTAATCTGAATCTTTTGTACAACAAAATATTTTAGTTTTTGCATGGGGATTAATCATGGTTTGTTGATTTTTGTCTTTCTGATATTGCCTTTTTGGGGAAAAAAAAAACATGTCCAGAGCACATTTCACCCCAAAATAAATAAAAAATTACACTTTTTTGAGGGGGTGGAGGGAGTTCCAGATTATAGCACATTCTTATTATTATGCATGTGTATGTTTTACAGAATGTTGAAATTCTGAGTCCAGAAATTATGCTGACCAACATTTGCTAAATACTACAAATTAAAATAACTTTTTTTGTGTGTATTTGAGTATATTTTCAAATTTAGTTTAATCTAAAATTTTCAGCATTGTAGTACAGTCTTCAGTGTGACATGATTCTTCAGAAATCATTCTGTTATGCTGATTTGCTGCTCAAGAAACATTTCTTATTATTATCAATATTGAAAATAGTTGTGATGCCTATTTTTTCAGGATTCTTTAATGAATAGAACATTCAAAAGAACAGCGTATATTTAAAATATCCATTTTTATTGTAAAAATGCTTCCTTGCTGAATGCATTATGTATTAATTTCTTTCAAAAAAAAATGTAGTGACCCAAAACCTTTGAAAATTACTGTCATTTCCCATGATTCTCAATATTGATTCTCAGTTTTTGTAATGGGTTTTTAAATTTATATTTGCACTGCAGTACAACAAATGATGCATAAATACTTTTACATTTAGAAAATGTATTAATATAAATTACTTTATTTAATGCAAAATATAATTTTGGACATAATTTCTTCTGATTTTGAGGTGAAATATGCCTGGTTTCTCGAGATATGCCCAATATTTCAGGACAGTTTATTCTCAAATTTTTCTTTATGGGTAACAATTTACAATAAGGTTTCATTAGTTTAAAAGTCCTCCGTAATCCATAATTTTATCCCTTAAAAGTAAACTCATCTTTGATCACCAAAATGACATATGTAATGTTTTTTCATTGAACTTGATGGCTTGAATGTAACTACACCCTTGCCCCATTTAGTATACACGATTCTATAAATATGAAAATTAGCCCCGCCTCCGCTCACTCACGCCAGCTCAGACATCCACTAGTTGATGATCACACGTTGTCGTGATTGGTTACAAGGTAGTTTGTGATGTCAGAAACACCAGCGATTTGCACATGGTTTTTCTTAAAGCATAATAAAAACACATTAAAAACTTGATTTTCACCACAACAGGACTTTAACATGAACTAATAATGAACGATACTTAATTTAAGGTAATTTTAATAAAACATTTACTGATACGTTATGGAAATCGGAATTAGTTTTGTTAACATTAGTTAAGGCGAGATACTACAGTTGAATAGGGTAATTTTTTTTAACTAGCAGATATCACCATGAAACTTTACCAGTTGGTTACCTAAATTAAGATGAGAAAAAAAATATATTACAAGTTTTCTGTAATTTAATGTTTAAATATGCAAATGAGGCATTAAATATGCACTAGTTTGCATGTATTTAAAAAAATAAAACAAAATTTGAGTATTGGATAAAGCCAGGTTCAAAATTCTTTTTTCATTGTGTTGTGTTCACATATTAGATGAGAACAATTACACAGGGATTTATGGATATCGGCTTTTGTTATCCTGTAAATCAAAATATATATTGCCAATTGCCTTGAAAAAAATATTTTCGCCATGTTTTTTGGAATAAAATGTTATATAAATCAGGCTAGGAATAATATATTTACAAATCCCTCTCTAAATGTCTTCATAATATGACTAGGTACAAGACTGGGAAGTCTGGTGGATATAGGTGCTACTGAAGTGGACATTTCAGACTTGGAGTATGAGAGAAAAGTCATTTTGAGAAAACTGGCCTTAAAGGGATACTCCACTTTTTTGGAAATAGGCTCATTTTACCACTCTCCCAGAGTTAAACAGTTGAGTTTTACCGTTTTCAAATCCATTCAGGCGATTTTCTGATATTTAGAAGAATGTCAGGAACCAGACAGTTTCTTGTCTCATTGACTTCCATAGTAGGAAAAAAATATACTATGGAAGTTAATGAGACCAGAAACTGTTTGTTTACTAACATTCTTCTAAAAACCGGCTGAATACATTCGAAAATGGTAAAACCAAACTGTTTAAATCTGGGGGAGTGGCAAAATGAGCCTATTTCCAAATGAAGTGGAGTATCCCTTTAAAGATTTAGCATCAGCCAATGAGATTGTGCATTTAGAGTTAAATCCCCCCCTTTTACTTTCATGATTGGTTGCTTATAAAAAGGAAATGACCATATTTGGTTCCAACAGCGTTGTACAGGAGAAAGAGAGCTTTCTAACGGTGTGTGTTATGTATGACAGGGTGCAGATAGCGATCGCTAAGCAGCATGATTTATAGCGACAACTTTTGCGATTTCTTTTGAGAAATCTACCGATGCAAACAGACAAAGGGTTGTAAAATAAAGACCTAAATGTGTATTTCGGACTTTTTTTTCACCACAAGTCTGAAAGAAGACATGTTATTGAAGACAAATATCCCAAAATCTCAAAATTGACCAGTGAAAAAAGACTATGTTTTTGCCTGCCGTGTCTCGCCTTAATGCACTGTGATCTAGAGCAAACAACACACAGCTGGATTGTAATTAGCTAACATGAACAAAGATGGTAATAAATACTGTAACAGATGAATTGCTCATTGTCAGTTCGTAACGGACGTTAACAAATGAGACCTTATTGTAAAGTGTTACCTCTGATGACCCAAGTGCATTTTGGGAACCTTGAGTTCAACATGGGCTTCATTTTTACAGTGGAGCATAATGTGTGCTTTTTCTAGCAAAGGAAAATAAAGTTACTCTGCAAATCTGTGACACTGTAAAAATGATTTTTTTTTTTTAAATCACTTTCTAAATGTTTGTTCTCCTTTTCTTCCCGACGATCTTTCCTTCAAATCTTTTCATCCTGGATTCCAATCACACCCGGATATCCTCCGTCCGTCGATCAATCAACTGGATAAAAACAAAACAAAACAACATTTGCCTGTCTCCTATCACCTCGCTACGATCTGCATCCCTTCCTCTCCGCTGGCGATCGCGCGCTCCGTTTCTGCTCCTCTCTCCTCTTCCTGCTCTCTGGAAAGCAAATGAAGAATCGTGGGCTGAGGGAAGTTTCTGTGTGCTTGTGAAAAAGAACAATCTGTGCCAGAGGAAGGTTCTGCAGCAGCTGTGCTGTAGAACATGTTCTCTAAAGGGCTGAAGGAACTTGCCCCACTTGCCGCTCACGTTCCGCTAATTTATATTCCGGTCGGGAACCTTGAATATGGGACTACATTGTGAGGTTTCTCGATGCCAGAACTACAACAAACCTACCTTTATCTCTCTGTGTGTGTGTGTGTGTGTGTGTGTGTCTGTGTGGGTGTGCGTGCGCGTGTTCGTATCGACAGAAGCTGTCAGGGTGGTGCGACTGGGATCAGTAATAAACAGCAAATCATACATGTCGGTATTTTGTGACCAAAGCATGGATGCCAAATTTTTTTTACCTTTTTCTTCCCTTTGGGTCCAGAGAAGAATTTGGAGCGACATGCTGAGCGTTGAAGAGGCGGTTCTTTATGTTTCCGCTCGTTTCACGCGTTATGACAGCAGTGATCAAAGCCAGTTTGTGCATATTCTGAATAAAGCACACTCAGAGAACCTCTACAAGTTTCAGCAAGACCTCTGTGAGCAAAGGAACGACATAAACCATAGCGCAGGTTCATCTCCTGATCTTCACGACTGCAGTAAAATACAATAAGAAGTACTTTCCTGAAGGGATGAGTATTGTACTAACACTAATGACCCGTTTAGCTGATGAATGCCGTCATGTCAGGTGGTCTTCACTGTTCAGAAATTCTTCACCTCAGGCTCAGATCTCTTACCTGTTTGTGTGTGTGTGTGAGTGTGTGTGTGTGATTGTGTGTGCGTTTCATTATTCAAGTGGAAAAATAGGTTTCGGGAAACCTAATCGTAACCACAACCGGTGTTAGTGTAGCCATGAAGAAACATTGACTGGGCCGAAGTACAGGTTTTAGTCGTGGTAGCTGAAATGAGGTTTGAAACACTTTTAATTCATTTTACCTATCCAGGCCATTCGTGATATGCCTTTAAAAAATGAAATAAATCCCTATACATGCATTTTTTTTGTATCTTGCCATTCATGAAACAGCTCCACAATATTAATCCTACATCATTAATGTGAAATGAATAGTGTGTCCGGGTAGATCAGGGTCAGCTATTTATATTTTATTGATTTATCATGCAAATGTATAGTGAAACCGCTCCATTTTAATCAACTTTGAAATGGCCACTTAAAATAGTTCATTATTCCATGTCTTTATGGGAGAACAAGTCTTTTATTCACATAACTGGTGCTATTGACATAATGGAGTTGTTAGAGAGAGGTTTTTGAATTCACATTTGTGTCTTGGATTCGTGACATCCAACGAATATTTGTGAATTCAAGTTAATTTTAGTTTAGATGTTTATTTTTGATCATACTGGCCATTTTTTTACTGTATGCCATTGCAGTATCCTGGGGAAAAGAAAAGAGAAATACTTGAGGGGAGTGTATTACGTTTTAATAAAGGTCAGAAACGAGGTGAAATGTTTAGTTATACTAATAGTACTACACAACAAATTAGACTTCTACATTCATTAAGGACATGTTCGACCAATCCACTTTTGCTCAATGTCAAGGGGATTTCTGTCTTTTATTTATGAATGCTGTGGTTTAAGATGACATAGCCTTTTATTTATGAAAAAGATTTATAAATGGTCTTAGTTCAAATGAGTTGTGTTTTGTGGATGGCGTTGCAGCCACTTAATGCTAATTGAGTATTCATGACGCAAAAAAGTTGTAGTATGATGTACGTTTTTTTTGCGAACTCAATACATGCAACATTACATAACTAATGTTATATAGAGAATCAGTCTATGTTCAGATGTGTTGCATTTACTCTGTTCTGGCAACGTTTTTTCTTAATGTATATATGTATTTTTATCTCTATTAACCTTAAAATATATTTTGCACCCACGTTCAATTGAAATAAGGGGGGAAAACAGATGAGTTTTCTAAAATTATTTTATAATTCTGTTTTTAGCCGGCTGCCATGAACAGTTAGTCTAGATGAAGATGTTTGTAGTCAGGGCCAAGAAAATAAAGTGTTTTATCATGTAGATAAGACTGGACGAAACAAATGGTTTACTGATCTTTTTATTAATGAACTTTAAAATAAAAACACAACTCAGAGAGATTAAATGAGACTACTTTTGTTTGCTCATTTAAATGACATACTTGCTCAAATTACTGGTGAAATCTTCGGTCATTTTTGACCGTACAATTTTACTTAATCGGAATGGTACAAAACTTTGTAAAAGGAAAAAAAAAATAATGGACATGATTCAAAAAGGTTAAATGGTCCTGAAAAAAAGGTCACACTTGAAACCCTCGCGGTAAAAAAAGACTGCATTGGAAATGAAATTCATCTAGTGGAAACATTTGGTACTGCGCCTAACAAAATCTCACCGCAAATTTGAAACCCTACTTGTTTCGATTTATGGCTTTGATTTTCTTGCAGTTTTAGAGTAATATTTTGAAGTATGTTTTGAAACCTATATATTTCAAATAAAAATTGAAAATCGTATTTTTGTGCATTTTTTTCTAACAATAAACGTGAACTTCTACAACTTCGTTCTTTTTTTCTCACGTAAGAAATAATCTGCCAAGTGTCTTTAAAAAGAGACCAATCTATGTGCTCCGAACCATTCAAGACTAATGACAGTTTTAATGTCTATGCTCAGTTCTACTTCATAAATATATAATTTATACCATAAAATCCCATAAAAATACAACATATTAAATATAAACATTATAAAACCAAAATATAGTACATTAATTTCATCTAAAAAAAAAAATTGTTGACCGCCGCACAAGGATCACCAGAGGGACAATCCGACTGAAATTTTTAATTTGGCCGTAAATGGGCGAAAACAAACCCATAGACTTGCATAGAAGTGACCTGAGCCATATATAGAGTTAAGAACTTCATTGATCCATAAACAACTACCGTAGTGTTTTAGTGTCGAGTTTAACGCTGACGAGCACCGCTCACATTTTTCATCAGAAAAATCTAGTGTTGTTGAATCACTTGCTTACTTTAACTTCATGAAATATTGTTTGGAATTAAATTCTTGTGGTGAACTGGTGTGAGAAAGATTCGACTTCTCCTTGTTTCCTCACAAAAGGCTCTTTTTTTAAAAGGGAACAATTCGGCATTTGACAGAGAGAAATTGAACTCAAATGTGCACTGGTCACAATGACTTTAACAGAGACAATATATGCGCAGCCCCTTGTTGTGACCTGTGGCCGTTTCCTTTAGAAGGAACGTTTTTGAAATATTTGCGGCTCCCACTCAGCCATTGTCATTGGTGAATAAAATGATATAACCATTACTATTAACACTTTAGCTGTTTCAAATGTTAGAATCCTATGCAGAATATCAAAGTAATTCTTAAGCTTTTTAACATAAGCCATTTGAGTGAGAAAACTCCTTTAATTTGTGGACGACATTGGCTTTGGGCCGATGTTTCTTTAAGTCCTGTGATTGACAACTCAAATACGGTCATGTAGGGTCGTGAGCGTTTGCATCAGGATTGTCAGATTTGAATGAATAGAGTGTATCAGAGCGTAAGCTGAGGTCATCTGGAGGGTCAGTCGGCCATAGATGTCCCGCTCTCTCTTAAAGAAACCTCACTCATTGCTCCGCCTGGGGGTTAAAGGTTAACTCAATGTCTTTAGCTTTCTTCACAGTCCCATGACATCACTTTTGGATAGTTTTGTATCCATTCTGGCACCTTGAGAGTTATAAAGTTGCGTTACGTTTTTTGTAAGATTGCCTTTATGTCTTGACTTCGAGTTACGGTCATGACTCATCTTTACTAATGTAATCTTTTCTTGGATTTCCGAAAAAGATTTGTTTTGTTTATGCTAACAAAGATATTGGGTTTAGTTCACGGTGTGTGTGCAAGAACTTTTTACGCGGTCTTTAATTGCAACTCACAAAATCGTCTTCTTCTAAATATTCTGATTTCAGTTCTTCTTTTCTGTGGCTGGCTCATAGTATGTGTGCATCCTGCATGAGCTTGATTTCTCCTCTTGAGTGTTCTGATTTATGAATCCTGTATATGCATGGCCTTTTGAATTGTCTGAAATCTAAATTGTCAGCCGGTCAATCCTTCAGCCAGAAGTCTTTCTCAGTAATTAAAACTAAAGCCCAGAACAGGTAAGCACTTGGCTTTTCTCTCTTTTTGTTTATATTTTTAAGTATGCTTATTTGTCGTTTAGTTTTGTTTGCTTCTTTGAAATTTTTTTTATTGATTGGTTTTGTTTGTTTTCGTCATTTGGTTTTGTTCATTTATCCTCTGTTTTGGTTTATTTGGTTTTGTTTTCAATTTTGTTTATTTTTATTTGATTTTGTTTATTCTGCTTTTGCTTTAGTTTTTTGTTTGCTTATTTGTATTTTTCGGGGGGGGGGGGGGTTATTTATCATTTTGTTTGTTGTTTCTTTTTGTTTGTTTGTCTTTCATTTAATTTTGTTTATTTGTTTTATTTGTCATTTAGGTTTTTGCTTGCTTATTTGATTTTGTTTTTCGTTTGGTTTATTTGTATTTTTCTGTTTTATTTTATACATATTTTTCTTTTTGTTTGTTTATTTTTCCTTTTTTCTGTTTTATCGTGTTACGCCTTCCGGGGAAAAAAAAATACCAAGTTATTTGTGATGCTACATAAATATTACAATATTAGTATATAACAAACATTATTTAAATTTGGATTATTCACGTTCAACTGTTAAATAAAAGTCCCACTAGATAGAGTAGGATATTCTAGTTAGCTCATGTCATTATATAATGGATCTGTATGTGGTTTATGTGTTGTCTGTATTTTATTTTCAGGAGAGTATTTAAGCAAACAAAGTGAATGTAAACTGTGTGACTCAACCTGCTACAAGTGCACTGGACCTAAGAGTGAAGATTGCATGAGCTGCTTGTCCACTCGGTGAGAGTCTTACAGCACCACAGTATATCCAAATACAGCTGTAGTGAGGCAGAATGTGATTAAACTTTTGTAATCTTTGGCAGGTTGTTTGACAATGGGCAGTGTGTGCTGGGCTGTGATTCTGGGAAACACGAGAGGGATGGACAGTGTCATCTTTGCCACCACACATGCCAGGAATGTTCAGACGAGGGGCCTGATAAATGCACTCGCTGTGGCAAAGGTAAACTGAGTCATGGCCACCTCGCTTAGCGAGTAAAATACAGGCTCTTAACATTTTTTCTGTTCTGTTTCGTTTTTCACACAGATAAGTTCGGAGTGGAGCGGTACCTCTTTAAAACGGAGTGTCGTGAAAGCTGTCCAGGGGGTTATTTCCATTCTCCAAAGGGAACTTGTGATCCCTGCCCTCCAAATTGCACCGTGTGTACGTCCACAGGCCACTGTCTCCACTGCGCCCCCTCCTACTACCCCAAAGATGGGACGTGTGCCAGACTGCTGTGTGGAGTGGGTCAGTTGCATCATAACTTTTCTAGAATGTTCCCATTGGCTTGCTTGACTTTTTTCCATTGTTTCTTTTTTTTGTGATTATTAAGGTTCGTGTTACTTCATTTTGGTATGTGAGGGAGTTTATAATACAAATATTATTAAAATTCTTCAGAAAATCAAATTATCGGATGAGCTGTAGGCTCTATGTTTTTGTTTTGTTTTTTTGCCGGTATTTTTCACTACAAAGTTCCCAAAATTTCTTATTTTAATTTTCTCAATGCTCTTAAAAAAATATCTCATTCTCCAGTCCTTACTGTAATGTGAAAAATAATAATGCACAAAGTAAATTGCTACAATTAATACATATATATTTTAAAATGTAATTGGTATCACTCTAATAACTTTGATTAATAAATCATTAACAAACATTATACAATGCTTAACTGAGTTAATATATATTCAAATAGCAAGAAATATGAGATAATGTTTACTAATGATTAACTTATTATATCTTACATAATGATCATTAGTACCTTAAAATGCTTACAAATGTCATATGATCATGAACTTCTTGTAAATTTTCAAATGTCATTAAACATCAATTTTTGTCTGCTGATATTTGTCTTATTTTTGTGGAAACTATGAGACTTATTTCGGGATTCTTAGAAGAATAGAAAGTTAAACCAACAGCATTTATTTCAAATGGAAATATTTTGTTGCATTATAAACGTCTGTCACTTTTGACCAATTGAATGCGCCCTTGCTAAACAAAAGTATTGAATACTTTTTAAGAATAAAATCGTACCTCATGCTTTTGAACAGCAATGTAAAAATTTTATATTGTAATGTAGTAAAATAAACAGTAATGAGAATCTTTTAAGAGTCATCATTAAAAATAAGAATTATAATAATCTAATATTTACATGTAAAAGATTAAATAATATTAATTATAGAAAGTGAGGGGGGTACCTAATGGTCATGAAAGTAAGGTCACAAAATCGTAATTGCTCTAAAAATGTACTTTTTTAATCTTTAGATGTAATGTGACAAGGACATGTATTTGTTTGATTCTCTCGTCTTGTCTGCTGTGCTAGATCACTTTAGCCTACATGTATCTGTAAATCGAACTCTTTGGATGTTGTTTGGCTTCTCACGACACCCACTGCTGTTTATCTCATCTTCTTCACAAATTTGCTATCACGGTCAAAGATGTGCTGAGCATGAGGGAAGAGCTTGTCTGCAGAAGTCAGACTGAAATAGCAGCACAAATGAGAGAGTGGGGGAACAGAAATTCTTATCATTAGTGGCAGACATGTATAAACGGGTCCTGCGCTATCGCCTCCAGGGCTACCACACACACAGTCTCGTCTGCTTTTTCCTGTCTTTTCAAACTCAAACACACTCTTTAACTCTCTTTTTATACATGCTTATACAGACACATGATCTAGTTTTATGTAAGGGCTGACTTGTATGACTATGTAATGCTTGTTCTTGTATAAGGTGAAGAAGCCGATCCAGATCATGAAGACTGTGTGACCTGTGAAGAGGGCTGTCAGCATTGCCTCACTGGTTAGTATTTCATTATTTGGATGGAAGTGTGAACAAGATTTGCTCTTAAAAAATGAAATGCATCACATCTTCAGCAAAAAAACAGGACCAGTATTAAGTCTTGAAAACAACCGATTTATTAACATTCAGCAGAGAATAAAAATGTGAGACCACTTTTTGCATTATTATGCACTATTTCTTCATTCTTATGTTATTCAAGTTTAATATATCATTTTTGATATGCAAAATTCTAAGGGCTCTAAATTATCAACATGATCAAAACTGTTGTTATCTACTACTATTTCTACTACTATAGATTTTTTTTTAATAAGTATTGTAAAAACATCTCCCTTTAGGTTATACCACGTCTTTTTTGCTATGAAATCTTTAATAATTTTTATAACCTAAGCATAATAATTTTTTGTGTGGAAGATATCTATGGACTGCTGTTCTATTTGTAGACTTGCCCATGACACTTTACAGCACCAT
The DNA here is from genome assembly GCA_038021265.1 of Cyprinella venusta. Taxonomy (NCBI): domain Eukaryota; kingdom Metazoa; phylum Chordata; class Actinopteri; order Cypriniformes; family Leuciscidae; genus Cyprinella; species Cyprinella venusta. The sequence goes on along the minus strand of CM075872.1, from coordinate 23,920,736 downwards.
CATTATTGTACCATCAAATGTTTATTCGTGACATACTGTATCACTGGACTTGATAATACGAAATAAAAGAAAATATATATTTTATTTTGTATTATCTTATATTTTATAAAAGAAAATATAAGAATTTATATTTGAATATATATCAAATATAAAACATCAGGATTATGAGGAACAAATCTCTCATGATCTCTCAATCATCATTGTATTGCATTACATATATTTTGCCCCCTCTATAAAAATCACAGAGCTTTGATCATAAACTAAATAAAGACATATTATTGGGAGAAATAAAGCGGCTACTGATATTTATATGCATTTTATGCAAGTAGTCTGTTATACTGCTTTAAAGATCTCATTAATTTATATTTCAGGCTGTCAGAATGCCTTTTTTTGGTCATATAAATATCAGCAACTGCGCCAAATTGCATTTTCTCTCAAAATAATTCTCTCTGAATATAATTTTAGCTTTTTCCTCCTCGAGTATGAGCGACATATTCTCACTATATCATATATGAGCCATAATCCTGATGTGTCGAATATGATACTCAACAAAAATACAAAATGCATAATAATTTATATATATATATATATATATATATATATATATATATGACTTTTTTTTTTAGAAATTAGAAAATAATACAAAATAGAAGCTTTTTTACTAGAGGTCTTTTGGACTCCTTTTGCTGTAGCTGCACCAGTCAATTATTAGATTCGTGTTTAGTGCACAGATTGATGGGGGTTGTGCCTGTCTCACATTTCATCTGTATCTCTTTTCATCTGTTGTAGTTGTTAAACTTTTGAGTTTGTCTGGTCTATGCCTCCTCCATATTCTTTTTTTTTTTGGCATCGTAACTCAAAAATGCTGTCTAGGTTAGTCTGCTCACCAGGTTGTGAGACATAGCAAATCCATGTGTCAGAAGATCAAGGTGTTAAAAAACACAGATAAGCGTCTAACATCAGATCAGCCCGCAGCTTTTCGGCTCATTTAAATGAGATAAAACGATAAGGTAGGAGAGATACATATTTATTTTCAAAAAAAAAAAAAAAAGATGTTGACACTAGAAGCAAAAAAAACTTACACTGGGAGTACTTTAATAAAATACCATTCATCGTCGAGTCACGATCTGTCTCCCTCTGCTGGTCAATGTACAATTTCAAGAATGATGGTTTTTTTTTTTTGGAAGCACTAAGAGAGATGTTTGAAGCTTGAAACAGTAAATAATCGCTCATACACATCACTTAATTTATTTTTTTCTGCAGCAGCTCAGTTAGATAAACTGTTTCCTAAACAGTTTTATTGCTCATCTTACCCAGGGCTGAAATACTTCGAAACACTTTGATTAAAAAGTCAAACCAAGGAAAGTTGTTGTTCTGTATAAATTATTAAGACAATGAACATGTCACAGTATCACATTCTTGCATTGCAAATTGCTTTTCCAGTCAAAGCTCCTAAATCACCTTGTTATTTCAGTAATCTCTGTTTTTGAGATATTCCTGTTTCCCTGAAGAGTGCATTAACAGTATGACTTTTCCCTCAGTGGATCCAGAGCATTGCATGTCTTGTTTACCGGACTATTACCAGTAAGTTTGTCTCTTACTTCTTGAGTGTTTAATTGGTGTCTTAATATTTTAGAGGGTCAGAGATTGTGTATTTCTGCAGGTTGAGATCGAGCTGTCGCAAAACCTGCCCCGAGAGGACGTTTGAGAACAAGGAAGGGGAGTCGAAGAAGTGCTCGCGATGTGATGATCACTGTCTGACCTGTGATGCCTCTGAATGTTTCCTTTGTGAGGATGGCTTCTTCCTGTCAGGTTAGATGATTTTCTTTTTTACATGCCAATCTGTATTGGTGTTCAGGTTTCATGTCTGTACTGTATGTGAGCGACATGCGTTTGAAAGAGAAGTTGCCAGTCATGGTTTTTGTTATAATCTGTTATTGTTAGTTTTAGTCTAGCCCTCCAAATTTCCAGTTTTCGAATTTAATTAATTAATTATTATTATTATTTTTTTTTTGTATTTTAGAGTTTTCAAAAGTTAATTAGCAAACAGTTTTATAAATATACTGTCAAATCAAAAACAAGTTTCAGTTTTTTCAGGTTTGTTTTTGTGTTTTTGTTTTCTTCTGGTTTTCTTTTCCTTCCTCACTTTTTATTATTTTGTTTTGTCTTGTGTTGTATCCTTTCTGTTTTTTTTTTTGTATGTATATATATATACATATATACTGTGTGTGTATATATATATATATATATATATATATATATATATATATATTTTTTTTTTTTTTTTTTTCAACTTTCAGTTTGTTTGCTTTTTTTTGGGCTGCCAAAGTTAATCACCAAGCAGGTATCGTTTAAAAAATTTTAACTGCATTAAAGGGTTAGTTCTGTCAGTAATTACTCACCCTCATGTTGTTCCAAACCCGTAAGACTTTCGTTCATCTTCGGAACACAAATTAAAGGGAGATTATGCAGTTATTTGTTTAACAGCTTCAGATTTATTGAAATGGTTGTATGACTTCTTTCGGGTTGAATGATGGGCGTCTCGACCCCCCCCCCCTGGTGCCGGTGTGCGGAAAAATCTCACTTGCAACATCGGTGCGGCGAGCCGCCGGCCTCAGCGTCAGGAAGTATCGCGTGATATCAGCTCTCGCGATGTAATATGTTCCTTTACGGCAACACTGCACATCTCCAGGAACAAGGTCGAATGGGAGGGTCGAATGGAAGTTGTCACACTATCGTCATGGCGGAGCCGGCATATAAGATATAGAAAGCTAGGAAAGCATTGTCGGAGGAACAGAGAAAGAGGAAATAGCAGACTGACCGAGCGAGGAGTCAGACATGAGCATAGGCGTAATGTGTGATATGTCCCCATATGTACCAATGCAAACAAATAAAACATCTCCAGGTAACTCTAGTAGAGCATTCATTTAGTTTGTTTGTTAAATAAGAGGCGATCTGAAATGTTTTGTTTTTGAAATCAAGTGACCAAAGTGCTCGTTGCCGCTGCGATCAGTTTTAAGTGGATTCAGTGTTCTGTTGTGACTCGCACTGTCTTCAAACGGACGCGCGCTCTGGGACTGAGAGACTCATTACAGTGAAATCACAAAGCCCAATGAACAAAAAACGTGTGCCTGCTTGAAATACAGCCACTAATAAACAATCAGTGTTGATGAGGAAAATAAACTATACTGTTAGTAGGGATTAGAACCCAGAACCTTTGTCGCACATGGCAAAAGTTCTTCCTCTGGACCATTAAAGTTCATGGGGATATGTATTTAATCACGTGAAAATTCTCACCACTAACAACATATATTAGATCTCATTAAACGCAAATTAAACACAATGTACTATTGTATACTATGTAAGACGTCACTCTCTTCAAGAGTGGTATTTACGACAGTAATGTTAAAGAACAAGTACTCCACAGTGACTCTAGGGGTCGCTGTTTGACAAAAACAGCATTCCTGCCATAGACAGTAAAAGAAATGGACAGAGCGATCTCATTGGAACTCCATTGAGATGATTGAAGCCCGTTTTTGGCGAATTTTTAGCACTTCCGTCCCTGACGTGCAGACTCAAACAGAGCTTGACTACGTAGTGGGACGTGAGTGACCCATCTGTCTTCTAGTGCTGTGGCCTGAGAAATCTGAATCATTCCCTTCCGAAACTTGCAGAGGCGGAGAGTGTGCAAGTTTCGGAAGGGAAGGATTCAGATTTCTCAAAACTGCTTCTACATGGCTATAACATAAGCTACAAGGTAATTGAGCTATTTATATATTGTCGTGCTTCTTTAGAAATAAATAAAGGACAAATGGGGTCTTCAAACGTCTCAGATGTGAAGTTATTCGCTGTCAAAGTGACGCCAAAATGAATGGGAGTCAATGGGAATGCTAACGCAAGTGAAGTTCTGCTACAAGAATTCAGCTCCCGTGAGGCTTCAACTTCCGGTCGATGGATTACCCCCTTGATTCCTGCCTGGTGTCCCTTTAAAGGTGCAATGCGCAAGTCTCTGAGTTTTTGCAGAACTATGCCCCCTCTGGCAGCAATGAATGGCAGCAAATACACAAACCTACCAGACATAGCCAGGTGAGCGTGAAGGATTATAGAGGCAATGGCAGTGATCAGAGATGGGCTCATTCAGCCCATCAGACAATTGTTTAAGCATGAATGGATTAGAAAAACAGGTATTTTTAACATGAAATGTTGCGCAATGCACCTTCAAGATATTTTTTATTAAATCCGAGAGCTGTGTCACTCCTCCATAGGCTTCTATCGTAATTAAAACTTGCCGGCCCAGAAAGTAAATAAAAACTTTGTTAAAATAGTCCAAGTGACTCAACCATTAGTGTATCAAATGACGAGAATACTTTTTGTGTGCAAAAAACAAAACAAACACAACGACTTTATTCAACTATTCGTTTTCTTCTATAGGGCCTCAGAGTGAGTTCAGGTAGTAACAGCACAAGCGCTATACCAAAATGTAGGCTCACTATTGGTACTATACTGTCAAAAATGTCCAAACAGCACTAGAGGGTTAAGCCTTCATCTGCCCAATTACTTTATATTATTTTTTGTAACTTTTTATTTACTTTTTATTTTCATTTGCGTTTACTGAAATTCTGTCTACCTGCAGATGGCACGTGTGTAGAAAGATGTAAGGAGGGTTTCTATGGCGACGAGAACCAGGAGTGCGAGCCATGTCACCACATGTGTCGGACGTGTGGTGGTCCGGAACATGACGACTGTGATTCCTGTGAAGATGACATGTTTCTGGAGAATGGTCAATGCATCAACAAGAACAAGATCAAGTGTTCTGACAGAACCTTCCCAAACAGTATGGAAGCAGTTTATTCCCAAAAATTATTTAAAGTATTCATTATTTAAATAAAAGTAAACCTATATTATATTAATTTTAATTTACTTATAAATCTTTTAAAAAAACATGAGTCTTTATTATGTTAGTCTTTATTTGTGTGTGTGTGTGTGTGTGTAATGTGTGTGCAGGTCTGGGTGACTGTGAGCAATGTGATTCCTCCTGTAGGACGTGTTCAGGGCACGGAAAAGAGCAATGTGATTCCTGTGAGAAAGGTGAGCAAAACAAGAATGTGCAATAAAATCTTCTCCTGGTGCTCTTTGGATAAGAGATCATTAATTCCAAAAAAATAAACATTTAAAGCCAAGGCATTCAGTTTTAAGAATGCACTGAGAGTTAATTTATAATATGGTATATTTGTGTTATGTGACATGATCACCTGATTTCACCTGATATATTTAAATAGAACATAGAGTTTGGCCAAAATGTTGCTTGCATGTTTGCTTGGCGTGCGAGAGCCAATGAGGTTCATTTTCATGTTACGCAGCATGTTTGAGCTTCAGCAAGAACCAATGAGGTTCATTCTCGTGTTACGCAGCATGTTTGAGCTTCAGCAAGAACCAATGAGGTTCATTCTCGTGTTACGCAGCACGTTTGAGTTTCAGCAAGAACCAATGAGGTTCATTCTCGTGTTACGCAGCATGTTTGAGTTTCAGCAAGAACCAATGAGGTTCATTCTCATGTTACGCAGCACGTTTGAGTTTCAGCAAGAACCAATGAGGTTCATTCTCGTGTTACGTAGCATGTTTGAGTTTCAGCAAGAACCAATGAGGTTCATTCTTGTGTTACGCAGCACGTTTGAATTTCAGCAAGAACCAATGAGGTTCATTCTCATGTTACGCAGCACGTTTGAGCTTCAGCAAGAACCAATGAGGTTCATTCTCGTGTTACGTAGCACGTTTGAGTTTCAGCAAGAACCAATGAGGTTCATTCTCGTGTTACGTAGCATGTTTGAGTTTCAGCAAGAACCAATGAGGTTCATTCTTGTGTTACGCAGCACGTTTGAATTTCAGCAAGAACCAATGAGGTTCATTCTCGTGTTACGCAGCATGTTTGAGTTTCAGCAAGAACCAATGAGGTTCATTCTCATGTTACGCAGCACGTTTGAGTTTCAGCAAGAACCAATGAGGTTCATTCTCGTGTTACGTAGCATGTTTGAGTTTCAGCAAGAACCAATGAGGTTCATTCTTGTGTTACGCAGCACGTTTGAATTTCAGCAAGAACCAATGAGGTTCATTCTCATGTTACGCAGCACGTTTGAGCTTCAGCAAGAACCAATGAGGTTCATTCTCGTGTTACGTAGCACGTTTGAGTTTCAGCAAGAACCAATGAGGTTCATTCTCGTGTTACGTAGCATGTTTGAGTTTCAGCAAGAACCAATGAGGTTCATTCTTGTGTTACGCAGCACGTTTGAATTTCAGCAAGAACCAATGAGGTTCATTCTCGTGTTACGCAGCATGTTTGAGTTTCAGCAAGAACCAATGAGGTTCATTCTCATGTTATGCAGCACGTTTGAGCTTCAGCAAGAACCAATGAGGTTCATTCTCATGTTACGCAGCACGTTTGAGTTTCAGCAAGAACCAATGAGGTTCATTCTCATGTTACGTAGCACGTTTGAGTTTCAGCAAGAACCAATGAGGTTCATTCTCGTGTTACGCAGCACGTTTGAGTTTCAGCAAGAACCAATGAGGTTCATTCTTGTGTTACGCAGCACGTTTGAGCTTTCTCGAGAACCAATGAGGTTCATTCTCGTGTTACGCTGCATGTTTGACCTTCAACAAGAACCAATGAGGTTCATTATTGTGTTACGCAGCACGTTTGAGCTTTCTCGAGAACCAATGAGGTTCATTCTCGTGTTACGCTGCATGTTTGACCTTCAACAAGAACCAATGAGGTTCATTATTGTGTTACGCAGCACGTTTGAGCTTTCTCGAGAACCAATGAGGTTCATTCTCGTGTTACGCTGCATGTTTGACCTTCAACAAGAACCAATGAGGTTCATTATTGTGTTACGCAGCACGTTTGAGTTTCAGCAAGAACCAATGAGGTTCATTCTCGTGTTACGCAGGAGGTTTGAGCTTCTGCATTAACCAATGAAGTTCATTCTTATGTTAAACAGCACTTTTGAGCTTCCGCAAGAACCAATGAGGTTCATTCTCATGTTACGCAGCACGTTTGAGCTTCCTAAAGAACCAATTAGGTTCATTCTCATGCATCAAGTAGGTTCGGTTGAGCTTCTGTTTATGTTTGCTGATCAATGTTTACTTGTGAATAAAAGCCTAAATGAAATCTGTTCAAATTAAGCGAGTCTCTTCAGAAAGTTTAGACTAAACTTTATGAAGCGACAAAGTGCGTAGCTGAAGATGAAGATTAATTAGTCTTACGGGTTTAGAATGACATGAGGGTGAATCAAATCAGTTATGACCATTTTTGGTAACACTTTATTTTGATGTTCCCTTTTGAACATCCTGTTGACTATAAGTAACTTTGCAACTACATGTCAACTAACTCTCATTAGAGTATTAGTAGACTGTCTGCTTAATATCTGCCAACTCTTTATTGTGATGCTCCTCCAACAGACAATCTACTGACTATAGACCATTTCAAAAGATGTAAACAACACTGGCCCAGAAGCACTTCCTGTTTCAGTTTTTTAACACTACATAAAAGCTGGGATAAAATACAACCAACAGAACATTTAAAACTGAATCAAAAGTTAAACAAACATCTTTAAAAAGTTTTCTTTACATGTGAAATAAAGAAAACAGTTACAAACTGAAACAGGAAGTGCTTCTGGACCAGTGTTGTTTACATCTTTTGAAATGGTCTATAAGTAACTTTGCAACTACATGTCAACTTATTTTATCCCTAACACTACCAGTCTACTAATACTCTACTAACACTCTAGTGAGAGTTAGTAGAGATGTAGGTGCAACGTTACTTATAGTCAACTGAATGTAAAGGGACCATCCAAATAAAGTGAAACCCAATTTTTTTTTTTTTTTGGGTGAACTAACCCTTTAGTTCAGTGTACATATTTACCAGTATGGATGTGCAGAAAAACATGGAAATATAGTAATCTATATGTTGTCTAAATGGGCATTTTTCTGTTTCTACAGGCATGTTTCTTACCAACAGCCAAATGTGCGTGTCCGTTTGTCCACTTGAGACTCATGGGAACCAGATGAGTGGGCGCTGTGAAGATTGTTCAGCAGGCTGTTTGACGTGTCAGGACGCCCATAAGTGTTTGAAATGCAAAGATGGTACTCTCTATCTGCAGGATGAAAAATGTGTCCCTGAATGTAAAAGGTAAAATTGTTCTTTTAAAACTCATAAAATACGACATATTCACATACATCTCAGGTCTCATGCACAAACAGTTTGCACTTTTTGGTCGTGAATAGTATGCAAGTACATTGCAAATCATAGTAATCCTAAATCCTTTTTTAAATATTATTTTGAGCCTTTCAACCTCTTTAGATGTAGAGAAAACAGTTTTATTTTATTCTGTTTTACTTATTTTTATTTACTTGGTGCAGAGTAATTAATTAATTACTTGGTAGTAGACATTGTAATAACATGTAACAAAGCATGCGAGTGGTCATTTTGTACCTTCTATAAGTTGTTACACATATGTAACATATAATAAAGTGTATCTACATACCTTATCCATCTGAATTAACCCACTAGTTCACAGCTTAAATATATGCAGTAGCTTCTTAAAGGTGAACTCTGGCGCAAAATGAACCTTTGGTCTAATAAAACATCTATACCTAGTCAACCGTTCTCTGAGATTTGTTTTTATGATAATCGAATGTAAAGAGTTTTATCTCAAAAAACTGTTTAGCGTATAATGCTAGTAGTGGGGGCATTTATTGAGTAAAAAGAAATCGCTAGTTTATACCATTAACAAGGCTCGAAATAGCCCCACACTGACACAGTAACGTGATAAGGGTCCCTGCATGCAAAACGAAGCATTGAGAACTTTGTAAGTGTATTGACCATTTAATAAGAAGATACTTTATAAAGACAGTTCACTTCGTCTATACAGACAGGAGCCATCTTGGAAATCAGTCACGACAAGTCAAACCATGAACGTCGTGCTAAGTGAGCTGAACTGTATGAAGTTCAGGACACTTCTGAACTGTATGAGCGGCGTTCGGGGAAAGACTTATCGAGAATATTTTCTAAGATGGCTCCTGTCTGTATACGTGAAGTGAACTTTCTTCATAAAGTATCTTCTTATTAAACGGTCTGTATACTTACAAAGTTCTCAATGCTCCGTTTTGCATGTATAGACCCTCATTATGTTACTGTGTAGTGTGGGGCTATTTTGAGCCTTGTTAGTGGTATAAACTAGCGATTTCTTTTTACTTCGTAAATGCCCCCAGTACTAGCATTATACGCTAAACAGTTTTTAGAGATAAAACTCTTTACATTCGATTATCATGAAAACAAATCTCAAAGAACGATTGACTAGGTACCGATGTTTTATTAGACCAAAGGTTCATTTTGCGCCTGAGTTCTCCTTGAATTGCTTTAAACTACGTATAAACTACGTAAAATAAAGTCCATCAAGACTGTACTTAAGTGTACTTCATGTGCATCTACAAACCTAATCCATATGTACTTTAGTTTGAAATAACTCACTAGTTCACAGTTTAAATACATGTGGTAGCTTCCTAATTTCATTGTAATTACATAATATTACACAGGGATAACCTACATAAAATAAAGAGTATTAAGATTAAGTACAATTTTGATTAGCAGAGTGTGTACCTGCCTATAGATGCAGAGCCTTTTACTAATGTACCCTTTTAAAAAAATTAAAAAAATACTGCATCATTGATTTTTGACCAGATTTGTTGGTCAATGGCGCAGTCTATTTAAGTTTCCACAAAATAGCAACACGCCAACAATTTGCCTAAACAAACCTCGTTTTCAGACCAGCACACATATGGGCGCCCAAATGGGCCCAGCACATGAAAATAATAATGGCATCAGGCTGAAACTAGCAAAAAAACACTTACGTCGCACCAGGCACTGCATTGCACCTGGTTTATGATATTAGTAGTGTATTTAGCTAAAAGTACAGACAAATGGTTTTGCGAATCAAGACTCAATTTTATTGTCTAGTACTATAATACCTGTGCAGCATCTTACTTCATATTCAAAGGTATGTACATTACCATATGTTCCCATTACCTGGGAAGTATGTGAACTGGAACACAGCCGCACATTAACATACTTTTTCAATCAATGGTCATATAATATCTGTTGCTTCCTTCCAGAGGTTACCCAGAGGATGATGTGTGTCACAGCTGTGCTGCGGGATGTGCTTCATGTCAGGGGGAAGCCAGTTATTGTCTGAGCTGTGAGGAAGACTACCTGCGTTTCAAACACACCTGTGTGCTTCACTGCCCCTCCAGGCACTTCGTAAAGGATGGAGTATGTGAGCTCTGTCCAAACAGTTGTGCCGAGTGTGACCAAACAGGCAAATGCACTGGTGAGGATCTCAGCATATTCACCACAGATTGATAATTTTTATTTTAGAATAATAACCCCTAAATTGTAGCGTGTATTGTTGTCCAAGGCAAGTAATTCAGATTGGTCAGCAGTTTGGAATAATTGCCATTTTTTTTAAGAAGTCTCTTTAAATTTTAAATTCTAATGATATTTCATAATGCTACTGTTTTACTGTATTATTGATCAAATAAATGCCGCCGTGTTGAGCATAAGAGACTATATTCTAGACGTTTTTCTTCTCTTTTTAGCTGTCGAGTAATGAAGTTTGGCAGTAACTCTCTCAAACTTCTTTATATTTCTCCTGCTTTTCAGAATGTGTACAGTACTTCTTCCTACACAAGGATCAGTGTATAATTGACTGCCCCAAGGGGTACTTTCCTGATATAGAGCGGAAGCAGTGTATGTCCTGTCACAGTGATTGTTCAACATGTGACGGTCCTGATGAAGATGACTGCACCTCCTGCAATGCCTGGATTGTGACTTATGTACGTTACAATGGAAAGTGCCTGTTCCAATGCCCATCAGGAACATACCTGGAAGGAGCAGAGTGTCGAGGTATAACACTTTGACAAGATTGTGTTGGACAGGAAGGAGATGCATGTGCAAAACCAGCTTTGAAATGGTTTTATAAGGGATAAGGTCTAAATAAAGTTGTTAAAGAAGGGAACATTGAGAAATATTGCCATTGTATAAAATTACGTGATGCAATGATGTGACACGAGTGAGTGACTGAGTGAGTGACTGAGTGAGTGAGTGACTGACTGAGTGAGTGACTGACTGACTGAGTGACTGACTGACTGAGTGAGTGACTGACTGACTGAGTGAGTGACTGAGTGAGTGACTGAGTGAGTGAGTGGCTGACTGAGCGAGTGACTGACTGACTGAATGAGTGAGTGAGTGACTGAGTGACTGAGTGACTGAGTGACTGAGTGAGCGGCTGACTGAGTGAGTGAGTGAGTGACTGAGTGACTGAGTGAGTGACTGAGTGGCTGACTGAGCGAGTGACTTACTGACTGAGTGAGTGAGTGACTGACTGACTGAGTGAGTGACTGAGTGACTGAGTGGCTGACTGAGCGAGTGACTTACTGACTGAGTGAGTGAGTGACTGAGTGAGTGACTGACTGACTGAATGAGTGCGTGAGTGAGTGACTGACTGACTGAGTGACTGAGTGAGTGACTGAGTGACTGACTGACTGAGTGAGTGACTGAGTGAGTGACTGAGTGAGTGAGTGGCTGACTGAGCGAGTGACTGACTGACTGAATGAGTGAGTAAATGACTGAGTGACTGAGTGACTGAGTGACTGAGTGAGCGGCTGACTGAGTGAGTGAGTGAGTGAGTGACTGAGTGAGTGACTGACTGAGTGAGTGACTGAGTGGCTGACTGAGCGAGTGACTTACTGACTGAGTGAGTGCGTGAGTGAGTGACTGACTGACTGAGTGACTGAGTGAGTGAGTGAGTGAGCGGCTGACTGAGTGAGTGAGTGAGTGACTGAGTGAGTGAGTGAGTGACTGACTGACTGAGTGAGTGACTGACTGAGTGAGTGACTGACTGAGTGACTGAGTGAGTGAGTGGCTGACTGAGCGAGTGACTGACTGACTGAGTGAGTGAGTGAGTGAGTGAGTGAGTGAGTGAGTGAGTGAGTGACTGACTGACTGAGTGAGTGAGTGACTGACTGAGTGAGTGAGTGACTGACTGAGTGAGTGACTGACTGACTGAGTGAGTGAATGAGTGACTGACTGACTGAATGAGTGAGTAAATGACTGAGTGACTGAGTGACTGAGTGACTGAGTGAGCGGCTGACTGAGTGAGTGAGTGAGTGAGTGAGTGAGTGACTGAGTGAGTGACTGACTGAGTGAGTGACTGAGTGGCTGACTGAGCGAGTGACTTACTGACTGAATGAGTGCGTGAGTGAGTGACTGACTGACTGAGTGACTGAGTGAGTGACTGAGTGAGCGGCTGACTGAGTGAGTGAGTGAGTGACTGAGTGAGTGAGTGAGTGACTGACTGACTGAGTGAGTGACTGACTGAGTGACTGAGTGAGTGAGTGGCTGACTGAGCGAGTGACTGACTGACTGAGTGAGTGAGTGAGTGACTGACTGACTGAGTGAGTGAGTGACTGACTGAGTGAGTGACTGACTGACTGAGTGAGTGAATGAGTGACTGACTGACTGAGTGACTGAGTGAGTGAGTGGCTGACTGAGCGAGTGACTGACTGACTGAGTGAGTGAGTGAGTGAGTGAGTGAGTGAGTGACTGACTGACTGAGTGAGTGAGTGAGTGACTGACTGAGTGAGTGAGTGACTGACTGAGTGAGTGACTGACTGACTGACTGAGTGAGTGAGTGACTGACTGAGTGACTGACTGAGTGAGTGGCTGACTGAGCGAGTGACTTACTGACTGAGTGAGTGAGTGAGTGAGTGACTGACTGACTGACTGACTGAATGAGTGAGTGAGTGACTGACTGAGTGACTGACTGAGTGAGTGGCTGACTGAGTGAGTTAGTGAGTGACTGAGTGACTGAGTGAGTGGCTGACTGAGCAAGTGACTGAATGGCTGACTGAGTGAGTGACTGAGTGAGTGAGTGAGTGAGTGAGTGAGTGAGTGAGTGAGTGAGTGACTGACTGACTGAGTGACTGACTGACTGACTGACTGACTGACTGAGTGAGTGACTGACTGAGTGAGTGACTGAGTGAGTGAGGGAGTGGCTGACTGAGCGGGTGACTTACTGAGTGAGTGAGTGAGTGAGTGACTGAGTGAGTGAGTGAGTGACTGACTGACTGACTGACTGACTGACTGAGTGAGTGAGTGACTGAGTGACTGAGTAAGTGGCTGGGTCATGCTATCATGCTGACATCAAACATGTCTGTTTTTTAGAATGTGACAAGTCCTGCCTGACGTGCTCAGGTCCTCACCCATCCTCGTGCCTCACCTGCAGAGCAAACATGAGGATAGATGTTAACGGGCACTGTGAGTTCTTCAGCAACTGCTCTCTGAGCACATTCATGGGTGTGGACTGGAAGTGCCAGTCGTGTCACAAGAGCTGTCTCCGCTGTTCGGGCGCGAGTAAAGAGCAGTGCCTCAGCTGCAACCCAAAAACCTTCCTGCTCAGTAAGAATTCACTTAAACACCAGATTTAATTTTGCAGTGTGGAAACATCCAATGAAATTAAACTACTCTAAAATAATTATCACACTATTAATGTTAAAATCTAAGTAGCAAAAACTAAACAGAAATGTGAAATGAGTTTTAATAAAAATCTTAAAAATAAATAAGATAAAAAGATAGATAAGCTTCACAAATGCTGTCACTTACAAGTTCAAAATACTAGATGTCTGAAGAGCTGCACTGAGTAATATTTATAGAAATGCAAAGTTTACCATTATACATGCTCAATGTAATATGTTGTACACATTATTTTGATCATTTGTCAGATCAAACATGTGTGTCCACGTGTCCCGGTGGTTACTATGAAGATAAGAAAAAGCAAGAGTGTGTTCAGTGCCACGTGAACTGTGCGTCATGCAGTGGACATCACAGTAATGACTGTGTAACCTGTAAACCAGGTCTGCTTCTGCTCGGACACAGCTGCTTCACCTCCTGTCCTTCAAGGTATGATATAAATAATTATTTATTAAGAAAATTTTTCTTTTAAAGGTCTCCTAAAATAGATTTACATGCATCCAAGTTCAAAAAACACTTTCTTATAATATACATTGTGCATTACCTCATTTCTTAAAGAGTCTGAAAATGGTTTGTTTGACGATTCAGTCTCTCTAAACCCCTCCTTTCAGTGAGACTGCTCTGCTCTGATTGGTCAGACTGTCCAGTCTGTTGTGATTGGTCCACAGCTTACAGCAAGTGTCGGAAATTAAACGCCTATTACCATATCTGAATTTCAGCTCCGAAGGCTTCCACAGCGCTTGATACGCAGTGATAAGAACATAAACTAGCTGGTTTTTCCAAATCAATTCCAACGCGAGTCCTCATCGTTTTGAAATGCATGCAAAGTGGATTCCCAGCGCAAAAAAACAGCTTCTTCTAGACATTTCAACAACACAAACCAAACTCTTCCTGGCCTCAAGCTACAACTACTGTGTTTGAGGGCTGGTCAAAGTAGACTACGTTATCGGGCAGCCAATGAAGAGCATGGGCTGGCATTATGCAAATTTGTTACATTGTTATATAGGTATGTAAAAGGAAATGAGACTGCAATTGACTAATGTAAGCAGTTCAGAATAGATTCTTTATTTTAGGAAACACTGACTTTGTTTTTGCACTTTGAACTTTAAACTTTGCAGACCTTTTACATTCACAAACAGCTATATTACACACTGCATGAAAGATATTATCCAAAAAAGCATAATTGGGGCACTTTAAAATTAAATCACATTCAGTGCAATTTGTGTGCTTTAATTCCTTCGCCTCTAGGGGGAAGCACATATGGGCATCATTGTCTTGCTTTTTTTACTGAGCTTAAATTACACACACACACACACACACACACACACACACACACACACACACATATATATATATATATATATATATATATATATATATATAGCACAAGAAAAGCACTCATGTAATTTGTTTGAATTTGTATTGCAATGAAATTCAGACATTTTTAAATGTTATATAAGCATCCAAATACTCCGGCTAATAGCATCTTTATGTTCTATATTGTTTTTCTACTAAAATATGTCAGTTAAAACGTTTAGATCACAACAACAGGTCACGTAAGTTACATATTTACCTCTGTGTTTAGAACATTTGGGGATTTAAAAGCAACAATTGGGGTGTTCCTGAATATGCCGTCATTACAATCCTGCTCTTGTCATTGTGCGCTTGAGGAAAGCAGTCTTGGGCAGACTGTCTCTCTAATTAGTATGCTGTATGTCACTTTGGATGAAAAGCTCCAGTTAAATGACAAGCTACTGACATTCCTTCCAATTCCTTCCTTCCTAAATAAGCCATTAGGAGTCGAAATACTAGGCATTTATAATGTTACAAAAGATTTCTATTTCAAGTAAATTCTGTTATTTTGAGATTTCTATTCATATATATATATATATATATATATATATATATATATATATTATACGTATATTAATATATATTACTGTTTCCATGATGTTAAGCAGCAACTGTTTTTAACAATGATAATATTTGTGTGTGTGTGTATGTGTATATATATATATATATATACACACACACACACACACACACACACACACACATATATATATATATATATATATATATATATATATATATACATACATATACATATAGTTGTTAAATAATTTGCTCGAAATTATTTATCCCTATTGCAAATTAGTTTATTGGCAAAATTTGTAGACTTTTAGTTGTTTGCAATGAACAAATCATCTAAAAGTAATTAAACAGCTCAACACAAATGTTTCAAGTGGTTTCCCCAAATTCAACTGAAAATGCAACTTTTAATGACTTCTGCAGTCGCAAAATTATTCAACCTCTTCATGGCAAGCATCTTTAGTACTTATCCCTTTTGCGGTTATGACCTGCTGCAAACGACATGTATAACCAGACACCAGCTTCTGGCAGCATTTCTGTGAGATCTTGGCCCATTCCTCAAGAGCAATGTCCTCCAGTTCAGTAATATTCTTGGGTTTGCGTGCTGCAACCACCTTCAAATCCCACCAAAGATTTTCAATGGGGTTTAAATCAGATGACTGATGGCCACTTTAGAATCCTCCAGGACTTCTTCTGCAACCAATCTGGAATTTAAGGTATAGGGTTAGGCTTGGGATCATTGTCCATCTGGAAAGTCCAATTACGCCCAAGCTTCAGCTTCATTGACGGCATGACGTTTTGTCCTAGGATTTCCTGGACCACATGATGTTTTCTCCTAGGATTTCCTGATATAAAAAATGAATCCATCTTGCCTTGCACACACTATAGGTTTCCAATTCCAAGGGATGCAAAACAGCAGCAGAGCATCAACAAGCCGCCACCACCAATGGATAACTGCAGACGAGTGTTCTTTTCAGCAAGAACTGACTTTTCTTGTGCTTTTGGGTTAGTACTAGCGTACGTCTTGGAGCTCTGGCATGGAAACCCCATTCGTTTAGTACGCACCTTACTGTGCAAGCTGAAACATCAGTGCCTGTTGCCACCAAGTCTTGCTGCAGGTCTTTTGCATTCACTCAGGGGTTTTTCTGAACCCGTCTTCTCAGAAATCTCGTTGCAGCCGTTTATAGCTTCCTTTTTCTGCCCAGTCCAGGTAGTGTCACCTCTGTTCCTTTAACTTTAAACTTGTGTCTCTATGAACATTTAGTGCCTTCACTATCTTTTTGTTTCATGTTCCTTGTTTGTGAAGGGTGAAAATACATTATTTTAACTTGTTGGACCAATATTTTGAGCCATATTTCTTCATGCTGTCAAACGTGACGCTCAACAAACCTACCCAGTTCAGGTATTATGGCTCAAGCACACCTGGTGCAACTAATAAAGCCCTTGATTAGTTGCATCAGCAGATTTGTGCTGTTGTAAAGGATTTTATTTAGGGGGTTGAATTATTTTGACACTGCAGAATTCATTTAAAGAGGTTGAACAATTTTAAGATTACAACTGTGTGTATATGTATATTTATACACTTACAGGCCCCAAAATTTTGAAATGTAAATATAATGACAATAGCATTAGCATAAATAAATGGTTACTTTACCCACAATAGACCTTATTCACAGCAGTTCCATCTCTAATTTTTAACAGGAATGAAAGTGAGGTTGTGAGGGATAGTCATACACATCTTCAATGGGTTGTACTGCTATTTAGTGTGTTTTTGGATTGTTGTTGATGAAACACTGCAAAAAAAGTAGAGAAAAAATGAAAAGTTATGAGATTTTACAGGTTTTTACAGTGGATGCCATTGAAAACACCTCACTTTCACACCTGTCATGGCGTCTGAATAAATTCTATTTCTCTATTCATCACCATCATGAGATATTTTAAAAGCTTTCTCATGAAGAAAGTGGGTTTGGAACAACAGGGGGTGAATAAATGACAGCAGCATGTTCAATTTTCTACTTGCTGACTAAATAATAGAGAGTAGATTGTTGAAAGGCCATGAATGGGCAAAGTGAGGGGTTTTCCATGTGTCATAAGACTCACATTAACAGTGCTGTTATCACTATCACTGCTCACCAGAGCATGTAATCCTGTTCTAACTGAAACAAATATTTTACCATTTCAGTTTGTTGGATTTTTTTTTTCTAAATGGCAACATACTGCATCCATTTTATACAGCAAGATGTCCCATAACTGCAAGAGAGTTTTTTCTACTCCACTTTCTGGAGGATTTTAATAAATGCTGCTTGAACAGGTTAAATTAATATAATCTGGGTCTCATTTGATCTGTAAAAAATGTTCCTGCTATTTAATTAAAAAAAAATTATGGTAAGAAATATTACACTTAATATTATTGAGTAGATAAAGCTTGATTACATTCATGGAATCTACCTGAATAAATCATGTAAAATCCCCTTAATTATTTAGTCTGATACAACTAATTTAATATTTTTAGTGAAATATGCTTTTTTATTTTAGTTTGACGCTCAAAAGTGTCTGAATTTGAGTGAATGGAAATAACCTGTTGGGTTATATTTTATTATTAAAAGACTGTTTTCCGCTAGCGCAGTACATAACCAAACTTGTTACTGCACTTAGCATTATAAAAAGTTTTTGCTCAATGAACAAAGCAATATACTTCAGAATATCAATACATGCAGTTATTCACAACCTTACTATAAGCCGTACTCTTCTGCACAATGGTAACGATCAAAACTTCAACATAACAGAAACTCTTTTAAATGTCAAACATAACTGAACATTAAACATTAACAGATGCTTCCCTTTACTCAAAAACATAAAATAACACTTCATTTCAATATTTCCTCTCCATTACCAGCCATGTGCAAAGCATGCTGGGAACTAACAATGGTGCCTCTAAATAAAACCGCATAATTGAGCTAATTCTCCTCAAATAAATTGGTAGCCCTTTTTCCATAATTTTATCAGCTTAATCGGTTCCTCAATTCAAGCCTCAAAATTGTGTACGTTTCCTTAAAAAAAAATTTGGAAAATGTATCTCTTGTTTTTATTAGTGAAATGTTCTCAATATGTTTTATAAAACACTGAACCACAATTTTCTTAATAAAATATACACAATAATTTTAATTACCATCTTCATCTTTTTAATGAAAATTACAAGACCCATGATTCATTTAGTAGACAATCGTTTTCATTTACAAGATGGTGACATTATCCTATTCTATGTGCGTTGATGGGAAAAGAGAGAAACTGCAGAATGATACGTGAAACATGAAGGTAGAAAAGTAACTATAGGCAAAGGAGAAATCTATAGTTTAGGATTCATTATATTGAAAATTTGCAACAATTGATCAGAATCAGTTATTTTAAAATGCAATGTAATAATAATGCTAACCGACTTCAATGTTAAACTTTTTGTGATTTTTATTAATTCCCAAAATACAAAAAAAGCATTATTCTATAACCCATACTCTGATAGCACACGTACATCACAGAGACGTCTAGTTGATGTGTCTTTACATCTGGAAGATGTATTTTTTTAGAGAGTTTGCTCATCATCTGCAATACGTCTATAAGACGTTTCCTGTCAGATGTCAAATAGAAGTTTAGAAGATGTCTCTAAGATGGAATGAGATAGAATGTATGTTAAATCAGATGTTAGTAAACAGCAGAGGCTTTCCAGATGAAGGGAACAGTCAGATTGCAGACGTATATGTACTATCTATAACCCATATATGTGTTTCTCCTACAGTTTCTTTGTAAATGCCACCGGAAGAGCATGTCAAGCGTGCGACCACACATGTGAGGAATGCCTCGGAAGCAGCGGTTTCTGTCTCAGTTGTAGAAAAGGATACTTTTTGTTGAGAAAATCTGGACAGTGTCTGCATACTTGCCCATCGAATTATTTCCTTCACTCTTTGGACAGAGAGTGCAAAAAATGCCACTCCACCTGTAAAACTTGCAAGGGTAAGACTCATCACATGACTACAACCACATTGTTGGGCGCAGTGTTGTTCTCATATTCATCACTGCAATTAACCGAATACATAACAAACGATCTGTAACAGACAAAACCATAATAACACATGGATGGTAAAAACATTGTTACTCACACTCAAACTTTAATTTCAGTCTCTCTGAAAAGCCTGCATCGAACTGTCTTGTTTATAAACGAATCTGCGTGAAAATGAAGCGAACTACCGAAAAATGCTTACTGACGCGATCTGGAACATTGTTCAAATATAAAGTTCATCCTAATGTTGGGATTGCAAGGAAGGCAATTCAAAGATTGCATATAAAAATTGAGAGTGAAGATATGATTTGTATACCTCAACATGATTGAACAAGTCTGTGGTGTCATGTGTGATCTGCAGACTCTGGGGCGATCTCCTGTACATCATGTTATGACGGATATGAAAAGTTTGGAGGAATCTGTTCCTCTACATGTTTATCCGGATATTATCCCACTCTTGTGGTAATTTTCTTTAAATACATCTTTAACAAATCACTTATGTACTAATCTGACTATGCTGTGTGTATACAGTCAATGTGGCACCAACACCTTTTGAAATGTAATTTTCTCTTTGTTTATCTTTTATTCACTACTTAGTCATTGAAACGTACACTAAATGGTTAATAGTTAAGTTTGTGGACACACGCCTTTCTTATTAATGGATTTGGCCCGATACTTTATTCCAGACCAATCTTCTTTCTAACATTTTTTTGTGTGTTTTGTATAGAATAACACATGTGGAACATGTGACCCATCCTGCACTGAATGTAAAGGGCCGGGACCCTACAACTGCACCAGGTGTCCTGTTCTTCAGCGCCTCTCGGAGGATGGGAGATGTCTTCCCTGCTGTGGAGAGAAAACATTCATGGATTCCTCAAGAATCCACTCGGAATGCTGCCAGTGCCATGAACTGAATGGTACAAAAATTGATTCATGATTGATTATATGCTTCGTAGTGATTTAGTTTTTACTGACATATTTAACGTTATACTGTGTGTGTGTGTATATATATATATATATATATATATACACTATAAATATATATATATCTTGTATATATATATATATATATATATCTTGTATTACAATATATCTATATTGATATTGTAATATATCTTGAATTACTTGTTATTTTTGTTTATTTTTATATTTCTATTTAGCTAGAATCTTTATCTCAGTTTTAGTACTAAAACTTTTTGCTTATTTCATTTAGTTGACAAGACAACATTCTAGTTTATATATTCTAGTTGATATTTTTTTTCAATTTATATTTTAATTATTTTAGTTAACAATAATAGTACTGATTTTAAAATGCTTTACAGATAAGATAATGATTTTATATGAATATTTACTGAATAACCGAGATGAAATTGACAACAAAAATATAAGCTCACACTTCTGCTCACAATTACTATTTCATAATTACTATTTTAGTGTTATTATATTACTGTACTAATTACTAATTACTGAATAAAATATTCAGAGGGAGAAGGTTACATTAAAAAACATTTTAACATTAGACATTACATTTCGATGTTAAATCCACTATTTATTTATTAAGAATTGTTTTAGTTTTCACAGTATTTATATCAGAAGTAACTAATCAAAGTGCAGGAACATTAAGAGTAATCCCTTACTTTACTTTTCAAGGGAAAAGTAATTATTTACTGTAATTTTTTTTACTTTTTAATGCATTACACCCAACACTGCATGCCAACAATATCAATCTGTAAGATTCACATAATAACGCCTTGAGCTTTTAATGCAAAGTCGTTGTATTCAAGGAACCATTGAATACTCCTGCAGTCCTAAATGTGACCTTTAACTTTTCTCTTTTCTCAGAGGAATGCATTGTGGCCCTGAACTACAACCTTTTCACCAACGATCCAGAGTCTTTGGGTCATCCTGGCCTCATTGTTTTCACTTTCATATTTGCGTTGGTGAGCTTGTGGCTTGCCATTTTTCTCTTCCTGCATTTTCGGCCGAGGTTCACCATGAAGCCCGTCGTCAAATCGAATGGCTATGCCAAAATCTCAGACAGCCCGTTCACCTCTGCAACCCTCAAAGACAGCATACAGGCGGAGTACTGCGATAAAAACGAAGGCCAGGATGATGAAGAGGACGTGGACGAGGATATCGTTTACATGGGGAGGGACGGGATAGTGTACCGTAAGTTTAAATACAGCATGTTGGAGGGGGAAGAGGAGGAGGAAGAGGGAGAGGTGGAGCTGGAATATGATGATGAGATGTATATTATCACATAAAACAAAAAGAGTGCTTAATTTGCTTGGAATGTGCATAACAATACTTTATTTATTAATATTTTGACATGCAGAAACCCACTAAATTTCATCAATCAACCATTTTAGAAATTGTTTTCACAAATATCACAATTTTGTCATCATTTATTCACCATGATGTTGTTCTAAGAAACAGGTATGAACATTTCTTCTGTTCTGTGAAACACAAAAGAAGAAATTTGGTTGCATGTACGTTGCAGGAACGTTCTCAGAACTTTAACATTGGTTCTCTCAAAGTTCAGATCAAAAAATATATATATATTCAAATAAATAAATAAATTGTTGTATGTATATATATATATATATATATATATATATATATATATATATATATATACGCACATGCATGTATATTTAAGAAAAAAAAATTATTTACATAAAATATGTTCGTATTATATATAAATCTATATACAGTATATACATGAAAATATTCTTAAAGATAAACTAGCATGTGTGCATTTATATATATATGTATATATATATATATAGTGCCAGCCAATCAGGTCTATGGTACTATGATCTCTTGCTCTGGAGGAAGTCGTATGCAAATGTATTTGCCTGCGTGACATCACAAATCCCACAATATCCCAACAAGCCATTTTTGGAGCTTGGTTAAATAAATGCTTTGTTTATAATGAGGTATGAAAGTATCAAACTTACTGGATGTTTTAATAGTAAAAAGGCCAAGATTACATGCCAAAAGTTCAAGGCAAATTTGATCTCTCATGTCATGACCCCTTTAAACATGCAGTGAAAAAGCTTGAAATTGAGCACATGGCATGAATCCAATGGACTACTATTTATAAGCTTTGACAGTCCCCATCTACTCTTATGGAAGAAATGCAAATATAAGTTTTATTAAATATCCTGTGGTGGTGTCATCAGTATATGCTGAAGTCATGTTGCTTTATGATTGTAATCAAGACCTGTGAATGATTAATAGTGTAATGACGGCAGTCCTCAAACAATTGGTGATTATTCAGCCGGTTATCTACATGATGAATTGGCCAATATATGTCGGCTTCTTGTTGTTTGTCAGATAAGTTTGATTACTTGATTAAATTAATAGTGCTGATTATATCAGTGCAGTTATATGTAGAACTAATATTCAGACTGCTGTTGCAAGCCAGAAAGTTTATTCATTTTATTAACACAGGCACAGTAAACCATAAACTAACCTTTCAAACCCTTGCAACGAGTGTACATTACCATAGAAAAGTTGGGTTCAGTATAGGATTAGACTTTTTCTTAAAAAAAAAAAAACAAAAAAAAGTTGTACTTTTGTCCTCAAGTGTAACCTACATGTGACCAAGGATTAACCGGCAAGTAATCCATTAGATCAAATCCAGCTAAACTTTTTGATTGCATGGGAAACCCTTACAGATTTGTCAGCTGATATTATTAGCATTATGTGCAATGAACAAAATAAAATTAGCCAGATCACTTAGCCTTGAGAATTTCCTACAGTGTGGGAAATGACACCAGAAATCAAATTGAGTCTAATCACATGATTCTGTTTGGGAAAGTACAGTTAAGATGAGGATGTCTGACAAGATCATTTAAGAATAGATGTTACTATTACCACATAATTAGAAACGATTTCATTTCTGGTTCACATTTCCCATCTCTATTATTCTCTGACGTCATGGAAGAATGCTTTCACAATAACAGACAGCAGTAAAACATAGGCATTTTGGGGTTTAATGCTTATAAGTAGGTGTCAACATTGAAGGAATGCTTGGTTGTGCACTGTATGATAGTATGTTACATATCTAAGGCACTGCCCTGACCAAAAAAAAAAAAAAGCATGCACAGTACAGAACATTTAAAGAATCAGCAGTTTAACATATAAAGGTCCGGTCTAGATGAGTGTCTAAACATTTGTGAAGATTACAGCATTAACAAAGTGTGATCGCTTTTCTGTGCCTATATTAAGATGTGGTCACATCACAGCTCAGCGAATTTTCACAGGCGAAATCTAGTCATTTCAATAGGAATCCACGTCATCTGAATTTCGCGCGAGGACGGAAAATTTCCTCAGATTTCGCAACGGGTTCAAGTCGGTCAGGTCTGGTGGATTCACTTCCTTTGACCAACAGAAAGCTGATGAGAGCTGTGCTTCATACATTGCAACACCATTGACAATTAACCTTTTTTGCTCACGAAATTTCTAATGTGATCACACCTTTACAGAGGATCGCTGTAACGTTTCAAGCATGCATTATACAGGAAAACAACTCGGAGAAACGGGTAAATCAAAAAGACATTCGTAAACCTTATCTAAATTGACTCTTACTGTCTGTTGAGTGTCTTTACAAATGTAAATCTCCGTTAAATGTTTAACCAGAAGAAAAGAAAACCAAAAGAAAAAAAGGCCGTTATTTTATGTGAAGGTTTAGTTCTGCATATATACATAGTCAAACATATGTACACAATTTCTGTACACACCAATATTTAAGACCACTGGAATCAATTCAGTACTTATGTACATCCAGATAGTGTCTTCATTCACTGTTTGTTCTGTCTGTACATTCATAGTACAACAACCTAGGCTTTAACTCTTTATCTCAACCTTGGACTTCCACCTCTACCCACGGTTCTCTGAGAACCATAAAAAAAACATTTCACCTAAAAGAGGAGGACCGCCGATTTTGACTATTGTTAAAGCGTTTTATTGATGTGAAGAGTCTTTCTTAAACAATAATGAAATTAAACTGAAGGTGGAGGCAAAATGATACTAAAGAGGAATTTTGTCCCTCCCTGACTCACATTGGGAGAGGCCTGTGGTAAACATGGAATTCTGGGAAGGGCTCTGTGACGTTTAACCTGTGAACTGCATTGATAAAAGCCCAGTCATTCTAGTAGCTGAAATCCTTCTTTTATCTCTATATACACAGAAATCAAAGCTGATGAACTATATGAACATAGATACACATATAGTGCCTACATTTGACCAAAGCATCACTTGGGGACAGACATCTTTTTACATAAATAACAAACTGCATATGGAATAAACAGGTTTTTTAAATAGAGGTGATCATGAAATTGAGTATTACAGTCAATGGCCGTTCAAGATCTGATTCGCTGTTGTTGATACCGACGTCTTGAAGAAGTTATCCTCTTTCAGTTTCAAGTGCTCAGGCAGGTCCAGCTTTGTCTTCGCCTCTTCAATGTCACCATGAATCGCTGCTATCAACTCATCTGTGAGGAAAACAGAGCAGTGAGTTCATTTAACCGTGTGAACGAGTTTGTTTGGGTGGGTGAACAGGGTGTTGTGGCGTCAAAGAGATCATGTGATGTGGGAGTGATTTCAAGAGAGCAGCTCAGTGCGTCTTACCAAGCGATGTGAATCCTCTCTCAGGTCGAATGTAGCCAACCATTGCCACACTCAATATCTGACCGTAGAAATCTTCTTTAAACGTGTGGATCACATGCGTTTCCTGTCACACACAGCAATAAATACATGATATTTAAAATCAGAATCTTGTATAATGCACTAATTATTTACGTCACTATTAACATTTAATGAATCCAAAGATATAAGGTTGATATGGAAATACCATAGACTTCTTTGTGTTTTTGTAGTAAGGGTTCCAGCCAATGCTCATCACCATCTTGTGAATGTCTCCGTTATCCACGCGAGCCCATCCGTAGTAGATGCCGGTGCTGATGTCAGCGGGGAGATTGTCCACAACCGACTCTGGGAAGTTTGCTAAGATCGGAATAGAGACAAAACATTTTATTAGGATGTGGGTTTACAAAATATATGCAAAGTATGCATATAAACACAAGTATCTAAGTAGTTTAAGGGCAAAAACTGTTTTAATTATGTCATTTGAGCCACAAATCAAAATTTATTTGATGAAAATTTCAACATGGTTATGTTTTTTCCATTAGGAATCCTGCTGTTAAATAAGATAATTAATAAAATGGTTGAAATAATGTAAACTGACTACGTTTACATGCAGCCAATTTTCGGGTTATGGTCGGGTTAAGGTCACTTTTCGGGTTTCTGAAACATTAGGGATAACCCGTTTACATGCGTGAGCCGAGAGAGTTTCTCCTGTTTACATGGTATTACAATATCCCGATGTAAAAGGCGACGCGCGGTTAGAGTCTAGACGTACGGACAACCTTAAAACGCAAAATGCGTCATTTCCGATTCTTCTTCCTGTATCCAAAGACAACAACAACAGCAGTATGCGGATAATGAATAGTTCGGTGCAGATAGCGATCGTGTTTGCGGTAAGATGCTGGTAATGTTACTGAGCTCGTTCCAAAAGTATGCTGTGCTGCGTCTCGCCTCGTCTCGCCATGTTTACTTCCGGAATACTGCACGCGGATTTTTGTATGCGCCGAGAAGTTTCTCTAATCAAAAGACCAAGATTCCTTGCGAATATAACATGCGCAGAACACAAATCACTATGGGGATATGCCGATACGCGTTTACATGACCAAAAATTCGAGTTAGAAAAGGGGTACCCCATATACCCCATATATACCCCCTAATATCCCGGTTTTTAAAATCCGGGATATGAGCATTTTTCGGGTTTTTGCCGGTGTTTACATGGACGTTCGCGACCGGGTTATTGCTAATATCCCGGTTTTGAACGGGTTATTGGCTGCATGTAAACGCAGAAGTGTGTAAAGGTTTATAAGGTATGATATATACATACATACATACATACATACATATATATATATATATACACACACATCTCACACACACATATAAATATATATATATGTATACACACACATCTACACACACACACACACACACACATATATATATATATATACAAAATTAAGGGATATTTTTTATAAGGGATCTTTTTTACTTGCGAACCCGACTGTTGCCCTATTATGCAAAAATCATTGACTGTTCAATGTGGTGGCTCATAATCAAGCATTTTACAGATTCACGTTATAGATTAATTTGGGCAGAACTTTATCTGAAAGATTACATTCATTACAACAAGTGTTTATTTATTTTTACAATTGAACTGAATATCAAATTGCAGCGGTTTAATTCCGCGTGACATCAAATTTAAGTATTAACTAAATTATCAAATGGTTAAAACTTAATGCTAAAGTTTACGATTTTTTTCACCCAAAAATTATTTACTCGTATTGTAATTTTAAGCCGAATGTTAGTCATTGACGTCACTACCGTAACAGTTATACTTTTACTGCATCTTTTCCAATTCAACAACAGTAACACTCACTTCTATGTCTCACGGAAGAAAGTCAGACAAGTGAGAAACAATATGAGAATAAGGAAATTAAGTCCGAAGTTTTATTATTTGGATGAAATGTTTCTTTAAGTGTTATTCTCACCTGTTGGGATGCCCAGCTCTTTGCTTCCCCGTCCGAATCCGTGGACAACCTCTCCCCGGCAAAAATAAGGCAAACTCCTCATGTCAACTCGTTTAAAATGATTCAGAGATCCAGACAGGTGTCCGCTTTGGTGAGGACAGTGACCCTTCTTCTAGACTCTTCTCTCTTATCTAATCCCGTTTTTTAATACAGGAAATATGAGTTATAAAATGAAGAGCCTTGATGTCTCAGTCCCAGCTGTTGTAAATCTTGAGACTAAATGAAGAAGTGAATGAAGAATATCCTCTTAGATAACACAGGTCTGGTAATTGCTCCTTACATTATGTGACCGGTCGGCCAACTGTAAGTGTCGCACGTCATACAAGCAGGGTTTCTTCCCCCGACGACCTTGCTGCGTATTTCCTTTAGGATTAATTCAAAATAAAAGTCCTGCAATTTTGCTAAGACAAATACTTTTTCCCAAATTTTTTGTGTACAAATAAATATTTCAGTTCGTACGACTTTAATTAAGTGACTAGACAAAAATAATAATTTGTAGATATTTTTGTCCGTTCATAAATGATGGCAGTAATAATAATGTAGGCTACACGTTATCAAACACGTACTGCCTGTCATCATGACAAAATCTGTACAAAAGGTCAGATATGTCATATGATTATGCGAGAACTTTGCATTTGTCACATATATATTTTTTATTATTATATTTAATTACCTCACCGTATAAATAGCTTCAGTATGAATTTGAATTATGAATTAATTTCATGTGAACGTTTACATGTATTATGTACTGTTATATATATTACAAATGAATATATATATACAACTTCTCAGTAAATTGCTAGTATTCGTTTGCATAAATTGAGTTTCCTTCCTATTTTAGCCATGCGTGAAAATTAATTTACTTTAATCCAACACATAGTTATTCTTCCTCTTGTTCTCTAAAAAAAAGTCAGTGACCAGAAGGTGTCGCCATTTATCTGGAGGTGTGAGGTATGACAGCGCTGTGGCGTTCTCTCAATCATTCTTCCATCATTTTTAAGTAGCCTACAAAATTCCTCTCATACTCTCTTAAATAATAGCTTTTTCTTGCATTGGCCATGTTTAGATTTAGATTAAAATGACGGAAAAAAATAATTAAAGAATCTTCAAATATTAAAACAATTAATATTCAGCAATATTATAAAATTGTCACGGGTTTATGTAAATTATTCAAGGGCAAATGATCATGTAACAGATTAAAACCTAAATAAAAACAATTTGCACAACTCTTTACCAAGAGAGCAGTGTCATCACTTAGAAGGGGTTTAGCCCCCTACATTTCCACAAAGACTCGCTATTAGCGATTAACTGAAATGTTCACTAATTGGGGATCGCCTCAGGCCGTTTTAAAGCGTATGAAGCCTCAGGCTTCGGCTCATCCCCGTGTTATGGTCTGCTTTATTCAGCGTCTTTTTCAATCCGTAGCAGCGCAGTGCCAGCAAAAGCAGAGGACAACGTGTGTGCATTTATTGTAATATTGTTATGATGTCAGCATCTGTGTTGCTCTTTGTCATAAATGCAGTTTACATATAATGTGGGAGCGATTCAAGTAGGTTTCCCCATCCACTGTAAAATATGGGCTAATTATTTATTTAGGCCTATTTCCTTATATCTAACTGGCATGAGACTTTTCTGGCCTTCATACTTAAGTATTTAGGCTATTAATAATATTCATTTACATTCAAAAGAACTAAAAGGGAGTGGAAATGGCAAGCTAATGAGTGGCCCTCTGCAGCCATCTTACAGGCGAGTGGTCATTTTCAAAGTGGTAAACTTTTTCATATTAAAAGTGTGTTTGTTTTCCACCAGGTTGCAGAAATCCTCCACTAAAGCATGCCACGTTTTATTATCTCCAATGAAAATGATGCAAGATCATCTTTATCATCTTATCAATTATCAGCTTTAGATCTTCTTTAAAGTTCATTTTACTGCACAAATAGTTAGTGTTTAAAACATTACATGTGTTAAAAAAAATATTTAAAACATGTTTTACCTATATTGTCAATCTTCTAGACAATTACAGTATTTTAAATTTTGTCTATATTCTTAATATATATTATTGAATATTAGCTGGTTATTTCAAATTATATTAATTCAATATTAAATTATTGACTTGATAGGTTGTGTAACTGTACAGAAAGTATATTCAATCATTTTTTTTAATTCACATCCTGCAGACAGTGGACATCCTAATATCCTATCAGCCCTGCGCGGGAGATTTATCATATAATTTGTATTATGTTGACATAACTCTTTAACTTTTAAGGTTAAATCTATTTTTTTTATCTCACAATCAGGCTACATCCTGTGAATAACCATGGACACATAGCAGTAATGCTCCAACCTTGTGTATATACTACCCATACCCATACCTGAGTGGTAGTTCATCCAAAAATCGTTTTTACTCACCCTAAAGTTGTTCCAAACCTGTATGAATTTCTTTCCTATGAAGAATGTCAGTAACCAAACAGTTGAGGGGTCCTGTTTACTATGGAAGAAAAAAAAATACAATGTAAGTCAAAGGGGCCCATCAACTGTTTGGTTACTGACATTCTTCAAAATATCTTCTTTTGTGTTAGCCTATAAAGCCTATACACAATGTTATTGTGTTGATGCAGATATTGTTAGTTGTTGTTCTTGGTGTGAATGAAGCTTAACTCAGATATTTTGCTGTGAATTTTACAAGTAACAAACAACCACCATTTTGTTATACTTTTCCCCCCACTTTAAAATCACGATGAAACTAACAGCATTTTTTCCCTGTATTGTGACGTACATCCGAGTGCAACAGATTACAGAATAAAATGTAGAGCAGGGACTTTGCCCCTATCTGTCATTCATATGTTGATTGGATTTTGAAATTCCAGTTTAGCACTCAAAAATGAAAGTTAGGGTTAGGTTTAGACTAAACGATTGGATACTGTGACCAGAGAAATCAATGTATTCATGTTTGTGTATTAATGTGTGCAAAATCTGTCGTTATTTAGCCACCCTCATGTAACCTTCAACACAACACAAGTAAAACTAAAGCAAGAAAAAGCTCAGGAAAAAAGCAAATCCCTCTAAGGAGTTAGCTGGTGTGGCAGTGTATCCCGTCAGGCCCAGGTCAGTCTCTGAAAGCAATGAACTTCCACACTCCCACACTCGGAGCGTGAGACTCGCTGGCTGTGGTTGCAACACAGCAGTAATGAAGCAGGTAATGCATGCTTAATGAAGCATAAACGCATTTAAACACAGCTACACAGGAGAGATTAACAGCTTGTATACTCACATTATACACCCACTCCAACATTATTACAGAAGCAATCTCTCTAGTTTCCCCTCATACACACACTCACACACACACTGATTCCTCAAACACACCTGTGAATAAACCTTCAACTGCTATGATAGTCTCTTGCCATCTGTTCATCTCTGCCCCGCTCTCCTCATACTGCAGCTACAGCGCTCACAGACGATTGATCGGGCTGATAATAGACAGGGCAAACGTCCTCAGTAGATTTGTTTAATATTTTCACTACTATGGGCCTTTGCCTCTTTTATTAGACAGAGATCATGGAGAGAATGGGGAATCGGAGTGAAAACAGGTTGCAGGCTGGATTCAAACCTGCATCACTCGTGTGAGCTGCACAGCTCAGCACTTCATGACTACGCCTTGGGTTAGATCACCCGAAAATTAAAATAATCCCATGATTTAATCACTCTCAAGCCATTCTATGTGTATATGACTTTCCTCTTTCAGCCGAACACAATCAGTGTTTAAAAAAAATGTAATGGCATTGAATAGAGTTTTTGAAGCTCCAAAAAGGCATCCATCCATCCATCCATCCATCATAAAAGTAATACGATTCATGTAAGTTAAAAATTCCTTCTGGAGCGAAACAATGTGTTTTGTGAGAAAAATAGAAACTATTATCACTGGCTATAATCACGAGAGATTCGAGTTCCGGTGGAAGGGTGACCTCTGACGTATAGCTCCTCAGACAGTGTCGGCCAAGATCTGATGGAACGTGTGGAATTCACATGTACCAGATGTGGGCCGGATCTGGGCCGACACTGTTTTTGCCTGATCTTCTTCTTTTATATAAAACATCCCCCTTACTGTACGTTCACACCGTCGCCGACTTGAGCGTCAAAGAAGCTCTGGCTGCCCTGTCAAGGACGCTTGTCATAAAGTACGGGGAAGCTTGTTGACGCTTTGGACGCTCTGAAGTTGCGGGGAGAATACGCACAACCGGCACATCCGGGAATTTAACTGTCAATTTTGTCCCCGCCCCCTGTTGTGAGAAAACAAACTAGACTCCCCATAGATAACACAAAATAATGGCAAAAACCAAAGTCCGTACACAGCCGACAGGCGTAAATAACTTAAGAAATCGCTTATATAAAACATGTCAAGTAATTATATGTTCACCCTGCCTGCCAAAGAGCCTGAAAGATACATACACAACCTTAATTTGACCAATTTAAAAACATGTCCATTTATTCTCCCAGCGTCAAATTGGTGTATCAACCCCACCCAGAGGCCAGAGGTGTCTTACCCAGACATTTACTTGTAACTCATTGAGTCACCAGGTAAGCCAGTGAATGATTTTATTTCGTATAAAAGTAAGTAAAGTACATTAAGTAAAAAAATCTTAATGTATATACTATGAATTTATGATGATGATGGCAGGTAGTTGATAACAGGCTTAAAAAATGTATCTTTCATGCTCTATGGCAGGCAGGGTGGACATATAATTACTTGACATGTTTTATATAAGTGATTTCTTAAGTTATTTACGCCTGTCGGCTGTGGACGGACGTTGGTTTTTGCCGTTATTTTGTATTGAAGTCTATGGGGAGTCTAGTTTGTTTCCCCCAAATACGGGTGCGGGGACAAAATTTACCGGATGTGCCAGTTGTGCGTATAAGTGTCACAACATGAAATGTAATAAACAGAAAAAAACAAGCAATACACTGAAGAAACCTTTTTTAATGACAACCTTTTTATAACTGTTTTGGTCACATTTGGTTGAGAAAAAAAATAGTTTGCTATTATTATTGCGGTCAAATCGGCATCACCGTGAGCAAATTAATTGCATTATTTCCCGCTTTAAAACGAGCGTTCTTAAATATTTCAAATAAAAGTTGCGCTCATGCGGTCCCTATAAGCAAACAACGTCATGTCATAAATGATACGAAACCAGTAGGAAACACAGCAACAGCGATGATTAGCTTCTCTTCCATTTTCTCAGAGCTAATGTTTTGGTAGGAACGAAAGTTTACAAATTTCATGTTTCTCCGGAATCAGCAAGCGTGAATGACGTCTATATTCCGATTGGTTGCTGGCGTTTTGCCGCTGCTTGCCGCTGAACCTCGTCACAGCTCATTACCATAAAGTTGAGCTTCTTTCAACTGTCTGATTGACGTTCAAAAAATCCCAAAACACGACGCCGATGGATTTGACGCTCCTTGCAGCTGAGAAAAAACAGCTTCCATTGAAAATTAATAACTTCCGGCCACTTTGGAAGCTGAAGTCGACGGCGGTGTGAACGTACAGTTAGATTTCCAATTCATGACGTGCATTTTGTTTTGCTCTATCCTCTGCACTTCCGCATTCATCAGTTCCCATCTAAGCGTATGCTCCTTCTTACGTCAAACGTCGGATCAGAGTTCACGCTTCCGCTGGAACTTGGCTCTCTTGATTACATGTGTACGGCCTTTGCCGGAAGCCAGTGATTATAGTTTATAAAATTTTAAATATGGAGCCAAAGTGATTAATGATTTGTTAATGGCTTCTGATTCTGGCCGTCTATCTATCCTGATTCTTCTTGATCTTAGTACCGCTTTTGACACTATAGATCACTCTATTTTAATCAACCGCTTAGAGACCATCTTTGGAGTTTCTGATTCTGCATTACAGTGGTTTAAGTCCGTTGTAACGATACATCTTCTGATGCTAAGCTAGGGCACATCATCAGTGATGTTCCTGATCTCATTGGGTGTTTCGGGTCTTTCGAAACATCAGACACCCTCCTTCACGCGACCCAGCAGAGGTTGATCAGGCCTCAGCTTGTGCCCTAGCAGCATTTAACCACGGTTCCGCTCTTTTGATCCAGAACCACCTCGAAGCCTTCTCTGCCGCCTCTGTGGTTTTGCCAATTGCCCTTCTCCTTCTCCCACCTGTGATGCCGAGTGCAGTGTAGGAATCAGCCAGCGTGATTCCTGGTAAGGGGACTTTGCTGCAAAGCATCTGCACCCCACCTCCACAGGTAAGCACCTTGCCTTCCAGCTTTGGTTGTGGCAGTCACTGACAAGGCCATCATATTTCTCCTTCTTCCTCTCAAAGGCTTCCTCCATTCGGTCTTCCCATGGCACAGTGAGCTCCAACATGACCAGGTTCTTTGTTGCCTCTGATAACAAGACAATGTCAGGCCTCAGGGTGGTCTCAACGACATGCTGGGGGAACTTAAGTTGTTTGCCCAAGTCCACTTTCAGTTGCCAATCCTGTGCCGTGTTCAGAATCCCTGCTGTTGTCATGAAGGATTTCCCTGGCTTCTCTCCGGCCCTGATGAAGCTGATGGTTTGTTTGGTGGGCTTTGACCTCTGGCAGCTGTTGATATTAGCCTGGATGCTCTCTGCAATTGTTTTGAGCACCTGGTCATGCCGCCAGCGATATCGGACTTCCCCCAGAGCTCTTGGGCAGCAGCTCATGATGTGCTCAAGGGTTCCCTTTCTCTGGCACAGGGCACATCCTGGTGTATCGACCAGCCCCCAGGTGTGGAGGTTGGACGGGCTGGGGAGGATGTCATAGACTGCCTGGACCAGGAACTTGATGCGATGTGGCTCTGCCCGCCAAAGGTCAGTCCATGTGATCTTCCTCTCCACAGCTTGTTCCCATCTAATCCAGGCACCCTGACGTGCCATTTCCAATGCTTTGCTGGACCTCTCCTCTTCTACTGCCGCCCTCACCTCCCTTTGTACTAGCTGCCTCCTCTCCTTCCCACGAGCCTTGTCGAACCGGGGTCCTTGGAAGGTTCCTAGCCCAGCCCTTCCTCTGGCCACTGTTCCCACTAGGACACCATGGTGTAGCCGTGACTCAGCCTGGTCTACTGCCACCTCTGCCCTCCATTTCCTGCCCGTCTTGACCTCTACCCCTGCTCCAGAGACTTTAGGGTCCCTAGATTCACGGAGCTGCAGCACCTCACTTGCACGAAAGACCTTGAACTCCTCTTCGATGGATTTTAGCGGGAGCTGCAGCTTGCAGGTGTTTCCATAAAGGGCGATACTGCTTAAGCACCTCGGGAAACCCAGCCATCTTCTTAGGTAGCGGCTGACTCTCCTTTCCAATTCTGAGATGGTGGAGATCGGAAACTCGTACAGGAGCAGAGGCCACAGTATTCTTGGCAGAATCTCTCAGGAGTGTTCTTTCAGGAGTGGCTCCCTCAGGTCGAATGCCTTTACAGGCTCTGGTGGTGTTATCAAGGCATCGCACTGCCCCAACTCTGGTTCTCTGTATGGTCACTAAATGTATCTGCCAGGTGTTGGTCAATTTCATCCTTAGATGAGACTAGGCGTCCACCCTTCTTCTGCCCGAGGAGCTGTTTGGTGAACTCGAATGGGTTTCTAATGAAGGCTGCTCTCCTCCTAGCCCTCTCCCTTCGCCGCCTCCTGTGCCGTTCGGCTCTGCACAGAGTAATAAGCATCTTCCTTAAGATGTTGCGCAGCTCTGGCAGTGGCCCACGCTCCTACCTCTCTGGTCACAAGCAGTTTGTTGCGATGGGTGATTGCAAGTCTGTATGGTGGTGATTGCAAGAATTGCGGTCGGTGTGGTGCACTCTGGTGTTCCCCAGGGATCAGTTTTGGGCCCGTTTTTAGTATTTACATTTTTCTGTTTGGCCAACTTTTAGGAACACTTGGTCTTAACTTTCACTTTCATGCCGATGACACTCAGATCTATTCAAAACCTGATGTGAAAATGCCTATGTCTTTACTTTCTCAATGTTTTACTGAGATTAAGATTATTTCTTTGTCTAAACAGTGATAAGACTGAAGTGATGCTTATTGGTTCATCTCATCAGTTGCGTAAAGCAAAGTCCATAAACTTAAGTGTGGATGGCTCTGCTTTGAAATTGCAAACTAAACTAAAACATCTGGGAGTGATAATTGACGGCAATTTAACATTTGACCATCATGTTCGTAACACAGTCAAAACATCATTTTTTCATCTCAGAAACATTGCCAAATTATGCTCTTTGTTGACCTTCTTTGTGGCTGAAAAGTTAATCAACACTTTTGTTTTTTCACGAATTGATTATTGTAACGCTTTGCTGGCAAGGGTTTCTATAAAATTTCTACAGTTGGTAGAAAATTGCTAGGGTTCTGACTGGGACCAGTGCAATGGTGATACCAATCCTGGAAAAACTGCACTGGCTTCCTATTAGTTTTCGTATTGATTTTAAAATTCTCTTGCTCATCTATAAGGCCTTGAATAACTTGGCTCCTCAGTATTTGTGTGAGCTCTCAGCCCCCTACACTCCAACATGTGCTTTGCGATCTTCTAAAGCTGGTCTTTTAACTGTCCAAACAACAAGGCTAAAAACTATGGGTGATCGGGCTTTTTCTTCTTTAGCTCCTAAATTGTGGAATTCCCTGACCCCCGAGATTAGGAATGCAGAATCCCGTAGAGTTTTTAAATAGTCCCTTAAAACTTACTTTTTTAGGGTGGCTTTTTTTCGTGTGATTACTGATTGTTTCTTTATTGGCCTTCTATTTTTTTGCTTGTTTAGTTTTCACTGCCTAGACTGTTGTGTATCTTTATAATTCCATTATTTTTATGTAAAGAGCTTTGAGATGCTACTTTTAAAGGCACTATATAAAATACATTTTATTATTACTATTATTATTATAACTTCAGAAGGCCTTTGTTAACCCACTGGATTACCAGAACCAGGATATTATTTAGTATAACTCAAATTGTGTTCATATACACAAGTCATATACACCTATGATGGCTTGAGGGTGAGTAAATTAGAAGATAATTTTAATTTTAGGGTGATCTATTCCTTTAATGAGTGGAAAAACAGCCCAGATACTGAAGGTTTAACTTGCGTACATTGTGAGTGCTAAATACTGAAATTCTGTTAAAGAATATATCCATTTATGAAAATATTGTGTTTTTTTTTAAATAAATTGGATGTCTTACCAAAACAGTGAATGTTTTTCTCACTCTCAGGATTAAACCTTCCAGTAAAAAAAAAAATGAAGGTAAAGAGGATTTCATGAAAATTACAACATGGCGCCCTTTAAGCACACGTGTGAAAAAGTGCAATAAAAGTTGCCCCCACTCTGTGCAAAGTGTGCTAGATGAAAAAGTACAAGTGCCACAGCACAGAGGGGGTGCAGAAAGCAGACTTTTTGATTAATACTCCTCTAAATTAACTGTTTACTCTACAGACTCTTAACATTCCCAGATTATGATAATTTTGTGACAGGCAGAGAGATTGATGTTTGAGAGCTTGTTTTAATTAATGGTTTTGTTTGTCTCTGGAGAATGAATTTTTTTTGTTTTGTTCTTTTCATGGTTGCTTTTGAACCCTTTTTTTAAAAAGAAGCTTTACAGCGATGTAATGGGACCCCCATGTGTGTTTTGAATAGAAGTGAAAAAGTGTCTACAACGATTATTTCGTGTTTGAAGGAGAGGCTAATCACACATGCCGTCATGTTTGCTTTTTTTACTTTAATGCTGCAGTGTTTATCGCATTTTTATGACTTTTGAAATGATCGAAAACAAAATTTGATTGTTTTTGAGTGTGTGCGTAGCGCAATTGTTAAAATCTCTTATTTATGTGTTTATCGTCGAATGTACCATATTCCCTCAAAGTTTTAAGTAACTTTGTTTGAAATGCACTTAAAGTAACATTATTTCAAATCTTGTTTATGTTCTCATAATCATAACGAAGGCTTGTTATGCCATTTCTTTATTAAAATGCACTTACATATAGATATCGAGATGAACAAGCACATGGTTTAGTCTTTAATCTAAAAGTTACCTTAGATGACTTTTGGTTTGATATTTTTTTAAAGCTATGGATCAGAACGGGAGAGTCGCAATAAATTAATCTGTAGCCTATTACTTTTACTCTACACTTTCTTATTGTGACATTATCATTTCACTTCATTTTGTGAGGTTAAGTATTTCAGAAGCTCATAAACAACGCATTTTGAAAAGTGACAGCAGATTTCAAAATACTGAATTCACTATAGTTATGACGGAATGTGAAGGACAGAGATGTTGTCGCCTAAATATCTTGAATAATTTTGTTTTAATCGTTAACACATTTGAAGTTGTATTGTGAAACATTACAAAAGTTTATTGTGTGGTGAATGACACTCGAAAATAGCTCATTTCCTGCTGAGAACCCTCAAAAAAGTGCATATGTTCTCCATATACTCTGAGAGATGTTGAAGAAAGAACTTTATTTTGTTTTATGTCCTTCTAGGTCATTCCGCAGGAAATACTGACAGACACAGATAAATGGAGAGGTTGCCGAGAAGGCAGGGAGTGAGGAAGATAGTAAGGGGGGAAAAGTAAAGCTGACAGGAAAACTGTGTGCAGCCATTGCATTATTACCATCTCTAGGACAGGATCGTTTTTCACCACAGATACCCCGATGAGAGCTCTGACAATATCTGGTCTTGATACCCATCTTAGTAACACTCTTCTAAACACACGCACACACACTTATGTTGTGTGAATCTCTCTGCCAGCTCTAGTGGTGATACCTAAACACAGGGCCTTTGTCAAAGACATTCAGTAATGTTAGAACCCTGGGGTATCATTGGGCCTGAGGGTCAAGACGACCACCCATTAAACAATTTGATTGATAGATCTTTATTATCCAACACAAAATGATTTTTTTTTTTTTTTTTGCCAGGAACAACATTTTTATTCAGCCTTATAACCTCCCTAAATATCTAATGTTTTGTTTTGTTGTGGTTGTACATTCTCTCTCTGCGGGCCCTCCACAGGTAACGGCTGTTAAACAGTGAATTTCGGCTTCTCCGACCTGCCATCATTATGTAGAATCGCCTAAGGTCCAAACTCCTGCTCGATAACTCATGCCCCGTGCAAATTCCCATGCAAACACAGTCAATGCAAAACACATTTCCTGCTGTCAACAACATCGCTGGCGAGAATCAATCAACCGTTCATCCATTTACACTCTTTGCATACCCTTATGTCAAAGAAAAAAGCGCTCCGAGACTCCGCAGCTCTTCTGAGGCGATCGTTCCGTCGTTCTGAAGAATCCATCAAGCCGCGTTTGATTGATAAGTCTGTCTGCGCGCACAGCAGTACAGCTACAGCAAATGGGGTGGCAAAGCGCGAGCTGACATAATGCAAGTCTGCGCAAGTTTGGGAGACAGACTGAGCACGTCCGTGGGGGGTAAAAGTTTGATGCGACATGCTACAAGACACACAGCACTCGTGATGGCACACACACAAGCTGCCCCCCTGTCCAACCCCTCCACGAACGTGGAGTTCAGCATGTCTTTTGGAAAAGTATTTTAGCGCTTGACGCCATTGTGGATTTTACGTCGGGATTTATTTTCAGATTTCACAAGAGTGTTTTATCAGTTGTGGCGCAGTTGCTTTAGACTTTGATGCATCCAGCTGTCAAATACTGGGTCAAGTACATGGACAACTGTACTATAAAAAAATACAATACAAAGACTGTTTACAAGTAAGGACGACTATTTTACATTTTAATGATCGTTCTAATTCTATAAGTCTCACCACAACTATAATAACGCCAACAACACAGAGTAGGTTACAAAGGGGAGGCATACCTTAAGAAAAATGTGATTTTCACTAATCCACTAAATTGATTGCAGAAAAAAAATTCTATGGAAGATTTACGGAGCAATAGATTTTATGTGAAAATATTTTATTTTTTGGTTCAAAAATATGTATGAGTTGGCAATTAAGGTGGGCACACAGTATTACAAATATTTTAGGTAAAATAATACAGGTATATTTTAAAAAAAATAATGTCCATAATAATGTCCAAAATAATCACAATCACATCGCAAAGTTTGTACTATATTCTGTTTATTTTGATATATAAAAGAATTAATTTTTGTTCAATAAATATACTGTCATTAAAATATAGGCTAGTAATATAAAAATGTATTTTAAAAATACAGAAACAAAATTCTGAAACCATTGGAGTTTAATATAGATTTAGTAATTATAAATTATATTTTATGATATGATATGTTTAAAATCATATTTTTTAAATAAGGTTTTATTATAAATATAGTGGTTATCTCTAAGTTGGATCTTGAAAAGTGGATATTTTGGAAAGTTCTATCAAGTTTTGTGCAATCTAGTGGTTTAGAGGAAAATAAAATCAAAGGTGTCTTTCATGGTGCGCTTTTAGCCCCCTTGTAATATGGAAACCACAGAATGTGTTAAATTGCGAGATGTAAACTTGCAATTGCGAGTTATGAGGTCAGAATTGGGAGATTTAAAGTTGTAATTCTGACTTTTTTCTTGTAATGACAAGTTTTGACAAATTTTTACAATGACAAGTTTTTACAACTCACAACTGCTAGTTTACATCATGGAATTCTGAGGAAAAAAAGTTTGAGTTGTGAGATAAAAAGTCGCAATTAACTTTATTATTTTTTATTCAGTGGCGGATACAAGCTTCCATAGAATAATGATATCATTGGAATCACTTTCAGAAAATCAGAGCTTGAGCATTTAAAGTGGCAGGCAACAGAATTTCACTGTGCATAAACAGAATGTTGTAGGCCTTCTCTGTGGGTGTGG
The DNA here is from genome assembly GCA_038021265.1 of Cyprinella venusta. Lineage (NCBI taxonomy): Eukaryota > Metazoa > Chordata > Actinopteri > Cypriniformes > Leuciscidae > Cyprinella > Cyprinella venusta. The sequence goes on along the minus strand of CM075872.1, from coordinate 23,880,735 downwards.
ATTAGTTATTATCGTCTTAAATTCAGCATTAAATGAAAATGCATGCTCTCATTCTTAAATTAATTTTTTTAATCAAAAATGTCATAACTCCATCTTCTACAGACTTATGATGACATATGCAGGACAGGACTTCTCCAATCATCTGACTCTGCCCTTAAAGCCCACATGTGACAGACACAGGTAAATGGAGAGGTTCTCTTAGTTGGGGACACAATATTCAACGATATTATTGATTTGACTGCACTCTTTTTGATGAGAACTGAACTGAGCTGGACGATGACATCACTGTTTTTCTGCAGAACTGCTTTATAGATGAAATGAACTAATTTGATAACTGATGTTCTTTAAAACGGAACAACGGAATCAACACTTGCTGAACAAGGAAGGTTTAGACGACTTTTGCAATTCGGAAGCATGTTTCAAAGAAACAATGTTAAGTCATATTTCACTCTTAACGGTATGTTTGTATTATACATCCACACGTTACAATGTGTCATTTCGATTTTGACGTTTAGAACCTGCAATCTGACAAGTTTACCCTTGTTTTCCAGAGATCTCACAACATCGTGTTCAACTGACATCTGGGCAAGTGCGGCCAGACTTTCTTGCAACATGGTGGACCGCAGGTATGATTTATTAGCCACAGGCATGAGATAGAAATATAGAAAAATGAAGCTATGTGAAAACATTTCGAATGAAACTAAAACTGCCAGTGGGTGCTGGCAAATCATTGTCTTACCGAGTGAGTCATTGAATCATTCAGTTTACCGATTTGTTTAAAATGGCTGATTCTTTCAGGGACAAAGCAACTAACCGTCTTTATGAATGAGTCATTCATTAGACCAGTTTGTTCAATACCGCGGATTGATTCAGTAACGAAAACATCACTGTGTTGCTCTGAGACGCGCAATGGCTCTAAAAAAAGGTTCTATTAAAAGGATCTATCAGCGCTACGTATATTTGGAACCCCTTAAAGGTTCTGTACAGAACCCTTTTTAAGGGTTCAATAAAAAGAACCCTTTAGGGTTCTTTGTAACCAGGAAAAAGGTTCAATATGGAACTTTTTGGGTTCATTCATTATCATTTGTGATGTCCATTTCAGATTAAATATTTCTTATTATTGACAAACATCAAGCCCCTAAAATGTATTTATGAATGCATGTGAATAATCACAAAATTCAAGATATGGGGGTTAGAAAATGTATATATTTATATCATCATTTTATTAGAGGATAACCCCTTGAGATGGAACATCTCATTTTCGAGGGGGTCCTCAAATATCATTATATCATTTTATTTAGTTAATCAATATCACACGAAGAGTGTCATTTCAGTTTTTTCCCTCCAAAAATCAGCATGATTAAAATGTGAAATTAAGTTACTACAACAGTTTAATAAACAATAATTTAATTACAACTACAACATGTTGCCGAATAATGTAAAATATGAATGAATCATAGCCTATAAAGAACCTTTGTGCCAAAAGGGATCTTTCTTGTCATTATAGAACTTTTTTTAGCATAAAAGGTTCTTTGGAGTTGAGTAAAGAACCCTATGCTTCATATATAAAACCCAAATGAACCCTTTTTTTCTAAGAGTGTACAATGGATTTGTTTGAAACTATTTTGGTTGGCAAAATAGAGCAAAAAGAGTCTAAAATCAATATAGGTCAACTATAACACTGTCTTGTTTATTGAACTGTTGTATAAAATCAGCATAGTCTCACAGTTGCAATCATGCTGATATTTGGGAAAACAGCACTATATATCTTTATATTTATAAATAATAAAAACAAGAACTCTAAAGGGCCTTGTTGCCCTGTATCTTGAATATTTTATTAATTTCGATGCCGTTAATTTTGAGCCCCCATTCATTTTCCAACCCTGGTGTGTGTGCTTGGAAGGCTGGGCTCTTTTTATGAAACAGGTGAACCAAAGGGTGAAACTGTCAAAATCCAATAAACAGTTTATAGCCTACATAAAGCCAAGTTCCCACCCTACTTTTTTCTGGTGCTACTTCTGGTTTATCATGACTTTAATGGTAAGAATTCTAGGTGTGAATGGGTCAAACCTGGTTACAGAAAATAATGACTCATAAAGTTGGCATTAAATGGAAGTTACATTGTCCATTCTTTCCCTATTGTAATGTATGACTAAGTGAGACTGCTTCTCAAACAAGAAAAAATGTAGGGTGGTACTTGATTATGTCCTTTGGAAATGAATTTGATTATTGTCATTTGCTATTGCAAAAGAGATGTCGCTGCAAATGGAAGGGGACGTTATTTTAAGGAGAGCCTGTTATTTTTGAATTAGTCTGAAATACCGCCATGTTTAATTCACAGCATTAGCAGAGAGAGAATTCATTTCTGTAAGCAGAATGGTAATTTTAAGTGAAGTACACTCAAATGAATCATAATCTGAATCGAACCAGTCTGAATTACATTGGAATCAAATCTATTCACCCTCCACAGAAGTTACTATTAAAATGTCAAATAATAAACAAATCATACAAGATTAATAATAAAACAAAGTTCAGTCGCATGATTCCCCTGATTATCACCACAAGGACTTTGGATTAGATGAAAATTTTCCAGTGAATTTCACCACTTCATTTTGATTTCTATCAGCAAGACACATCTTAATGACAAAGGTCCTTAAAAACAACCCGATCTTAAGGCCAGCGTAATGGATCTCACACTAGGGGCCAGCTGCACACAATGTTACGCCCCCTGTGTGGAGAACCGCCCCCCTGCGTAAAACACATTATTCTTCGGGGGGTATGTGGAAGCGACACGACCCATTCGCCTGTGGGACCCGAGGGAGGAATATGGGTCCCCTCTTCAATCTGAGTCCCTAGGAGGGCCACCCAGCACCTGCTAACCCAGGGCAGTACTCATCAGAAAAGCATTTAGCGCGCTTGCTAACTCCAGGCCATAATTAGGGTGGGTAATTATTTACAGGCAGCACTGGGCAGAACTGGCCTAGCATAAACAAACAGGCGGCTTGGAGACACATGACAAACATCGTTAGCTCTTCGCTCATTTTCGCCCAAACGGCAAAAACACTAGCAGCATGTAGACTCACTCCCGGGGAAAAGAATACCCAAAAACTTCTGGTCTGAAAAGCAATCGTTTCCCAAATAGCTAGCACATTTGAGACACACAAGTAGGCTTATTGTAACATCTGTAATGTGCTACGCACACACACACACACACACAAACACACAGATATACACACTCAGACTCACACGCTCATGAATATGATAACGTGTGAAATGACAGATTTATTTGTGTGTGGCTCCAGGGTTTTATCTCTAGCACAGTTCATCAACTCCTCAGCACGAGGACTGCTAACCAACGCAGCGCCTGCACATGCTAATTACTGGACCATGGTTAGCTTCAAACCTCGGATCTGCTCCCATCATAATATGTGCCCTGCTTTTTGCTTTTATGAGATTTTTATCTATCTGTATGAATGTGGGGAAAAGAGTGGAAGGTTTGCGTAAAAGTTTAAATTACTGAGAGTTTCTGTAGATCTGCAGTTTATGCTAAAATGCTAATGAGCTAACCACATTGCCACCAATTTGAATTTGCTCATTTTACATACAAACTTATACTATTATTCATGTTTAATCGCAAATTACCAGATGAAAATAGCCTTGAATTTTCATAAAGGTGAATGTTTACTTCATTAATCTATAATCATTAATCTAGTGATTTAAGCTAACGCCAATATGTTGTGAACATTTTCCTCAGACTGGAAGAATGACTGTGTACAGTAAAAAAACAAAACGTTGGTTAATCACCCCCGTAACACACTGATCCAATAATCGTTTCAAGGACTGTATGGTTATCAGTTACACAGTGTGCTGTGTACATAGTGATAGTTTGACTGTAACTAATCAGCTACAATGAAAGGATTTCATTGAGTGTTTTAGTAGGCCTGGTTGTTTCAAAATCGCTGGTTAATTCTATTTGAAAGTGCAACACTATTCACTAAGCTGTTTCTCTTGTGCATATTTAATTTCTCATAAGATAGAGAGAAACGAGAGGGGCTGCGAGAGCTCCAGATGGCTCCAAAGCTCCGCAGAGAACTAGGCCTCATTGTTTGATTTTTTTTCTTAAGTATTAATTAGCTGCAAGAACAAGAAAGGAAAAACTTGTATGTTTTCTATAAAGAGTGGGTGACTGACTGTTGTCAAGTAGAATTTGTGTTCTCATTACCAAGTAAAAAGTTAATAGACGGTAAAGATTTTTTCATGGGTGTTCAGTATTGGTTGATTGATACTGGAGATTGTTCATGCTTATTTATCCTATTTTTACTTGGAGATTGCGTTTATATTCTCGTAACACTCACTTGAATTTAAAGGGATAGTTCACCAAAAAAATAAAAATTCGGTCCTCTTTTACTCACCCTCATATCATTCCAAACATTAGTTAACTTTAAAAAAAACTTTGCTGATAATTTACTCACCTCCATGTCATCCAAGACGCAGGGGGGCGGTTCTCCACACAGGGGGCGTAACATCCATGTCTTTCTTTCTTCAGTCAAAAAGAAATTAAGGTTTTTGATGAAAACATTTCAGAATTTTTTGATCGGTCAAGTTTTATAAGGACAAATTATAACGATCGGTCAAGTGTTATAAGCACAAATGTTCGCCTTGCTCTGTTCGCGACTCGCCTGTTCAAACTCGTTCATCAAAATGAACAAATCTTTTTTCAAGTCATTTCGTTCATTCAATGAGCGAAATGAACGAAATGACTCGAAAAAAGATTCATTCATTTTGATGAACGTGTTCGAACAGGAGAGTCACAAACGTGCATCACAGAACAGAGCGAGGTGACCATTTGTGCTTATAAAACTTAAACTTTTTTATTTATTTTTGAAATGACTGATCGTTTCGCTAGATAAGACCCTTGTTCATCGTCTGGTATTAAAGCCCTTTGAAGCTGCATTGAAACTGCCATTAGGACCTTTGTAAGACTGGAAAAGACGGAACACGCTTGAGACCTTCACCACGAATCGTACCCCGCAATTTGGATCGATTTCGTGGCCCTTTTTACACCTTGAACCGTTTGGTAGCCAATGAAGTCCATTATGTGGAATATACCTTAATTTCCTTAATTTCTTTTCGACTAAAGAAAGAAAGACATGGATATCTTGGGTGACATGGGGATGAGTACATTATCAGCAAAAGTTTTTTTTTAAAAGTGAACTAATCCTTTAAGACATTTGGGTAACGCTTAATTTGGTGACATGACGTATTACTACATGTATTTAACTGTAAATGATTCATTATTACAACTAACCCTAAACCAAACCCTAACCATAACTCTATATTCAATTAAAGAGATATGTCGTTAAAGGGAGAATTTTTTCCTTATTTAATCACCCTAAACTTGTCCCAAACCTGTTTATTTCTTCTGTTATTTATTTTGAAGACTTTTGACTAGACAGTTTCATAGTAGAAAAAAATTAATATGGAAGTCTATGGGACCCATCAACATTCTTCAAAATATCTTCTTTTTTGTCCAGCTGAAGAAACAAACTCATACAGGTTTGGAACAACTTGAGGGTGACTATATGTAACTATATGTCACCTTAAAGTGTTAGTTTAAGTTTAAATCAATGTTTAGTTTAATGTTTAAATCCATTGACTACCATAGTAAGAAAAAGTACATACTATGGTAGTCAATGGGGAATGAGATCTGTTTGATTAAAACATTCTTCCAAAGATCTTCCTTTGTGTTAAGCAGAACAAATCAACACATAGTTTGGAACAACATGAGGGTGAGAAAATACTGACAGAATTTTCATTTTTGGGTGAACTATCCCTTTAAAATGAACCATCTTCTGAACACAAATGAAGATATTTTTAATATTCTCTCATCATTTTATATATTCATTCCATTGAAAATCAACAGACGTCACATGCACTTTTGAGCTTTCATTTACCAAATCTGATGTGCGTTGATTAGTGTTTCTATTTGAATAAATGCCTGTAAAATCATATGAAGTGATTGGGTCTTCACATAGATTACTTTTACAATATCTTTATGAACTTTTTGAAGCTTGAAAATGTTGATTGTGTGAATAGATTCAATGGATAGACAAAAATGATGAGAGAATATCAAAAAGATCTTCATTTTTGTTCCAAAGATTAACAAAAGTTGAATGGGTTTCGAACGACGTGAGGGTGACTAAATGATGACAGATTTCTTTGTTATTGTTGCGTGAACTAACCCTTAAATCTTTAAAAACACTAATAATTTTCATACAGACATTTTAATGTTTTGGTGCCTAAACTGACTATATTTTAGTTGATTTTTTTATGTATTTAGACAAAATACAATCAGCAATTTATCAGTTCTCAACATGAAAATATATATCAGCTTACCGGTATCAGTGAATCCTACTAAGAGACAAAATACTGTCTCAGCTTAGCGTGTTTTATGGCCTTCTAAAGTACTGCGATCTTGAGACAGACTTCCATGGTTATTGTCACACTTGACTGAGCAAGTATCATTCTGCACAAACACACATGAACACACACACACACACACACATATTCATGCACTAATCAAAGCAAGCTTATTTAGTCCTTTGTAAAGCATTTACGGCCTGATCCTAAATGCTGCGCTCGTGGCTTTGTTCTCTTCTCAAACACAATTAGAAGATAATATATAAATATATACATACTGCAAATGACATGCATATGACGGCTTCATTTGAAGCCCGCTCAGGTCATTAGTAACCCAACAGGGCGCTACAGAGCCGCCGGTCCCTTTCTGCCAGTCGACCAGTGGAGATTTATTTGATATTAACTCCCTAATGGCCTAGCTCCTTTTCTGGTAAAATATGCACAAAAAGTCCAACACGAACACTGCCATTCAGTTGAATGCTTATTTATTCACTAAACGAGGATCTAATGTTCAATGTTCCCTGGACGCCAAGGTAGTTCTGGGGGAGGAAGGCTTCCCCCTACAGCTATATACATCATTTATTTTACACATATCCCGGTATCACACACTGGGCAGCGAGAGGAGAAGAACGACTTTATGAAAATCAGAACAGTGAGTGTTACGGGGGACATTAGGAGTTGGAGGGGGAGAGCTGTGAATGGAAGCGGAAGAGGGGCGAGCGAGAACATCTTCGCTGGAGAGAGACCATGTCTCTCGCCCGCCACCCACAAGCATAGCGGGGCCGCGCTCGACACCCCTCGGATAGGAAGCGGGCTTTCGCTCGCCGTCTCTCTTGAACTCTGAGGCCCTCGCAGCCCCGACAAATGGTCGTTATCGCACAGTTCTGTTTCCACATGAACTTCTTTAACGCATTAAGAAGGATGTCTATCTTTCGCGCTGTTAAACACATTGTTAATTTAGTTGTGGCGCTCGTGGTCGTGAGGCTGGGGGGAGATTGTGTCGAGTTGCCTCTGTTTTCTTGTGTTTACCCAAGTCTGTTTCAACATGTATGATAAGCTACTGACCTAGTGGTGGTCACTGCATCAAAAACTCTCATCAGCTCTCGTTTGTTTCTCACAACCTGCTAATGCACCTTTCCATCCGTATCAAATATAGCCTCTACAAAAATAGCCTGAATATAGCCTATTTTTTCCTCAAACAATAAACATATGTCGCCTATTGAAGCTCCATTAACTTTGAATACTAGTACTACTGATACTAATTTTGATTATATTATTCCAGACAGCAACATAATGTCAGCCCAGATCCGGCCCACATCTGTACGTGTGTTTACCAGATGTGGGCCGGATCTGGGCCGTTACTTTGTTGCTGTCTGAGATATTTAGTGTCCTATGTAGTTGCTTGTAATTATTACTATAAATTGTGCATAATCACCTGCAACCAACCTTAACCACAATACCACACCCTCCTAACCCTACACTGTAAAAATGAATGCTTAAAAGTTAACCATTTAAAATGAGTAAAACTTTTTAAAAAACTACACTTAAGTCACCATTATGGTGATCGGTGTGGTTTGTTTTAAAATTACGTTTTTCTCCTACAGTGATTCTGCTTTTTAACATCAGGTGTCTTCAATGTTGGCAATATAAAATAAAAAGTTCTTAATTAATCTTGGACGTCTGTCTGTTATTCGGATATTTTTGTTTAATTTTTTGGTGTAAACTTTACTCATTTTAAATGGATAACTTTTAAGGAATAATTTGATTGTTTATTACTCAATTCTAATTCTCTTGTTCAATTTAATTAATAATATTGCTTGTAATCCGTTGCCACAGGTTTCTTGATTAGAAAAAGTCTACATTAAGTAAATTGTTAATTATTATTAATCAGTACTTAATGTATAATTACAGTGTAACACGACACCGTGAGTGTATATAATATTAAATAATGCATTAAAATATTTGTTTTTTTATTAAGGGGTTTGATTCACTACATCTCATACAACCTATAAAAACAACACAATAAAGTTTTTTTTATCTCAAATAATAACAAAAATAATACGCCTAGCTCCGCTATAGCTTTAAATAATAGTATTTTATTGTATTATAATATAATTTATTGTATTATAATATCATGTTGCTCTTTGAAGCTCTACAATGGCTTCAATTATATATAATGTAATATACATTATATTATGGTAGTATATTATTTTATAATTAAAAAATATATGAATAATAATATTATTACTAATATATATATTTTAAATATACTATACTATTGTATCATATTATATATATATATATATATATATATATATATCAAATGCTATTATTATTATTATTAAAATAAATATTGGTATTAATATAATATAATTTTAGGTTACACTAGGTGTCATTGTTACAATGTAATTATACATTTAAGTTCTGAGTGATAATAATTAACATGTACTTACTGTAGGATTAGGGTAGAATTAGGATTTGGTTTAGGGTTAGTTGTACTGTATGTAATTATGCATAATTTACTATTACTATGGTAAGTACATGTAACATTTGTAACAAATATATTATTAATTATCATTATTAAAAAAATCTTTCTTTTTTTACAAGGTTTGATTCACTACATCACATACAACATCGTAGATTTTTGAAGGTCTGTTGGGAATGAATTACAGCAGGTATGAAAATAGCAGGATTATGTTGATGCAGCAGGTACGAAATAATAGTTAATGAATTGTGGAAGGTAAGGAATGGATTGCTAAAGGTAAGGAATGACTGTAGGGTTGTGGTAGGTATGGGGCCACTGACTGTGGGCCCCTGTGTGAGTGTGTGTGTGTGTGTGTGTGTGTGGCGGGGGAGACAGACTCTGCCAACTGCACGATTCACTAAGCTCTCACCAGGGGAGAGAGATAGATAGTTTTAATGTGTATGTGTGAGTGAGAGAGAAGCGAGCGAAAGTGAGAAAAAAAATACAAATACAGAAAACCAAAATGTATATTCCATGTTAAGTATGTGAATGGGTTTTCTACTCAATTGTGTATGTCGGCCTGATCTGCAGGTAGCAAGATGAATGAGTTTGTCTGTTATAAATATATAGACCAGAGGCAATGGAAAGGAAGGACAATTATCTAAATCTACTTCAAGTGCGGCATCTTGAAGATATCGTGAGTTTATGGACAGATAAAGCATATTAAAACTTTGCTTTAGGGTTGATTCTTGAAATATCTCTCAGCGTTTCACACACAACTTTTGCTTTGAGAACCCGGCATATGCCCTGATACAGTTGATCTAGGATCTATCAACTTTGAAATGCAGCACCATCTTAAAATGAAGACATTAACCAGATCACCTTAACTTATGGGAGGACTTCCTCGTCACACTTAAAGCGATCATATGTTAATCGGCATCAATAAATCATTTGGTGGCCATGAAGTCTTCTTGCTGGTGCCAAAGTCTCATTTCCCAATAGGACCACTCTAATTGATTTAAATGCTTCGTCCTTGCGGCAACGCTATGCTCACTTAGTAAGGGGTCTTTAACATTATTATTATTACCACCGTGATTGCGGGTTTCTACATTTCCCATTGTATTGACGAGAGTCAGAATCTCTCGCCCAAAGCTGAAAAAATAATTATTAGCATCTTGGAACAAACAGACGAAACACCCCCTCGACCCCCCACCCTCGCCTCGCGGCCCAGAGCCGACCCCCTCCTCGCGCGCTCATCTCCCCGTCTCCGTTTTTGCCACGTTCAGTCCTTAATTTATGCAAAATTAATTGATATATCTTTTATAATTGATGTGCTGTAAAATTAATGAGTAATTTATGTAATTAGTCAATTAAGGCTAATTCCAGCATATGTTCAATATGCCCAGAAGGTGCACTTTACAAGTTGTTATTTGTCCAGGAGTTGAATGCAGCGAAAACCCGCTCTAATTAATTTCTTATGCATATCAGCGTGTTGTCTACTTAACACCGCGCTTTGTGGGAGCAGGTTTAATATTGATCTAAACAACACGGTGAGGAGGAACACGCGCGCTCCCACTGCAGCCGCGCGCAGGGGCCTTCCGGTGCCGAGCGCTCTGCATGATTCGCGTGTGTCAAAGGCGCGTATAAACACACGTTATTCGTCAGCGGTCCGGAGCTAAAGTTGCATTTCAAAAGACATTAAGCCTGGGGGATAATGGCGCCGGGTGTGAAATATGCATGCGCCTCGTTCGCCGGTGACCCTTTAAACTAGAGAAACACCGGAGCTCTTCAGGAACAAAATGAGAAAGATCTGTTGGCTAATTAATTGACACGGTTTTGAATATTCATCGCTAATATAACCACTACGCCTTTAATTATATTGTTGGACATCTCTCTCAGGAAGGTAAATCACTGAAGGCTTAATTAATGTAATGTATTCGCGACCCGCCGGGAACCCGAGTAAGAAGGCGCCTGGTGGGACCGTGCCGTGACACCTGGCCGCACAAGAGCGCCGGAGCTTTTGTTATTCTGTTTACCGGAGTACCTGTTCTCGGGGGCTGTGGGGAAGTGTTTATCCTTGTGAAATACGAGCAAAGAGCAAACAGCTTGACAGGTTGAGTCTGACTCCTCTCAGCTTGGTGAAAAACTGGCGCGCGCTTGGTGCGCGCTAACGCGTGCGCTTTCAGCTTTTGAATGATTGGTTATAAATGTTTTACCTGAAATGACTCAAGAGAAAGGAGTTAAATAGTATATAATAATAGCAACGTTTTTATGCTCATGTCAAGCTATGACAAGGTTACATTTTATTTGTGATGGGAAGCAAAATTATGGATAGATTTTTTTTTTTTTTTTTAAATATATAGGCTATAGGCCTATTTGGTTTTCTTGTTCTTTGCCCTTTCTCTCTCTGCTATCTCTCTCCACATTTCACAGTAGCTACTGGACAAATTTTATTTTTATTATGTTATGACAAATATTTTATTTTTTATTTTTAACACCGTTTATGTGTAGCTTCAGGGGTGAGAAAAGGCCAAAACTACTAAACACATGTATACAATTTGCTTGTGAGCACAGAAAAAAAAGAAAAAAAAACTTTATTTGATAACTTAGGCCTATGTGTAGCAATCTTATAGAACTGTGTCAGTTGAAATACTTTAAAAGTTGCCATACAATGCTGTGCAAACTAACAGTTAATTAACTAAAATACTCATCTCTTTCTGAAGCTAGTCATATGTATATAGATTTTATGAATATCATCATAATAATAATATTTCTTATTATGTTATTTCAACTTGCAAGGCTACATAGCCTAATTTAAATAGATTAAACTTAACAAACTGAAGTTTGTGCAATCGTAATAAGGTATTATGTGTAATAAAATATTTACATTTTTCAGAAAGTGTATGAAGAAAAATGTAAATATGAGCATATATTGAGCATATGCACATCTAAATGAGCATAGACTATTCTTCTCTATTGCCTGGTTCATTTTATGTTAAACCATCTTTAGAACAAATAATAATGAGAAACCCTCCTTGTAAATCCTTGTCTCGTCTATAACAGAAAAAATACATAAATGGAATCTTCGTGACTTTCGTGATATTTCATAATCCTACTGTAATAACACAGGTTGTATAAATGAGAGCACAGTGTTACTCACATAAACATAAATTCCCATCAAGTTCATATACATTAAAATAATTCTGTAGCCTACACTAAACAAACAAACACTGTTAAATGCAAAACAAAACTCTTCAATGTACATAACTGAAAAAAGAAGAAACGATTTTTAAAATAAAAGAAATAATGGTTTGCACAGGGAATAGAAAGTCTCCTTGTTCATAATATGTGTCCTTTACACAGTTTTTTTATTGTTTTTTGTACGTTGAAATTAGCACAATATTTTTGAATAATATTTGAATTAGCCTATACATTGAAAATAGTTTGCAATGACAACGAACAACACACGTTAAATATTAAAGGCTTGTTTAAGTAGCCTAAACTTCCAAAAAAGTTCGATTTGATAGACTTCGAGACGTTTAGAACAATTCTAATAACTCTCCATAAACAGTATGGATATTTCACATTCACATCATTAGTCTTGCAGTGTGTGTTATCATTATCGGACTCATTAGTGCGCGCGCTGCTCTTTGCCTCTGATTGGTACAGATGAATAGGACTAAACGCATATGAAGTCAGACCCTCCCCCTATTTACCCCTTATTCGTCCTAAAGTCAGTGTCATCATAATAAAACGCAACTAGCGGGGGGTCTGGACCTCTGCCATTCTTACAAAAGCGTCGCGGATCTTCTGCGAGTCAAAGCCGAGTGCGCGCATCCTCCGGGAGAACTTCTCGCGCTCAGAGAGGAAGCAGGTGTCGCGCGCGCGTGCGGAGTATCATTTAGAGAGGTAACTTTCAAAACGGTCCCGTTTTCTCTGACATACTTTGGCTTTGCCTTAACCCTGTGGATTTGGACTTTTAAGCTGTTTCCGTGACTGTCGTGTTATAAAGCAGATGTAAACATTCAAAACAAACAGATGAAGTAAATCAAAGCAATAGCACGTTGAATGCCTTTCTTGTTTAATTGAAATGGACGATATGCTGGCTTGCTTCTGAGTGTTATCGCACAGTTTTTAAAAAGCCATGCCTCGGCCAGGCAAAAACTCCTACAGTGACCAGAAGCCTCCGTACTCGTACATCTCTCTGACTGCCATGGCCATCCAGAGCTCCTCGGAGAAGATGCTCCCCCTCAGCGACATCTACAAATTCATCATGGACCGCTTCCCGTATTACCGCGAGAACACTCAGCGCTGGCAGAACTCGCTCCGGCACAACCTTTCCTTCAACGACTGCTTCATCAAGATCCCCCGGCGCCCCGACCAACCGGGCAAGGGCAGTTTCTGGGCCTTGCATCCAGACTGTGGAGACATGTTCGAGAACGGCAGCTTCCTCCGCCGCCGCAAGCGCTTCAAGCTCCTGCGGGTGGAGCATTCGGCTTGCAAGAGTGGCCCCGTGCTGCACTCCTACCACTCTCACCATTCCCAGCACCCCTTGCATCAATCCCACCACCATTCAAGCAAGCTGGGCGTGGGACATCCGGAGTACCTGGGCACCATGGGCCGCCTCTCTCACTTCCAGAGCTACACGCTTGGCGGCGGGCAGAGCGGCGGCTTCAAGCACCCGTTCGCCATCGAGAGCCTCATTGGCAGAGACTATAAAGGAGTGATGGCCAGTGGCTTGCCCATCGCCTCGGTCATGCACCACCTCGGCTATCCCGTGCCCGTGGGCGGCATGGTCAACTCCGTGTGGCCACACGTCGGCATGCTGTCCGAGCCCGTGTCGTCAGACTACCCACCGTTCAGTGTGGCGGTGAAGGGGCTGTACCATCACCACCCGGGAAGCCAGAGCATGCCCGCCGTACCGGTGCCCATCAAACCCACGCCAACCCTGGGCACGGTCCCGTCCTTGACTGCCATGACGCAGGGAGTAACGCAGCTGTGCCCGAGAAGCGCATCACTGATGGAGAGGGACGCAACAACTCTTGTTGAGGAAAAAAGCGGGTCTCTCCATCATGCTCTCCTGCAGTCCTGAGCCAAAAAAAAGGACTGGTGGGTACGTAGAGCATGCTTTTGGGGACGGCTGTGGACTGATTTGAGATGCCAAGCCATTTTCCAGAAGATCTGGACTGTCCTTTTAAAAAGTGTGAAATAAGCTTTTATGGCTGTGTATTTCAGGCTATAGTTTATGCAGAATGCAGGTTGTCATATTCGGCTCTGCGCTTTTCTGCTTTGTTGAATGATGAGGTATGTGTACATGTTTGAACTTCTTTTAAATCTGTGTACTGTACAAAGGACTGTATAAACCGGTTTAAGGAAAAACATGTATCTGATGTACATTTTTTTAAACATGTACAAATTGAAGCCTTATAAACATTAAAGATACACAGACTGTAAAATGAATTTTAAAATGTTGTGTTTGCACACGACTACGGCTTGCATGCTTGTGTGACACTGGTAAAACAGTGAAGAGGATTTCTGTCTGAGAGAGAGAGTTTTGAAAAAATCCCAAAGTGAATTTTGCTAAATTATTGTATTTGTGTAAAATAGAAAATACATTTACGTTATAATGTTCTTATATATTATCATAAATGTTATAACATGTAAACATGTATAGAATATAATCAATTTCAGCATTTGAATTGCACTCGTGGTATTTACTAACACAACATCTTAATATTTTATGAAAATAAAACAATCAAATAGACAGTTATAGTGAACAAAAGCAAGTGTGCTGTTTTCGGGTGGCATATGAGATTAAAAAAAAAACAGTAGAATTGTGTAAGATTTGTAAATGAAGTATTTTTAGAGTAAAATCATACTTCAATCCAGTTTCTGTGCAGTGGAATGTCTTTTTTTCTGTGACTTTTTCCTCATTTGTTTATATCTGTTAGTTCTCCAAGCTGTATTTACTCTTATATTTACAGTATATTTATATATCTTGTGTAAAATTAAAGACATATTTGCTATGCATATGTGTAAGGTAGCTAATATATAACGTTCTTTAAAATATACTTAAATTAATGTATGTGTATTGATTTTGTTTAATACAAAATTGTTTTTTTTTATGAATAGGAAATAGTTATTATATTTTTTAGTATAAATTTATTTTGTGCTTTCACAGAATATTTACAATATTGTGTTCTACTTTGTGAATTCTTTCACCAAATCCACATTTTGAACGGTGAATCCTGACAGACAGTGGCTGAACATCCACAAGCATAAAGAGCTTAATAGTAATGGATTCGCTTCCTCGCCATTTTCGAACATTAAGACAATTGTTGCTCCAAGGCACAGAGACGAAAGTGTCTATTTGCCAAACTACAGAAAACATGGTGCCGTCCAGCAGAGGAGGATTTTCCTCATAATCCATCCTGATGTTAGTCCTGTGTTCACATGTCTGATCTTCTTTTGGAGTCAATACATTCATTATGTATTATGTATTGGAGTCAATATATTCATAATACATTATGACAACATATGTTTTAACATTGCTTTAACTCATCAAAATAATTCAAGCCATTTTCAACTTTTTTACATAGTCGACTTAATATAATTTAAGTTGAAATGACTTAAACATCCAAGTTGATTGTACTTAAAAATTAAGGCTGCAACTTCTTCACATGTAAAATTTTTTTTCAAGATTTGTTATCAGAACATTTTTTCTTTTGTCAAATCAACTTAAATAATTTATTTAGTTCAGATAACTAATTATTTTGAGTTTCTGATGATTAAATCAATCTCCTTCATTGTATTAACTCACTTTTTCCTGTTCAATCAACTTAAAAATTTTAAGGTAACCAGGTTACTTACTTTTTTAAGTTAAACCAACAATATTTTTTTTACAGTAACCTGATATTAAAAAGTAAATCATATGCAGAAATGTTTTTCCCCCTGCATAAAAATGTTAAACGCAATATTCCTGAATTTAAAGTATCAAACATTTATCTAAAACGAGAGATTTTTAGAGAACAAAAAGTTAAATTAAGTCGAATTAAACACAGTAAAAAATAGTTTCATGATTTGTAATCACATTTTTTCTTTTGTCAAATCAACTTAGATTATTTATGTAGTTCAGATAACATAATATTTTGAGTTCCTGGTGCGATTAAAATAATCTTCATTGTTTTAACTCAATTTTTCCATTTCAATCAACTTAAAATTTTAAGGCAACCAGGTTACTTATTTTTTTTAAGTTTAACCAACAATATGTTTTTACAGTGTACGAACTTTCAAGAAGCAAACATTTGTTTTGTGTTCTAGCAAATTTCCATTTCAGTCTGTTCATGTAACCGTGGCCCGTTTTTTGATTGCCTGATACACATTACATTACATTTCGTGAAAATAACATTGATACACTGACCACGAATTGGGATGACCATAGATTTTCTTTGCCGAAAGGTTATTCTATGTGTGTGTGTGAGTGTCTGTGCTTCACATGAAGCGCCGGAGGAGACGGCCGCAGGACTTCAAAAGCAGGCGTTTGATAAAGTTGTTTTGTCCTGCTCGTCTTGACATAAATTTCACCTTTGAAGTTGAGAAGCTGGTCCTCTTCACAACACAAAAGCTGCCAGTTGGGAGGCCATTTAGAGTGTCACTGTTTAGCATGGCAAAGGCTCCTTTATACGTCTTCATACGTGCGCTGCGGCACACGCTCACACCAGGAGTGAGCCGAACCTGCCTTCTGAACAAATAAGATGCACAAGTGGCTGCCTGATGTGAAAACTACACCCACATCATATCTAGTCAATGAAAATGATCCCATCTCTCTTTCTTGCGCTTGCTTTCCTCTCTCTTCATTACTCTCTGGATGCATTACCGTCTGACAGTTGACATCTGAATTTCTTGGCATCTTAAAAGACATCAAATTCATCTTTTGGCATAAGCAGCAGCGTAAATTTCAAACAAAATGGGACATTTTGCATATGTAAGCGCCTGTTGAAAATCTAATTCAGTGCACAAGAAAATCCTCCCGTTTAAAGCAAATATGTGAACATTTCTTATCACAATTATGATGACTTTTTCGATGAAAAAGATATGCAGATTTTTTTTTCAACTCTTGAGTCTTTAATATGGATTATATGGAAAGTATGATGAATAGGAATGAGGTCATCGTGAAGTTGCTGGTCTGCGGCTTGTTGAGGAGCAGAATTTGATATGAGGTATTATTGTTAATTACTCTGACTTCAACAGGGGTGGAGGTGACACATTCATGCCCGTCTTAATGACTGCAAAGACCTAGCCTTCATAATGAACCGCTTAATTCATGAAGCTGCTCGGCAACCGCACAGCAACTTAGTACAACTGTATTATTCTTTGTAAATGATAGAATTCTGGCCAAAAATCAAGTGTGGATTGATAATATTATAATTGATATATTTTCTTAATTCCTCATAACACATAATTGAAGTGACAGATTCAGTGTTTAATCTGTCTCTAGAAATCTTTATATTAGGGGATTTGTTTTTACTGTTAAGTTGCTTTAGTGTGAATGCTGTTCGTTCATATTTAGACATAGTGATGAACAGATAACACACACCATTAAATTTACACTGTTTGGAGTCAGGAAGATTACAAATAAATCAGAAAAAAAAATGATCAAAAGCGACAGTAAGGACCAGTGTGAGTAATGTATTACAGGTTATGTAATCAGATAACTTTTTTCAAGTAAAAAGTGAAAGTAACAAGTTACTTTTAGTTTTTCAACAAAATATCTGAGTTACTTTTTCAAATAAGTTGCACAAGGTTTTGTTTCCCGTATTGACTGACAGTTCTCCTGTCCTCGTGTTCAGAGAGATTGTAAGTGCAGAGGCGTTGATTTCATTGATTGAAAATGAAAAGTAACTAAGTAATGCAATTGAAGAGCATGAAAAGTAACTAAGTAATGCTATTAGTTACTTTGTGAGGGAGTAACCCAAAATTGTAACACATTACTTTTAAAAGTAACTTTCCCCAACATTGGTAAAGACATTTATAATGTTACAAAATAAATTAACTTTATTCATCGAAGAATGTTGCATCTTTTTGTATAAAAATATATCATGGTTTCTACAAAAATATTAAGCGGCACAACTGTTTTCAATACATTTTAATGTGTCTTCTTGACCCAAATCAGCATATTGGCATATTGGCATTCAGCAAATTGGCCAGCAGCCATATCACCCTGTAGCCAAGACTGGTTGCCCACTGAAGCTATAAGCAGGGCTGAGCTGGTTACTACCTGGATGGGAGACCTCCAGAGAAAACCAGGTTTCTACTGGAAGAGGTGTTAGTGAGGCCAGTAGGGGGCACTCACCCTGTGGTCTGTGAGGGTCCTAACACCCCAGTTTAGTGACTGTCTGGGACACTATACTGTCAAAGAGCACCGTCTTTCAGATGAGACGTTAAACCGAGGTCTTGACTCTCCCTGGTCATTAAAAAATCCCAGGATGTCCTTCGAAAAAGAGTGGGGATGTAACCCCGGCATCCTGGCCAAATGTGCCCCTTGGTATCTGTCCATCATGGCCTCCTAATCATCCGCATATACTAATTAGTTTCATCACAGTCTCTTCTCCACCAGTAAGCTGGTGTGTGGTGGGCGTTCTGGCGCAATATGGCTGCCGTCGTATCATCAAGGTGGATGCTGCACACTGGTGGTGGTTGAGGAGATTCCCCCCCTTCCGTGTAAAGCGCTTTGAGTACCCAGAAATGTTACAAGGATCCTGTGACACTGAAGACTCACGTAATCCCATGGAAACGTTCTCAGAACTTTGGCTATATGTTTTGCAAGGTTCTCTCAAAGTTATGAAAAAAAAAAGTTCTTCCAGTAAAATTAATAGAATGTTTGCACACAGTCTTTAATAACATTTTTTAAAACGTTTGCACAAAAACGTTATTTATACATGACAAGTTTTGTTGCACGTTTGTCCATTTTTTACCTACCACGTTTTAAAAATGTTCAGCATAAAAAAGCTACGCTCCAACGATGTTTGCCAAATGTTAAAATGGAACGTTCCCTTAATATTTTATTAACCTTCGCATAAACACGAAAAAACAGTTTTTTAAAAAATAGAAATTTTTAACATTCTGAGAACATTTAAAAGTAATGTTTTCATTGCTTAAAGGGTTAGTTCACCCAAAAATGAAAATTCTGTCAGTATTTACTCACCCTCATGTTGTTCCAAACCTCTATGTGTTTATTTGTTCTGCTGAACACAAAGGAAGATATTTGGAAGAATGTTTTAATCAAACAGATCTCAATCCCCATTGACTACCATAGTAGGAAACAATACATACTATAGTCAATAGGGATTGAGATCTGTTTGATTAAAACATTCTTCCAAATATCTTCAAATATCTTCATATATATATATATATTCAAATTGTAATAATTCACAATATAACTGTTTTTACTGTTTTTTCCCCATCAAATAAATCCAGCCTTGTTGAGCATACTACATGACCTTTCAAAAACAAAAACAATCTTACCAATCCCACACTTTTGAATAGTACTTTTTTAAAACATTTTTATGCTTTTTTCAAGGGAGTTATTTTGCTAAATCATACAAATTTCATGTTTAGTTTTATTATATTTACCGCCTTGGCAACTTTTTACTATGTCTTCATCCTTTATTTTTGGTCCTTTTCAGATACCTTTATGTATATTTTCATGCTTTTTTATATTTTTTATTTATATTTTATATTTTCATTTTTAGAATTATTATTTTTCATTTTAAACTAAAAAACAGTGAGCGTAATGAATTGTCTTTAGAAGTATTTCTGTCATGACAACTCTCAGAGTGTTTGACATGATAATGGATATGGCAATGTTGTGTGTTTGGTCTTGGCGGAATGCTGCTGTTGGTTTTTGCTGGATTGTTATTGGTTATTATAAGTACAGGAATTGCTACTGCCAATACATACATGAAACACTGCTGTGAGCAAGTAAGACATGCTGCTTCTGTACAATATAGAGTGCCTTGTGCGCCAGAGAAACAAGCGCACAGCCATCTTTAGAATATTGTCTTTGAACTTCCGTTTTTTTGCGGTCGCTCAGTATATTTCTATGGCAGCGCTGTCCAGGAGTAATTCACTGGTAAAGTGGACTTACAGTACTTAAAGTTAAGGTAGAGGGTTTCTGAATGCGTGCTGCGCTGCTAAGGCAAATACTATCGATGTATTTGAAGGTTGAGCTCATTGGCTACTAAAGCAGGAACCAATCAGCTGTGCCCTATTGATAATGATGTGATGACAAGCATAAAGGTTGATGACCTATTCACCTGTGCAGGCCATAGAGTTTCATGACAGAACATTGTATTTATTGTGTGTTTTCCCTTCAAATTTCAACCATCCCTTACTTTGAGACATCATTATACAGTACTGCAATCAACCACATTACTACTAATTTAGTTTTAAAGGGGTCATCGGATGCAAAATTCACTTTTATATGGTGTTTGCATATAAATGTGTCGCAGTTTGTGGACACAACCACCATACAATGACAAGAATCCATTCACTCCTTTTTTAAGCCTCAAAAAGTCTAAACACATAATCAAGCCGTTTGGATTTTCTGAGCAATATGATGTCATACCTCATGCTCCGCCCATGACCAGCCACTGACGGACTGCCCCGTATTAGCATATCTCCACCCTTAGGTATTTGTATACTGTCTACCAAGGCAACACGTGTCTTGTTTGACACGCCCCACAGAAGACAGGGGTGGGGTTTGCAGTTGCTTATTATCATTTAAAGAGACATGCACCGAAACGCTGTGAAAAGAGCTGTTTCAGAGGAGAAGGGTGATGTTTTACACAACCGTTGAGGAATTTTTACCAAAGTATGTTGCAAACTTTACATGAAGACCCTAAAGAATCACACCAACTTGCGGAAAATGAGCATCCGATGACCCCTTTAACACAAGTGTTTGTATCAAACTGAGACGTTGACTACAATGAAATAGTAAAAATGACAGGTATTCAGATTTAGAAACAATGAAAATTCTTCTAAGATGAACATGATTGGTAGACTAATTAAAACTGAGTTCTTCAAGTATCTGGAAGTGATCAGTGATCTTAAAGACATTATACGGTAGTTTCTTGTTCTGCATGCTTTTAATTCATGGCAGCTTTCAGGTGTTGGAGTTCAATGAAATCACATTGATTTGTTCTTTCAGGGCTGAGCTTCATTACTTGGCATGTGCCTTCTGCCTTTCCCCTTCAACGCACCTCGAGCCATAAGTCACCGACTCATAATAAAAAGCTCATCTGCCAAGCATTAACAAAAGATGAGTAGAGGTCACCAGAGCTGTAGTGCTGATCACTAAATCTCTCTCTTTCTTAGTGATTCACGAAGAAAAGACAGCCACGTTTGGACTGCCCTCTGGGCTAATTGAAATGGTTGGAGGTTGTCCTTTTAACAAGGATTGTTAGATGCAGCCAAGTCCCGTGTTAATGGTGCTCAATATAGCAGATTGTCTGGGGCTTGACTACTTCCTCTGATTACTTCCATGAATTCTGAAGGCATAGTGTCAGTGTTTTTAAGGCCTTTATGAAGTTTTTAGGTTTTTCACAACTTTCAGCTGTCCTAAAGAACTGTACTGGGGAGACAGGGACTAGTTGTCTTTTACAATTTTTTTACAGTAAATATTTTTAAAAGGGAAAATCTGTTTTTTTTTTTTTTGCTTTTTTAAAAAAATTAAAAATATTAAAAATATATATTTTTAAAAAATTATCATGAAAATCTGACTTTTTCTGTGTGCTATAATCGGGTCCCCGGTGCATCTACCAACCCAGAAAACGTGAAAAGGGACAACTTAGTTTTGGTAAAAACCTCTTTCTCTGCAAGCATGTCAAAAAAAAAAAAAAAAAAAAAAAGCCAATCAGATTTCACTCCCCTTCTGACATATAATGGCATCTTATTATAATATTACCGCCCCTTAATCTATACGTTTCCACCCACGGCGCCGCCATTTGGTTTCGCAAGCGACAACAGTGTAACCAGTTCTAACACAATGGCAAAATTTGGATCAAATCATGCACTGTTCTGTCGTCGGCTCCCCATTAACAAAAAAATGTCACAGCTGTCTATATATAAAGACCCCTGGGAACTGTCAACGTGTGTAAAAGTTAAAGTTTAAAAGTTAAAGTTAAACAAAGTCGATGAGATGAATCAATGTAACTACAACTAGGACATTGCTTTTTTGCTCTCACCCAAAAAGGGGCAAATTTGACAAGCTAAAATAAATCTTGGGGGTATTTTGAGTTGAAATTACAGATACATTCTGGGGACACCATGTTTTTGACATTTTTTAATGATTTTTTATTTATTAGTATTGCTTTTTTAATTAATTAATTTTAAAAGTTATTATTGTTGTTATCAATTCTGTATAGACACGCTCAATACACATTCCATTAAACAACCTATAAAAGGCCTTTAAAAGCAATATATGAAAAGCAATGACACACACACACACACACACACTTTTTGAACAATAACTACTTTAATTAATAAGCAGAAAATTATAAAGCTAAATTATATATTATTGATAAATCATATGTAATAGTTAAACATCCCTGGCCTGACATTTATGAAAAATATCTTTAAGCACACAGTTTAACCTTTTAGTTAACATCTGCCTTCAATTTTTCACTGACTTTTTGTCTAAATGTTTGTCAGTGTGGTTTCAGTGTGTTTTTTATTCTTTTGATTTACCAACAGCTACAGCAAAAATATGATGATTTTATAATTTTGTTACCTTTTACAAAGAAAAAAAAACATAAGAAAATTTTAAAACTAAATGTTTGAAAACACACACACAAAAAAAAAAAAACACTGCAAGAAAATTTAAGAATCAATTGGACTTTTGACTCAAAACCTCAGTTCCTGAGATTATAAACCTTGTGACAACCTGCCCCGGTCTCCCTTGTGGTCTTCAAGTTTACCATTTGTAACCATAAGATAAACCTGAAAAAACTCCTTTGGGGAGTACAACAATTATATTTAAAAAGTAAATATTTTTTTCTTTATTTGTAAAAGTACAATTTATTTGTTACAGTACTTAAATATACAACTAGCTGCATATATATAAACCCGTAGATAGCTAAGTGAACGTGTTTATGTCTGTGTTTGTGTGTGTGTGTCCATGCGTGCAGTCTCATTTTTTAAGCCAGTGTCTGATGAGTGTTCAGAGATGCACACACTGCTCATTTAGAGTTAATTGGCTGTTGACAGCAGTTAAAGGAAAGGTCCTGTGCTGCCTCCCTGCACATTTATCTTTCTATTAGAGCAGGCACTTGGGTTTTTATTGGACTAATTAAGACTCTCTTTCTATCTGCTTAACACTGGCCTTACAACATGTGCACTCCTGCAACGTGTTTGTGTGTGAGAGAGGAAACGAAAGTTCATACACTGTAATAATCCTCTCAATTAGTCAAACACTTTGGCCTCGGTTAACTGGTTTTCATTCTCCTTCCTGTAAAGATCGCAGTCAGAGTGCTTGAGGAAGTCAAAGCTGAGATGTGACACAGAAACCCACACTCGCCCTCTTGTGTTCAGAGATTGTATTCAGTAAATGAATAAGGGCAAATTGTCACATTGATAAAAAAGCCATGAAATAACATAATACATATTACATAGGCCTATATATATATATTTTAGTATGTAATGTAGTCTTTTTCTGACAAAGTATAATACAAATAAAAAAGTAACCTGTATTTTTCTGACACTCAAATCGGGGTCAAACAGGTTCCGAGTGTGACAACATGCCCCACCAAGGTCATTTACACTTTCCGTTTGTTAACAATATTGATAAGAGTGGAGTATCCTATGAAAGAAATGATTGGGATCATTCATCGGTGAGTGAATCCATGAATGTGACAGACATCTGATGAATAAACCAGTGTTGTTATTGTTAGCTAAAACGTTTACAAATCTGAAAAAAAATACTAAAACAGAAACGTTAAAGCTAAATAGAAATTTAACAAAAAAATCTAAAAAAAAAAAATGACAATAATTAAAGCTAAACATTTAAATTAAAAACAAAAATGAAAGTAAAAGCTGAAAATATATTTAAAAAAAGCAAGTAAATCCTGTTTCTTACAGAAAAGAGACTAGACAGAGATATAATCAGTTTCTTCATTAAATAAAGATGAGCTACAGGTAATGCAGGTAATTTGAGGACAGATATGGTAGTTTGGCGAAGAGTAATGGAAATACAAGGACAATCTTTGTATTGCAGGTGGACACCAACCCCCCCCCCCCACCCCCCGCCCCCCGCGTCATCTAACTGACGCTAAAGGTAAAGCGTTAGTTAGATAACGCCCTAGGATAGCGTCATCTAAATTATGCTTAAAGGGATACTCCACTATTTTAGAAATAGGCTCATTTTACCACTCCCCCAGAGTTAAACAGTTGAGTTTTACCCGTTTTCGAATCCATTCAGCCAATTTTCTGATATTTAGAAGAATATCTGTAACCGGACAGTTTCTGGTCTCATCGACTAGTATATAGTTTTTCCTACTATGGAAGTCAATGAGACCAGAAATGGTCTGGGTTACTGATATTCAGAGTTGTAATATATGGAGTCTGATATGGAGTTGTAAAATCAGACTATTTCCAAAAAAAGTGGAGAATCCCTTTAAGGGTGCCTAAAGCGTCGGTTATTGAAGCATGGTCAAAATTGTCCGTTAGATGACGCCTTGGGAGGAGAATGCGTTGGATTGTTAGTCTGTGTGTATAAGTACCCTGCTTGTTTAGTGTTAGTTAAGGAATCCTTATCTACTATCACAGTTACTTGCAGGGCAGGTGCATTTTGATGTCACGGGTAGAGAGCCAAACTTCTGTCCCTGTTGGATTGTTGATGTTTCGTCTCTCCAGACTTCCGCTTGGGTTCTTCGTCTGCACACTGCTCTCTGCAGAAGGTAATATGGTACTCTCACTCTCTCAGAACCAATGATTGACTGATGGGACACCACCATGGGAGCAGTGGAGGCTGGTAGCTGAGTTTGCACTTGAAGGGACTGAGTTCAGTGATGGTGGCAGGCTGACAAATATAGTTCTGCATGTATTAGGCCCAGCCTAGGAATTGGTTCCATGAGTTCTGGTGGCCACGTCAAAAGGTTCTTTGGAAGTGTCCAATATCTCGGATCTTCCTCTCATCTTGCACTTTCAACCGAGGATGGCGTACGAAATTATAGTCTGCTCCGATCCAACTTCCACTCCAATATATATATATTGAAATGTTGAGAAAGATGCTGAGAAAGAAGACGAATTTGTTATTCTTAACATACAGAACACAGCTGTTACGACAAGAGCAACTTCATTTACATTAAGAGTGGTAACAGGATATAAGGTTTAAGATTTGAATGTTCTGGGTTCATTCTGACGCCGGTGAACCCAAGGTGCTTCGTGTATCCCCTTGCCTCTGCTATGCTGTAATAAACTTCATTTTTGAGATCCACTTAATTTTTTCCTACAATGGTAACCTGACGAGAGACTTGCGCTCACAACTAGGAGTTTAAAAAGCCCTTCTGTGTGCCTTGATAACCAATTACTTTACAACCTTGACATTACTGAATTTCATTCAGAGATGTTTGACAGTCAATCACTGTTTGCGGATACAACAGAAATGAATGAGAAGTGCCGTAAACCTGTCAAGGAATTGTCTTTGACTTCTCTTATAAAACAGCATTTTGTTCAGTGTAAACCCCATGGAGCGTGTTTCTTTGAGTGTTTGTGTCTCAAAGTGGCAGTAGCTGACAGAGAGGTTTGATGACAATTCCCAGCACCACTCCTCTGCCCAATCCAGAGGCCTTGTCCAGCACCTTCAGTCGGAGGGCCAGATCTCCCAGAATGCCCTGCTGCTCCTCTGGTTCCTGAAAGAAGAAGTCTTCATTGAACACAGGGTTGCGGCAGTTCCTGATGATGGCGCTGTGTTGCCTCTGCAGCTTGCCTGGGGTGAGGCTTAGGGTCAAGCTGCAGGTCAAAGGTCGGGGGTCACCAGGATCTCTCAAGCCTTCCACCGAGATTACGCGGATGCGAATTGTCATAGAGCACCTGGCTGCACTGGACCTGAAGGCAGAAATGCGCACTCGGCCTCTCTGAGGAAGAGGAAGCACGTGTTCCTGATGGAAGCGTTCCTGACAGTGCAGCATGTCTAGCGGGAACTGGATGGGCGGGGCTAGTTTGGTGCAATGGGACGTTTGAATAACTTTAGCATGGTGATTCACTTTTGACATGGACTTTTTGTCAGGTAAGGAGTGATCTTTATTTTTCTCATTTTTAGTGGCTTGAATATCTTGCTGAACTGGATCTTCAGACAATGACTGTTTGCTGGTGAAATCCTCTCTTCTGATTGGTGGAGGAGTGGAATAAGGGGAGGAGTCAGCAGAGGGCGTGTCACTCTCGGTGCTGGCCGCTTTTAGCATTGCTCTACAGGAAGATTTGGGTGTTTTGATGGTCATTCGTTCTAGTGTGTAACTGGTAAGCGTCGAATGAAACAAAGACTCTTTGCGACGCGTGTTCGGACTCTCGAATAAACCGTACTCGTAGCATTTCAGCGAATATGGAATGGGTTTGAGTTTGTTCAAGGCTGCTGTAGATTTTTTCAGGCTCGCTCTTAGTGGCTGGGCAGTACCGGATCTTGACAATGATGTTTTTGCTGAGCTGGGAACTTTTTTTTCTTCGTTCAGACATTGCACAATTTTTCCTGCGTCTGCCATGAGGCAGTGCTTCGTCAGCTTGGGCGGCAGAAAAAAGTCAGGGATTTTATCAGGCGTGAGGACGTTGCAGTGCATTTTATTGAGGATGCTGGTCTTGGCTGAAATCTCATCTTTATGTTTGCTAATGAGATGATTAATCTGCATCGGAAGACTTTCTGCTCCCGCCTGTACTTTCTGAAGGATCCACATTGTGATTGATAATACTAGGAAAAAAAAACAGTTTTAAGAAGTTAATTCATGTTTACTACAATTTAACATATAACACACACTACACACTTATAGGCCTATTAAGTTTATTTGGTAACACTTTGGAATACAGTTCTGTCATTAACGAATAATTACACAGGAAGAAATGAGTAACGCACTATTAAAGTAACTATTAAAGGAGTAGTTCACTTTTAAAGAAACTCATCCCCATGACATCCAAGATGTCCATGTCATTCTTTCTTAAGGTCGAAAAGAAGAGTTTTTTTGATGAAAACTTTCCAGGATTTTTCTCCATATAATGGACTTCAATGGGAACCAAACAATTAAAGATCAAAAATGAGAGTTTCAGTGCAGCTTCAAAGGGCTTTAAACGACACCAGACGATGAGGGTCTTATCAAGCGAAATGATCACTCATTTAAATACAAAAAACAAACAAAGTTTAAGTTTTATAAGCACAAATGCTCGCCTTGCTCTTTGTTGTGATGAGCGTTTGTGACTCTCCTGTTCGAACTCGTTCATCAAAATGAACGAATATTTTCCAGAGTCAACTCGTTCATTTCGTTCGTTGAATGAACCAAATGACACGAAAAAAGATTTTTTCATATCTTGGATGACATAGGGGTGAGTAAATTATCAGCAAAAGTTTTTTTTTTTTAAAAGTGAACTACTCCTTTAACAAGAAACTCTGATTAACGAATCAGCACTCAGTTGAATGCGGTAGTTCACTATTACATATAGCTAACCAATCTCAGAGAACTACTAAAAACTACTACAGGTTCATAATTAACATCAATAATGCATATTAATTCTATAAAGTGAAGGTAATGAATGTCTTCTAATGACTCAAGTATTACCAAATCCTTCAGAAGGAATTACTAATGATTTGGATCAGTATTATAAAGTTAAAAGCATGATTACACTGTTGACTGAAGTTATTGTATACTTCTTGAGGTTTTTGTGAGGTTTTAAATAGTAATGACTTGTGTCACTGCATCTTTCAGAAAGAACTACTAATTATTTTGATCAGTGAAGATCAACATTAATCATGCTATCCAATTAATTTTCAGACACACTTGCACTATTTGTACTACAAAATGTTATAAAATAGGGCATAAATAAATGAATAAGGATGCACAAATAATAATGAATTGAATTCATTGAATAATGAATCAAAAATATTGTCATGACATTTTACACCAACATGACCATTTCTATAATCCTCATTTGAACAAATATATTTTATCTTGTGTAAATTATTATAACCAGCTTAACTTATAAAATTGAGTTAAGTTTTGGATTTTCCTATAAGTCACACACTAAAACAAATCAAAGAAACATTTATAAGCCAACAGTAATAGTAATGTATTTATATTGAGAAAGACTGGATCATTATATTGAATTGAATGCAAGAAGTTACATTTGCCCCCATTAAAGGAGTTGAAGGCAATTAACTTTGAAATTAACTTAAAAAAATATTTCTATTAAGTCACTGTATCTAAAATAGGAAAGCTTAAAATTAGCGATATAATAGTTTCAATACATATTGTTTTTACTGCATATTTTTTATGGTACCAATTTTTTTTAACCACTCATTCGTTATTGTGATTACTCTTGAATTATCAGTTGATAAATACAGTATTTATAATACAGTATTTTAGGAAAAATGTATTATTCAAACAATGAATGCTTAATTTGCTTTTAAATTAAGCATACATTATTTGAATGATATATATATATATATATATATATATATATATATATTTTTTTTTTTTACTAAAATAAGTACTTATCAATTCATAAGTCAAGAACAATCTTCATCTGGACACAAAATAATGGTCATCACTTATTTAGAAAATCATTTTATTTCATATATAATCATAATTTACTGTTGCAGTTCTCCTAACCTCACAATCACAAAGTAACAGCTGTTGTCTGTTGTTCATACATTTTTGATATTTTTAACTAACAACTCAGCAATAAAATGCTTAAAGTACAAAATGTATAAATTACAAAATGTAAACATATTACAGTACTCATTAATCTACACTACTAGCTTTCAAAAGTTTTTTTAATTAATATTTTAAATTTTTAAAATGAGTAATAAATATTTTCAGCAAGGATTCATTAAATTGATCAAAACTGTGAGCAAAGGCATTTATGACTTTCTATTCATCAAACAATACATAAAAACGTATCGCTTTACACAAAAATATTAAAACAACTGTTTTCAACATTGATAAAAAGAAATGTTTCTTGTCAAATCATCATATTAGAATTAATTTCTGAAGGATCATGTGACACTGAGGACTGGAGTAATGATGCTGAACATTCAGCTTTCCATCACAGGGATAACTTAAATTACATTGTCAAATATATTTAAATAGAAAACCATTTTCATAAACTGTAATGATATTTCAAATAAATGCAGCCTTGGTGACATAAGAGACTTAAAAAGGAGACTTTATTATATATATATATATATATATATATATATATATATATATATATATATATATATATGAACAGTTCGGATGCAAAAGCCTCTGAGTGCCATTTGAAATTTTCTTCTAAAATGATAATTTTTATCAAGCTTGTATATTTAAGTTCAGTAATTTCACTTGGTAATGATGGCAATGAAGATTACCTATTAATTGTCATTTAAGTGAAATTACAGAACTTAAATATACAAGCTTAATAAAAATGGTCATTTTAGAAGAAAATTTCAAATGGCATTTAGAGGCTTTTGCATCTGAACTCTTCATATATATATATATATATATATATATATATATATATATATATATATATATATTCATGTTTGTTCATAAAACATTTGTGTTAATTTATCCAATGATGTATTACATGTAGAAATTAATATATCCATCTTTATTAATAGAAGCTGTGAAAGTATTGTTGATCTCTAATGCATTAATAATAATTAGCCTACTGTTAACAAATCATAATGAGCTGTAACCAAACTGTATCGTGATGATTTTTTGCCCTTACCTGTTTGGATGATCTGTGGTGGAGTTGCTCATCTGTGATTAACTGAATGTGTGAGTTTTAGTGTTCAGTTAGGTCTGTTTATCCCCTCTTTCAATGCACAGTGTCCAATCACAGCACATCTAATGTCCAGTATAAGCCACCTCTTTCTCCTCTGTGTGTAGCCTAACAAGAATGGTTTCCTTTTAATCTAAAATCCCCACAACTGGTTTCAGACAACCTCTCGCACCCACTAACCTACCCCAAAACAGTTAAATCACAGAGATCCACACTGTTCTCAGATCAGATGTGGATAATGATTTTCCCCCCTAACATTTAAAGGTCAGCAGTGGCATCATTTGTGTCACTTCAAAGATTAACCTTTCCTTAGAAAACAGTGTGGTCAGGCTCTGTTCTCCAGTTTAGCCTTCATGTAGAGGTCAGACGTCCCGCTTCCCAACTGACCCGTCTAGTTTCCTGAATAAAGGTTGACGTCAGGATTTGGGTGGGTGGAATTATCCACAAAATTTGCTTTCTTGTATGCCAGTCTGTCTCGAATGAAATTTTCAATATGATTTTTTTTATTTGTATTCTTTTTTGGTAACACTTTACTTGAAGGGGTGTGCATAAGACTGACATGACTCCTTCATAACCATGACATGACATATGTCTTGAATATGTAAGTAGGGTTTATGCATGTTTATGACAACTGTCATTAAGTGTCTTTCACTCAATAATGACATTTTGGTAACACTTTACAATAAGGTTCATTAGTTAACAAGTTAATATATTTACTAACGTGCACTAACCATGAGCAATACATTTGTTACTGCATTTGTTAGTTCATGAAAATACAGCTGTTCATGTTTTGTTCATGTTAGTTCACGTTGCATTAACTAATGTTAACAAGATTTTAATCAAGTATTAGTATGTTGAAAATAACATTAACAAAGATTAACAAATGCTGTATATGTGCTATTCATTATTAGTTCATAACTAATGTAGTTAACTAATGTTAACTAACGAATCTTATTGTAAAGTGTTACCGACATTTTGAATGCAAATATAACAATGTTTAAATGTCTTTGTCATGACAACTTGACCTAAAATGAAGTTAAACTGTCATGTGGTTGACATTGGCTGTCATGAAGCCATTATAATTCATGAATATTTTTCGTGACCTCAACTACAGTGGTACTAATTGAATTTGTCATTAAAAAGTTATAATGGCATCATGACAGCCAATGTCAAAACCAACCACCTGACAGTTTAATGTACTGTTAACCAATAAAGCTAGGTGGTTTCTTAAGTTTGATAATTAATCTTTATGTCATGTCTATGACAGGTTGTGTTGTCTTAGTGGTCAAGTTGTCATGACAAAGACACTGACAGGTTATGATGTATTGGTTTATGTCAAGGTGTCATAACAAAGACATCTCAAACAATGTCATATTTGCATTAAAAATGTCATAATTTAATGACAGTTGTCACAAACATGCATAAAACTTCTTTCATATTCATAACATATGTCATGTCATGATTTTGACATGATTATATTGTAATAATATTTCACAATATTACAGTTTTTACTGTAATTTTGATCAAATAAATGCAGCATTGATGAGCATAAGAGACTTTCTTTCAAAAACATTTAAAAAATGGACAGTAGTGTTTATTATGTATGCAATACTTTTGTGCAGAAATACAAAGTTCTGTCATGAAACAAATGACGCAGGCTTGAGAGGTCCTTAACTCAATCCACTGATTGGTTCCTGTTGTATCGGTAGCCAATGAACTTGCTGCTCAACCTTCAAATACTTGGTCAGCATTTGCTGTAGCAGTTGCATCGCACTTTCAAAAACCCTCCTTCTTCCCCAGCTCCACCTGTATAGACCTGCTACAGGTAATTCATGTCTTGCTCAGACATGCCAGCAGCCATATCACCCTGTAGCCCGATACTGGTTTCCCACTGAAGCCAAGCAGGGCTGAGCCTGGTTAATACCTGGATGGGAGACCTCCTGAGAAAACCAGGTTTCTGCAGGAAGAGGTGTTAGTGTTACAATGGAGGCTCCCGCTCTGTCTCCTCTCCGCCACCAGAGGGAGCCTTCACCAGAATACTGATCATTGGCTACAAACTCAAATTCCCATCATGCCGCTTACCTGGGACTGATTGCGTCACACACCTGCACGCCATTAACACACACACATAAAAGCCACGTCCACACACCACACCAGTGCGAAGTCTTGATTTGCCCCGGTGATCATTTCTGAGCGTTTGTATCCTGATTCTGGTTTTCTGGTTTTGGACTTTGGACTGTTTGATTATTCTACGACTGATATCTGCCTGGCCTGAACTTGGACTGTTTATTGACTACGATTATTGCTGCCTGCCCTGATCTTTGCCTGTCTCCTGTTTATCCTGTTGTCTGCTCTGCATTGCCCTGTCTGCCTCGTTTTGACCCTGCCTGTACGACCTTGTTTAATAAAAGCTGCAAATGGATTCCTCTGTGCTTCGTGAATCATTACAGAAGACTTCGCCACTAAACAATCCAGCAGCCGTCATGGAACTCACGTCTGAACTTACCTCCCAAGCTTCTCGTTTGGATTTACATCACCATCAGCTCAGTCACCTGACCACGCTCACTGAACAGCTCGTACAGGGTATGCAGGAGCTTCGCACTGCTGTGGGTATTGTGCCTAACGCACCTGCTACACCCACACCACCACCGAGTGTTCCCACCGAAGCCGTGAGTACAGCAGTAAATCCCCGACTCGCATTTCCTGACAAATTCGACGGTAATCCGACTAAATGCAAGGGATTTCTTTTGCAATGCACACTCTTTGTCGACCAGCAACCGACATTGTACTCCACTCAAGCCAGTCGCATTGCATTTGTTTGTTCCCTGCTCACGGGCAAAGCATTGGAGTGGGCTACGGCAGTCTGGAAACCAGAGGGGTCTTCATTTACCACATTTCAAGAATTCCTTCAACAGTTTCGTCAAGTCTTCGAACACTCTTCTGAGAAAGGGAACGCCGGAGAGCAGCTTCTAAATCTCACCCAGGGAAAGAGTACCGCCGCCGAGTATGCACTCACGTTTCGCACTCTCGCTGCACAGACGAACTGGGTCGAAGACACCTTAAAGACGCTGTTCAGGAAGGGACTCTCTATTGAACTTCAATCTGAATTAGCCTGTCGAGATGAAGGAAAGAGCTTGAACGAGTATGTAAGTCTGGCCATTCAAGTCGATAATCTCGTGCGTTCCAGACGCATCACCCGGGCACCTACCCGTCAATCACTCGAGGCAGCTCCCGCTCACGAACCTATGCAGATCGGGTTCACGCACATCACTCCAGAAGAACGGGAACGCAGACTGCAACACCGTCTCTGTATGTACTGTGGTCAATCCGGCCATATGAAGCTCTCCTGTCCAGTCCGACCACCAACTCGCACTCTTGCGGTGAGTTCAGTAACTCAATATCAAAGATCTCCATCCAGTTTCACCCTTCCCATTCGTTTCACCATACAAAACCAATGTATTGAAGCCACAGCCCTCATAGACTCTGGAGCCGCTGGAAATTTCATTTCTCAAACATTCGCCCATCAGATCAAACTCAAACTTAATCCTTGTCATTCTTTTTTGTCAGTGGAGGCGCTAGATGGTCATCCCATTGGAGACGGCAAAATCCAGTTCGAAACGGAGAAGGTTCAAATGCAGATCGGTTCTCTTCATTCTGAGCAGATCAAATTTTACGTCATTCACGCTCCACATCACTCTATCATCCTCGGCCACCCTTGGTTACACACTCACAACCCACACATTTCCTGGAAGGAGGGACAAATCATCCGTTGGAGTGAAGCCTGTAACAACCATTGTTTGTCTAAAGTCAAAAGAGTAACCTGTTCCAAACCAGAACCAGACACCCAAAACCATGAGCTAGGAGAGCTACCGGCAGTCTATTCCGACCTCACAGAAGCCTTCAGTAAAGAAAAAGCTTCTCAACTTCCCGAACATCGTCCAACAGACTGTGCCATTGAGTTAATGCCCGGCGCCACACCCCCTAAAGGCAGAATCTTTCCCCTATCAAAGCCTGAGTCTGAAGCCATGAAAAAGTACATTGAGGAAGAGACAGCCAAAGGATTCATTCGACCTTCCACCTCACCAGCCGCTGCGGGGTTTTTCTTCGTCAAGAAGAAGGATGGAGGACTCAGGCCTTGCATTGACTATCGCGGGTTAAATGATATCACCGTCAAGTATCGATACCCCTTACCTCTGGTGCCAGCCGCACTGGAGCAGCTGAGACAGGCGCAATACTACACCAAGCTCGATCTGCGCAATGCATATAACTTGATCCGCATTCGAGAGGGGGATGAATGGAAAACAGCCTTCTCCACCACTAGTGGGCACTATGAATATCTGGTCATGCCTTTCGGCTTATCTAACAGTCCTTCCGTCTTTCAGGCCTTTATGAACGATGTGTTTCGTGACATGCTGGACAAATGGGTAATCGTGTACATCGATGACATCCTGATTTACTCAAACTCACTGAAGGAACACATCCAACACGTCAGATCCGTACTTCAACGCTTGATTCAGTTCCAGTTGTATGCCAAGATCGAGAAATGTGAGTTTCATCAAACTAGCGTTTCATTTCTGGGTTACATCATCAGCCAGGAAGGAGTGGCCATGGACGACAAAAAGGTGAAAGGAGTGCTGGATTGGCCATTACCTCAGACAGTCAAAGAATTACAGAGATTCCTGGGATTCGCTAACTTTTATCGAAGATTTATTAGAAACTTCAGTCTCATTGCCGCTCCACTAACAGCTTTAACCAAACGCCATTGCTCTCGAATTGCCTGGAACCCCGAAGCACAGCAGGCTTTTCAGGAGTTAAAAACCCGATTTACTACTGCACCCATCCTACGTCATCCCGATCCAGAGCGTCAGTTCATTGTGGAGGTAGATGCTTCGAACACAGGAGTGGGGGCCATATTATCTCAACGTCAGGGAAACCCAGCCAAAATGTACCCGTGTGCTTTCTTCTCCCGCAAGCTTTCTTCAGCCGAGCGGAATTATGATGTGGGGAATCGCGAACTGCTAGCAATGAAACTGGCTCTAGAGGAATGGCGACACTGGCTGGAGGGAGCTTCAGAACCATTCATCATTCTCACAGATCATAAAAACCTTGAGTATCTCCGATCCGCCAAACGTCTCAACCCTCGTCAAGCAAGATGGGCACTGTTCTTTACACGTTTCAACTTCACTGTCACTTACCGCCCAGGCACCAAGAACGTCAAAGCCGATGCCCTCTCTCGTCAAACAGAAGAAGCAGTCCACAAAGATAACCCCGAAAACATCATCCACGAGAACCTCTTAGTAGCTCCAGTCCAGTGGGACATCATAACCGAAATCCAACAGGCCAATCTTCAGACTCCAACCCCCAGCAATTGTCCAGCCAATCTCCTCTTTGTCCCTGAAGCACTACGATCTCGCCTCATCGATCAAGTCCATTCCACACCAAGCTCCGGTCATCCTGGTATCTCTGCCACAATCCAACTACTGCAGAATCGATTTTGGTGGCCTACTCTCTCATCCGACACCATCAAATATGTCCAGAACTGTATCAATTGTCAAACTTCCAAATCCACCCGTAAACTACCAGCAGGCCTTCTATGTCCCCTTCCAACACCTCAACGACCCTGGTCACACATTGCCGTAGACTTCATCACAGATCTCCCCAATTCTCAAGGACACACGACAATTCTCACCATTGTGGATCGATTCTCCAAAGCCTGCCGTCTCATTCCCCTCACTAAACTTCCCACTGCCTTCGAAACAGCTGAACTACTATGCAACCAAGTTTTCAGATTTTACGGACTACCTGAGGATATAGTATCTGACAGAGGACCTCAGTTTACTTCCAGAGTCTGGTCCGCATTCTTCAAACATTTAAACGTGAACATCAGCCTCACTTCCGGTTATCACCCTCAGTCCAATGGTCAGACCGAACGTCTTAATCAAGATATCATCCGCTTCCTAAGAACATACTGCCAGCAACACCAACAGGATTGGAGCAGATATTTATTCTGGGCTGAGTACGCTCAAAATTCGTTGGTCAAACCTGCTACTGGTATCACCCCCTTCAAATGTATACTGGGTTTTCAGCCTCCTCTCTTCCCATGGTCCGGTGAGCCCACTGAACTCCCATCCGTTACAGAATGGTTACACAAAAGTGAAGAGGTTTGGGATCAAGCACACACTCATCTGAGGCATGCTGTCAGGCGTCAGGAACACCAGGCCAACCGTCGTCGTCGCCCAGCTCCAGAATACCAGAGTGGTCAATGGGTATGGCTATCAACCAGAGACTTACGCCTCAAACTTCCATGTCGCAAACTCAGTCCCAGGTATGTTGGTCCGTTCCAAATTATAAGACAAATATCACCTGTTTCATTCCGTTTAGACCTGCCCGCTAACTATCGTATCTCTCCCACTTTTCATGTTTCTCTGTTAAAACCCGCTGGTGGTCCGAGGGGAGAGACGGAGGAGGGGGCCGCCTCTCAGGGCCCTCCTGCCTTTCTGGTTGACGGCGAGGAGGCCTACAGAGTGCACAAGTTGCTGGATTCCAGACGTCGGGGTAACATGCTCCAATATCTGGTCGATTGGGAGGGGTACGGTCCGGAGGAACAGTCCTGGGTCAATTCAAGGGATATCCTGGACCCCACTCTCACTGAAGAGTTCCATAGGACATACCCGGAGAAACCGGCCCCTCGACCCCGTGGGAGACCCCGACGACAACCGCCTCCTCGCGTCAGGAGCCGCTCGCAGGGGGGGGGCTCTGTTACAATGGAGGCTCCCGCTCTGTCTCCTCTCCGCCACCAGAGGGAGCCTTCACCAGAATACTGATCATTGGCTACAAACTCAAATTCCCATCATGCCGCTTACCTGGGACTGATTGCGTCACACACCTGCACGCCATTAACACACACACATAAAAGCCACGTCCACACACCACACCAGTGCGAAGTCTTGATTTGCCCCGGTGATCATTTCTGAGCGTTTGTATCCTGATTCTGGTTTTCTGGTTTTGGACTTTGGACTGTTTGATTATTCTACGACTGATATCTGCCTGGCCTGAACTTGGACTGTTTATTGACTACGATTATTGCTGCCTGCCCTGATCTTTGCCTGTCTCCTGTTTATCCTGTTGTCTGCTCTGCATTGCCCTGTCTGCCTCGTTTTGACCCTGCCTGTACGACCTTGTTTAATAAAAGCTGCAAATGGATTCCTCTGTGCTTCGTGAATCATTACAGTTAGTGAGGCCAGCAGGGGGCACTCAACCTGTAGCCTGCGTGGGTCCTAACGCCCCAGTAGTGACGGGGACACTATAATGTACCGTCATTTGTATGAGTCGTTAAACCGAGGTCCTGACTCTCTGTGGTCATTAAAAATCCCATGGTACTTCTCATAAAGAGTGGGTGTAACCCCAGTGTCCTGGCCACATTCCCTCAAATGGCCCTTGCTAATCATGGTCTAATCTCCATCCATTGACTTGGCTCTATCACTCTCTCTCGTC
This sequence comes from Cyprinella venusta, assembly GCA_038021265.1. Taxonomy (NCBI): domain Eukaryota; kingdom Metazoa; phylum Chordata; class Actinopteri; order Cypriniformes; family Leuciscidae; genus Cyprinella; species Cyprinella venusta. The sequence continues at coordinate 23,843,336 of CM075872.1, read as the reverse complement.
TCCACCTATAGCTGGTGTGTTGTGAGCGCACTGACGTTGTTGTACTGATGCCGTCTCATCATCCAAGTGGATGCTGCACATTGGTCCTGGCTTAGGAAAGAATATGATTGTAAAACGCTTTGGGTGTACAGTTCATATGAAAGCGCTATTGCTGATGTAAAGGGTGTAAACTGAATTTGATCTGGACATTAAGGGCCGTTTCATAGTCAACGCATCGGTACGCATACGCGTCCGCAACATAGACAGTAAAAGAAATGGACAGAGCGATCTCATTGAAACTCCATTGAGGCGATTGAAGCCCGTTTTTGGCGATTTTTTAGCACTTCCGTCCCTGACGCGCAGACTCATACAGAGCTAGACTACGTAGATGTGACGTGAGTGAACCGTTTGATTTCTAGTGCGGTGGCATGAGAAATCTGAATCATTCCCTCCTGAAACATGCGCAGAGGGTATGAATAGGAGCTGTCCACGGGCTAGGAGAAGGAGACAAGTTTGCTAGGTTAGGTATCCTGATGAATTATTTTGTCATTCTGCCTCCACGTTTCCCGATTGTGCGCGAGCTTCTTCTCGTGTCCATATTTGTCCAAAGGACAAATGGGGTCTTCAAACGCCTCAGATGTAAAGTTATTCACTGTCAAAGTGAAGCCAAAATGAACGGGAGTCAATGGGAATGCTAACGCAAGTGAAGTTCTGCAACAAGATGTCAGCTCCCGCGAGGCTTCAACTTCCGGTCGATGGATTACCCCCTTGGTCCGCAAGGCTATGCATCGCTACGCGTTGGCCGCCATTATGCGTCGATGCGTAGCCAAATGTGTCGTCCTAGTTTTTGATACGCGACGCACCGACGCACGCAATACTATGCGTTATCGGTGGGGGCGACATTGCCAGAATTGTACATTAATTCAAATATATTATGTTAACAGAAGAAGAAGGTTTGAATACAATGGCGGGCGAGGAGGAAAAATTATGCGAGCTTATATACGCGTTCATCCGCATAGGACAGTTCATCACAATTAGTACACTGAAATAAAATTGTGTTGGAAAATGCCTGGAGAGTTGCAATCGCGATGGGAAAGACAGTAATCAGATGAAAACGGACTGGAAAAGCGCCCGTGACAAATTTACCAGCCTGATTATATGAATTAATGGTTTATGGATATGAATTAATGAATTAAAATACCAAATTACTTAAAATATGTAATGGTTTTTACATAATTTAAATAATACACTTAAATAAGGCACTTTAAAGGTGCACCAATATGGATTAAGTACCTCCTTAGCCTGGCATTGGTTCACCCTTCGCCTATTGATCAGCGCTTTAAAGTCCCCGTGTGTGAGTGAGTGGAGGCGGTGCTAATTTGCATATTCATAGAACCATGTATACTAAATGAGGCATGAGTGTAGTTTTTTTTTTTTTCAAGAAATATAATTATTGACTGCAGGGCGCTAACAGCCTCTAATGCAAACTCTGTGAAAATAGGGCAAAACGATACGTTTTATAACGTTCCACTGTTTTTACTGATTGAAATACTGCAGCCGCAGAAGTTGCTGCATGGATCAAAAGTGCCCAAAGCTTGCATTTTGTTCACATATTTTTGTTTTTAAGATGGAGATTGACATGCTTGTGCTGTTCTATTTTGTTCTATTCTATTTCTAGTTCTATTTTGCCCGGCCAGGACTCCACGACAGTCATGTGACTGTAAACTATGAATAACAGCAGCAGCAGTGTAGCAGATCTATTCCAAAAATACATCAACATTGCCACATCCATTACCACACCAAACACGAGAGTTGTCATGAGTTGCCAAAGTTGTCATGACAGAAATTAGTGTTTTTCACTGGTTCATATTATGGCACATTGGTTTACGTGCCTCACATGTGTTTAGCTATATTCAAATTAATTAACCAATCAATAATACCATTGATCAGCTCTACCAAACGTAGATTTTTTTCCACTAAGAAACGAACATTGTTATTATGTTTTGATTGATACTGTGAAGCTGCTTTGATGATCTATATTGTGAAAAGCACTATATACTTGACTTGACTATGATTTCACATGGATTACGCCTATTGTAGTTCATTTGGAGGTTGTTTTATTATCTTTGTGAAACCTGTGATTTTTTCACAAAATGACATCAAGTCAAAACACATATCAATACAGTTTTACACAACACACAGGTTTATATGAACAGTTTCAGTGAACTGTGTTGTATTACCAAAAGGTATTATATTTAGCTGACATTAGCCTATGATTATTAGGACATATGTCTTTGGGGCAATTATAATGGCAATTGTACTGTATTTGGCATTGAATACAGTCCTGTAGCACCACCAGGTGGATTTAAATGTTGAAAACTGAACTGTCTTCAAATAAATAATAAGACTATCTTTGATAGGGGATGTGACTTGGAATTTGCCTGTCTATTGGTAATAACACAAATAATAAACAATGAATCCATATAGTCAATGTCCATTTTACATTAAATAGTATTGGAGTTTCTCTGTGTCATTGTTGAGAGAATAAGTTCTACCTGTATAGTGGAAGCAGCACAGAGAACATACAACCTATTACTTGTCTTTAACCAGTGCTTCTCATGATTAACCAAACACATCTGTTTGTGATTAAAAATAAAATACGTGGTAAAATTTAAAAATATTTAAAAATAAATTGAAAAATATTTTAACATCTTCTAAGGCAGGACATGTCCTGGGAAAACAAGACAGTTGGTCACCCTAAATTTATACTTTACCTTTGCAATTTATAAACCACACATCTCAGATATTTCAACAGTATAGCATATCTTTATTATTATTTATTATGAATTTATTAAATAACCAAACGTCAACAACATAAGGGAAGATTCTTTTAGCGCTGCTGATGTCACTGTGGAGTGACGCTCGAGTGATCAAGTATTCCAATGTAAGCTTTTATTCGATTCCTCTGTCCTCCTTTCCTTTCCCCGCTTCCTTCCCTCGCGTCCTACAGGGGGTGGAGCTGAGACGCAAGGAAAGGAAGCAAGGAAGGGAAACGAGGATGCACAAATAAGAAATGAGAAGCACCCCATGAGTGTGCACAATGAGTGACGACAAGCTGACCGTTCCAACATGGCGGGCTCGTCGACGTCCGTGTCTAGAGGTCTTGAGCAGTCTCGAATGGTTGAAAACTACATTTATATTTCTATGCTCTAATCGCCCCCTGGTGGAAAGTATCCGTCTGCCTCATGTAAATCCGTTACTCCTGGCGTGGTCACGGACACGCGTCAGTTTGTACGTCACTCACGACATGCGGATCTTCTCTGTTTTGCATCCTTTCCGTGACAGTCTGTTCTGCCGGTGTCGGGTGAGCACGATAAATACGCGCCTTCAGCTTGAGAACGAAGCAGCTCCATAAAGCGCCGAGTAAGTGTTTTTTTTATAGATACTAGCACACGTGATGCTAGGATGAGCTCGTCTGTGTAAAATGATAGGCAAAAAATTCAGACCATCCGCCTCTGTTCATCAACCAACTAGCTGAAAGCTTAAGCTGCCAGAGATTACCTGCTCACAAAGTCATCTAGTGAAGTGGATCAAGTGTTTCTATTTTTTAACAGCGACACAACATATTACAACATGAGGCGTAAGTACTTGTCTTGAGTAATTGTACTTCATTACTAGGCTACTGCTCTAGTCGAGTAACGTTACTGTTGAAACTGATTAGTTGTACTCTACGTTTCTAAGAAATGTTTTAACTAATCAAAATTATGTTTGAGGTTTATAATATGGATAGTTTCGTCTGTCATATTTAGCTGACAAGCTGAATGTCCCCCCCCCCCCCCCATTCATTTTACTTTTTTAAACAGCCAGTGAAATTAATTTTTGGAAATTAATAAATAAAAATGAAGTAATTTATTTGAACCTAAAGCAGTGCATTTTAACATGTAATTTAATCAAATTAACTGCATGCATTTTCTAAAAAAAAAAGCGATCTTTGCATAGTTTAGTAACTCTTAGTGTTTCAAATTTACTTAATTGAAAATCTTCATTGTATCTCAGTTTTCTTCAGTTAGTTTCAGACAGTGTTTTTATTATTTAAGTACTTGTATAGTATTTTATTTTATTTAATAGTGTAATATTTTCTTTTATATTTTCGTATAAGTCATTTAAGTTTATCATTTTATATTTTCGTTAAGTCAATAAAGTTATTTATTTCAGTCAGTTGTCAAGGCAGCATTTCTAAGTTTTGTTCAAGTTTTAAGCAATGTAAAAAAATCAAAAATTTCTTTCATCTATATATTTAATTTAATATTTTATTTCTGCTTTCAACCAAAAATTAATAAATTGGTCTAGGGTACATACATTTTTACACAACGACAATGAAAAAAAAGTTTTTCCTTTGCGGTTTTTGCGTTAACTTTCATAAGGATCTGCAAAAACAACTGAAAATGCTGTATGCTGTATATCACTTTGTAAAGAAACACTAGGCTACACGGCTATAAACTGAACACGCATGTACATGACGTCACCGTTCACAAATTCATGTTTTTGTAGTTTACACGGAGACAATAATAACAGTATCGGTTTCAAAAGTTTGTGTTTTAGGCCCCCAAAACACTGTAGTTGTGTAAATGAATGGCCAAAACACTAGTTTTCTGTTGAAAATGCTGTCGTGTAAAGGGCCCTTAGGTAACCATAACTATGGGGCCACTGGTTTCAGATTTCTTGTATATTTTTGGCTGGATACTTTCACCTATTAGAGTAAAACTTTGACATTAGTTGCATTAGTCTAATTCTCTTCTCTTCTCTTCTCTTCTCTTCTCTTCTCTTCTCTTCTCTTCTCTTCTCTTCTCTTCTCTTCTCTTCTTTGTTATGTAAGTGTGTCAGTGTCTCCCACCACTGTACTCGTGGGAGCTCTAAGAGCTCAAATATCTTCTTGTTTGTGATCCCAGTGTAGCTTTTACTGAATGCAGGCCACTTTGTTTGGCTTTGTGATCAACCTGTTGCGTTTACTTTGGTGGGTGCGTCACTATCTGTTTGATTTGAATAAATTTGTACTTGAGTGAACTGTAATCCTTTATCTGTATGTTTTCTTTCCCATTCTCCAGGTTTCTTCATTTCAGAGCTCTGAGGGAAGAGCTGTCATGTTCTGTGAGTCTACAGGGATCTGAAGTTGCAAAGTTGCCAATGTATAATTCATTAAAAGCGAAGTAAATCGCCGCCTCACACACCGAAAGATTTGTTTACCTCATCCAGTTGTACACTAATGGATATGAAAGACTTTATAATGTCACCAGTCTTCTTTATGGACTCATTCCACATCATGCTCTGGAGACTTTGACCCTAAAAGTGCTTGAGAAAGTTGGCTTTTGGGGGGGGGGTCCACTTCCCTTTTTCAATTATTTATTTTCTTCTTGAAAGAAACTTAAAAAATATGGGCCCTTTTATTTCTCCTTTTAGTAATCTGCTATGCATGCTGTTGGGCATTTCTTTCACTTTGTGGATCACACTGCTTTTGGTCTTCATCATTGTTCCTGCCATTTTTGGTCTGTCTTTTGGCATCCGTGGACTCTACATGAAGACACTGCTCAAGGTGTTTAAGGTGAGTTGGAAGGTCATCTTGTTCCATTTCAGGATGGTTAAAGGGATAGTTCACGATAAATGACAATTCTGTCATTAATTAAATTGACAGCTCCGCAACTAACACTTTGACGCTTCAAATGTTCATAAAGAGATTTTAAAACTAATCCATATAAATTGAACAGTTTAGCCCTCATTTTCGGAAGAGACTCGATTGCTTTATGATGAACAGATTTCATTTAGCTTTCTATTCACATTTAAACATTAATCAGCAAACGTAAACAGAAGCTCAACCGAACCTGCTTGATGCACAAGAACAAACCTCATTGGTTCTTACAGAAGCTCAAACGTGATGCGTAACACGAGAATTAACCTCAATGGTTCACGCACATCAAGCGAACATGCTTGAGCTTCCGTTTAACACAACTGATTTGTGAGTTGATTTATGTTTATATGTGAATAAAAGTCTAAATTCAATCTGTGTATTATTAAACGCAATCAAGTCTCTTTAGAAAATGTAGACTTATTTCATATGGATCAGCTCTACGATCTATTTATGAACTTTTTGAAGAGATAAAGTGGTAGTTGCATAGCTGTCAGAAGAGGGACATAAAGCTCTCAGATTTCATCAAAAAGATCCTCATTTGTGTTCCGAAGAGGGTAATAGGTTTGGAATGTCGTGAGAGTGAGTATATAATGACAGAAATTTCATTGTTGGGTGCACTATCCCTTTAAGAATATTGTTCTTTAGACTGATTTATTTGTGTTTTTTTTGTTTTTGTTTGCATTTGTTAATCAGATACTATAAAGTTGACAGTAAAGTTGGGGTGAGATATCTTTTGTAATATTTGCTAAAGATTACATATTAAACTGTTATTAAATTATGCAAGTTCTTAAATATCAACTTTCGTCTGAAACCGATATGATATTACACCTTGATATGATGTATAGCCTACATTGTGAAATTATCCTGCTTATGTGGCTAACAGAAATTATTAATTTGACATATTCTATTACCTCAAGATGACTCTCAGTACCCGCTTGACCGCTCTGTTATCAGTTGTAGTGGTTTTTGTCATGCAAAAACAGACCACAAAATTGAGTATTGCTGAGAACTGTGCGAAAATATAAAGATGAATGGTTCTATGCAAAACATGGACAAGTTTGTTAAAAAGGACTGCCATTGCCAGGTTAATGTAAGCAGACTATGAATCTACTCCACAACTACCAAAACAATTTGTCTACACCCGACTCGAGTGGCAGAACCCAGAAAAAGCAAATAGAACTCATTATAATTAGTGATGCGGTCTACACTGGATGCAACAAATCCCAGTTGGTGGGGGGACTTGAAAATATTTTACTCTACAAAAGGGGGGCCTGGCAGAAAAAAAGTGCTCTAAGGTACCAACATGACATCATGACTTATGCGTAAACATACACACCACTTTCGAGTCAAGTGGCATGTTATCTCTACGCATTTTGAGCTATCCACGTATATGCGTGTATTTCTACGCCATTAATGTCCGAGTGATTCCGCGTGTCTGTACACGCCGTCAAATGTCCGAGCGAAACGAAGCAAAATGTAGATCTACATCTGGGAGCGATCTTTTTTTTTTCCCTAGGATGGTAAGGGAACACTCATAAATGCCATTAACCCCAGTGACGGGTAGGTTTAGGGATGGGGTTGAGGTAAGTCAACGGCGTTCATAAACACACTGAAAATCGATTATGCGTGTTGATAGCACACCAAAAATGGAAATACGAATGTATGACCAAAAATGGTCATACACACTCTACTTCATGAGATCAGTCTGAAGGTATATAAATTATAAGGTATATAAAAAATAATATTATTATGGTACTACCGTGATACATTTCCAAAAATCTATGGTACCAACATGAATTTTTTTAAACGTTTTATTTATGGAGTGCATTTGGTAGTGAACTTCTCATGTACTTCCAGAACACAATGATATTTCCATTTAATCATTAAGCAGACGTCATTATCCAAAACGGCTTACAAATGAGTAGAGCAATATAAGCAATGAAACTAGGGCTGCACGATTAATCGCACGATGTTGTTATGCGCATCTAATCAGTAAAGCCGGTTCCTTGATTAGTAGTAAATCACCTTCACCTGCTTTCAGATGGAGCGGCATTTACTACAACGAGCCGTAGATCACTGACAAGCTGAGCCAAATCGTGTTAAAATCGAGGACAAATCGGCAACGATATTTAATGCGATTTGGCTCAGCTTGTCAGTGATCTACGGCTCGTTGTAGTAAATGCCACTCCATCTGAAAGCAGGTGAAGGTGATTTACTACTAATCAAGGAGCCGGCTTTATTGATTAGATGCGCATAACAACATCGTGCGATTAATCGTGCAGCCCTAAATGAAACTAACAAAAGGGCTGCAATATGCAAGTGCTGTGACCAGTCCCAGTTAGACTAGCACAGTACACATACTGTAGCAAGGTTTGTGTGTGTGTGTGTGTTTTAATAGATTAATAGAATAAATTGTAAGTGTTAGTATTAATGGGTCAAGTGTTGATGAAAGAGATGTCTTAAGCAGTTTCTTGAAAATGGCTAAAGACTCAGCAGCATGGTTTGAGTTAGGCATGTCATTCCACCTGCTTGGAACAGTCCAGGTAAATGTCTGAAAATCAGTTTGTGCCTTTTTGAGATGGCACCACAAGGCACCGTTCACTTGCCGAATGTTAGCTTCTGGAGGGAACATTGGTCTGAAGTAGTGAGTTTAAGTGTGCAGAGCCAGTGGTTGTGCTGTAGGCAAACATCAGTGCCTTAAATTTGCAACCAGTGCACTTTTATGAGGTGAGGTGTGACGTGGGCTCTCTTCGGCTCGTTAAAGACCACTCTTGCTGCAGCACTCTGGATAAGTTGTAGAGGTTTAATGGTGCAGGCTGGAAGATCTACCAAGAGAGCATTACAATAGTCCATTCTGGATAGAACAAGAGCCTGGACTAGGAGTTGTGTTGCATGCTCTGATAGGAAGGGCTTGATTCACTTAATGTTTTATATGGCAAATCTGCAGGACCAGGCAGTTCAAGCAATGTGGTCTGTGAAGTTCAACTGATCATCAGTCACATCTCCAAGGTTCCTGGCTGACCTGGATGGAGTTATAGTTGACGAACTGAAAGGAGAAGCCGTGATGTAGTGTTTGGTCGGCTGGGACCACAAGCAGGGTTTAGTTGAAGGTGGTTGTCCTTCATCCAGCAAGAAATGTCTGTCAAGGAGGCTGAAATGTGATCTACTGTCGGATACTGTGTTATCAGCATAGCAGTGATAGGAAAAGACATGTTTCTGAATGACAGCTCCAAGTGATGACATGTAGATGGAGAAGAGAAGTGGTCCAAGCACTGAGCCCCGAGACACCCCAGTAGTTAGATATTGCGACTTAGACACCTCACTTATCCACGACAAACAGAAAGACATATCAGAGAGGTAAGACTTGAACCATTGAACCACAGTTCCTGAGATTCCCTTTGTCTTGATGGTTGACAGGAGGATCTAGTGGTTAACTGTGTCAAAAGAAGGAGACAGATCCAACAAGATGAGTACCGAGGATTTGGAAGCTGCTCTTGCCAGTCTCAGAGCTTTAATAACCGAGAGCAGGGCGGTCTCAGTTGAGTGTTTGCTTTTGAAACTGACTGGTTGTTGTCCAGGAGGTTGTTCTGTGCAAGAACGGTAGAGACTTGGTTCAAGTGTTTTAGCAATGAAAGGAGGAAGGGATATCAGTCTGTAATTTTATAGATGCTGGATTTAGAGTGGGTTTTTTAAGTAGTGGGGTTACCCGATCCTGCTTAAAAGCTGTAGGAAATGTACCAGTGTGAAGAGAGGGGTTGATGATGTGAGTAAGTGCGAGTACAACTTGAAGGAGGTGAGTGGGGATAGGATCATGCGGACAGGTTGTATAGTGATTGGAAAGAATGAGTTTTGAGACATCTGCCTCCAGGAGCAGAGAAAAGGAAGGAAGAATGTGTGTGTTATCTGGTAAGATGAGTATATGGAAATTGTGGTTTGGAAAATTGGCAGCTTATGGTGGTTTTATTTATGAAAAATGTGGCAATATTATCAGCTGTTAGGGTTGATGGAGGAGTAGGGTTAAAGGAGTAGTTTAATTAAAAAAAAAAAAACTTTTGCTGATAATTTACTCACCCCCACGTCATCCAAGATATCCATGTCGTTCTTTCTTCAGCACTAGGGGTGGGAAGGGTTCGCAGCCCAAACCACATTCTCCGAGAGGAGGAACCCTTTTTGAGGCTACAGATCGACCCATGGAAGTATACCGCTAGGGGAGCCCAAGAGGGGGGGAGAATGAGAACCCCAATCTGACAGACCCAAGGTTACCGACTAATGGCAATGGAGAAACGACAATGACCGCAATATGCAGGTGCGGAAAAACCTGCAAAAACAGCTGTGGCCTAAAGATCCATCAAGCCAGGATGAAGTGTTAGGAGAACGAACATGTGTCACAGCACACAGATGTTACATCTGATGAGACGCAGGAGGAGTTGACCCAGGAAGCACCTCATAGCGCTCAGAGCCTCCGTGTGCCACTAACCGTCCCCCCAAGTCTTCTGCCCCAGGCAAAGGTGCGAATCAAGTGGCCACAGGCTTGTAAGACGGCAGTCTGGAGGCAGTTCGATGAGGACTTTGGCAAGGTGCTTGAGTTTAAAGTGACTCGGGTACATGAGGTTCGGATGTATAGAGACTCCAACGACCCAAAGGTGGCCCAGGCAGGAGTGTTGGTGAAGACAGGGATGAAGTGGAGTGCCCAAGCCACTGTGCTGGATGCACAGGCTCGACTGCGGCACAAAGAGATTCTGGGAGACATGGCCCGAGGCAGAGCAGGCTTGGGGATGTTCTCAACACCTCCTTGACATAAAGAGTTGAAGGGTAAGGAGAAGCGCAGTCGAATATATAAAGAGGTCAGAGCTACTTTGGAGGAAGGATGAGCAGAGCTGCTGGAATGGGGCAACAAGGGGCCTGGACCAGGTGGGAGCAGGCCATGGAGCGCAAGGTCACCTGGACGGAGCTCTGGCAAAGCGAGCCGCACCGCATAGCCTTCCTTTGGGCAGTGTACGATGTCCTGCCAAGCCCAGCAAATCTTCGTACGTGGGGGAAAACAGACACACCAACTTGCCAATTGTGCCCAGCTCGTGGAATGCTGGAGCACATTTTGAGCTCCTGCCCAACAGCGCTCGGCCAGGGTTGTTACACTTGGCATCACAACCAGGTGCTGAAAGCTGTTGCAGACACCATCAGCACAGAGATCAGCAAAGGCGGCCGAGGCAGCAACACCATTCGCTCAATCGCATTTGTTAGGGCAGGAGAACAGCTGCAAGCAGGGAGGAAGGCACCAGCAGGAATCCTGGCATCAGCCAAAGACTGGAAACTTTCTTTGGATTAGGAGAAGCAGCTGAAATTCCCCCAGCACATCGTCAGCACAACTATGAGGCCAGATATCATTCTAGTCTCAGAGAGCACCAAGAATTTAATCATCATGGAGCTGACCGTGCCATGGGAGAACCGCTTGGAAGAAGCCCATGAAAGGAAGATGACCGAATATGAACGTCTGGTCACAGACTGCCGAGCACAGGGCTGGAAGGCGAGATACATGCCTATCGAGGTTGGCTGCAGAGGATTTATAGGGACGAGTTCGAACAGGAGAGTCACGTTTGAAAATATATATGCGCAGACATGATGTAAATGGAGTTGGGAGTTCACTGAAATCTTTTTATTGGTCCTGAACCTACAGGAAGTATGAACACCATTTCTGTGTCAGTAAGAGGCCAGGTACAAGAAATGAGATCTGGATGATGAGGACTTTTTGCTCAAGTGCACACCTGGTTAATGTTTCTAAAAAATGTCTGATTTGTTTTTCTTTAACTGACACTTTCCTCCCCTATATATCATAATCATAAATAGTTTAGAGACAGGTGTGGAGGTGCAGTGTATAGCTGAGGGGCTGCTTCACTCCAAATGTGGTTGATTTATTTCAACATTACCTCACATCCGTCTGAAGCTGTTATGTAACTGATGTGCAATCTCACTGTGTGTGGCTTTCTTTTTTCTGCCTGACACTATGGCTCTTCTGCAAACTACTTACTTCCCACAATCCTTAAATAAACAGGTTCAGTGGTGTAGAGAAATGCTTGAAATAACATGTTATTTAGGTATTAAAGGGCACGTACCGTGCCCCTTTTCACAAGATGTAAAATAAGTCTCTGATGTCCCCAGAGTGTGTTTGTGATATTTTAGCTCAAAATACCCAACAGAATTTCTTTTACTGAATGTTTTAAATTGTCACTTTTTGGGGCTGAGAAAAACGCACCGTTTTAGTGTGCATCCCTTTAAATGCAAATGAGCTGCTGCTGCCGGCACAGAGGGTAGAGCCTCACAAGCTCACACTTCAGGACAATCTCATTTCACGTAATGATAATATCAAAATAAACTCTCAGTAGTAAACTTTATATTTGTAAAACTACTGTATTAAATTGCGCGCTCTCCCTTCAATTACTGCGGTGAGCAGTAACGTTAGGCCTATCGTTCCACAGACTGTAAGCTGGATCACAAACAGTAAAGATCCATTCTCGAGTAACAACAGGAGTAAATGAAGAAAGCCATGTTAATTCTTACATCTTATTACAAAACACCTTAATCGCTTAGGAGACATTCTTGTCTACAGCTGTTCCAGCGTCAATACATTGCCAGGCTGTGTTTACCTCTCTCAGGGCGGGTCTATGCTAAAACTGCAGTGTCAGTCAACAACAGCCATTGGAGGGCCTTGTGAAAATCTACGTCACACTGTCCCGAATCTGAGAACTGCTTGTTCTGAGTCAGTGCTTATGATTTATGGAGATTTTTTTTAAAAAAGGGACTGGGTGGACTTTTATCATTATAAGGTGGTTGTTTCCACACACTGCCAACACACTGCCACACACTGTGAATTTTGCATAATAGGTGCTCTTTAAACAGCATTCAGCTATTAAAAGCTATTAAATTTGTCTCATTTACATGTCAGTCATGCTACTTCGCCAGCTTAGTAAGTAACGGTGAAGTAAGATAGATACTATTGTTGGACACCAGATAAAAATTAATAATAATTAAGCGTATTGTCAGTTCTGCCAGGTCACGTTAGTCAGCCTCGCATCAGCTGATATTATAGGAATACGACACCTATCACTATGTATACATATAAAACTTCCTTCAGTATTATCAGCAGCTATAGACCTTATTCAGAGCAGCGCCATGACAGGTATGAAAGTGAGGCTGTGAGGGACAGACTTACCGTGTTTCCAATAGCATCCGCTGTAAAAAGCTGAATAAAGCTCAAATTACTGACAATTTTTTCACAGCTTACATTGTCGGGAATTTTTTGTCAACTGAAATTTCTTGGAAAGATATTTTTCCAGTGTTTCATAAACAGAACAATCTGAAAACACATTAAATAACAGTACAGCCCATTGAAGAGATGTATGTCTATCCCTCACAGCCTCGCTTTCATCCTCATTGAATATCAAAGATGGCGCTGCCGTGAATAAGGCGTATTGCGTTTCTCAGGAGCTAATTACTCTTCTCCTTCCCCAGCTCCTCCTCTTGCCCAGTCAGTATGGCATTCTGATTCATTGGGCTCTATGCACAGCTCCACTACTTCCTGAACTTCAGCCAGCTTCCTGTTTCCTGTGTGTCATTATTGGACACATTGATTAATTCAGGTGTGTCTGATTATTGTTGCCGTGACTACTGAGGTTAAGCACACCTGAATTAATCAAATTGTCCAATAATGGCAAACAGGAAACAAGGAGCTGGCTAAAGTTCAGGAAGTAGTGCAGCTGTGCATAGAGCCCATTCTCGAATTATGTTGTACAATAAAATCTTTATTAATTATTGATATTTGCAATACATTCAGATTGGTTCTGTTTACCCTAAGGGGGGTTATTGCTGCTATTCTTGCCCAGAACAGAACCATACCGCCAATCCAAACTGTATACTAATTGTCAATCGTATTTAACGATAGTGGTCCTGACAGAAAGAGTCAAATTTAATTTAAATGCTAAAAAGTGTTATTCCTTGCTTTGTGTAGCACATACAGCTCTGCAGAATCTGAAGCATCCCAGCTTTAGAAACAAATATCTAAACAGTTTGAGCTGCACATTTAGGGGCCGTTTACACAACACCAACTTCAACTTTGTATGCATTTTGGCAGTTCAGTTTTACAAGAGGCTTGAAAATGCAAACTTGTGCAAGTTTTTGAAAATGACACCGTCATCGTCTCTGTATAAACTATAAAAACGTGTATAACGTGTAACGTTCAGTTTATGGGCGCGTGTTTCTTTACAAAATGACATCGCCAACTACTGTACTTGCCTGGCATGCATAAAGCGTTTTTAGTCATTTTCACGAATCTGTGTGATCGGGGATCGTTTTGACAATATTATCGTCTATGCAAAAAACGCAAAAGAAGAACTTTTCCGTTTTTAGCACATTATTGTTGTTGAAACAAATGTACCCTTAGGATTGGAAAGTTTTATTGTCCCTTGAGCACCAGGAACAACATTATGACAATTTTTTGTGATGTGTACATTCTGTCCTTAACCTCAAAGTATTACATATTAGAAGAATCCCTGGTTCAAAATATGACATTGAAGCATTGATGTTCAAGCAAAACCTGTGGTAAATTTTGCAAGATATCAATACCAGCCTTCAGTGTTTACTGATTCTCAGTGCAAGTCAGTTGTGTGTATTGTGTGCTCCACATGCCTGAATTAACATGCTGACATTATTCCTCCTCCCACTGCTTTTCAATAAAGTGCTTGTTGTTCCTTGGGAGAACATTCAGTGTGTGTGTGTGTGTGTGTCTGTGCTGCAGTCCACCTCAATGTGTTTTCAAATCACGAAATAGGCAGTTTTATTTTAAGGGCCATTATGATGTAATCCACAGAGGAAGTATAACGAATTTATTTTGTGGTTTATTACTTATTAATGACTGGCTGACTACACATTATCTGCTATATTACATACTATATTTCCCCCCAGAATTAGATTTTTCATGTATGATCAGAGAGTTAAATATGAATATAAATATTTTAAATAATAGATGTATTTGTATACAATTAAATATTTAGATCACCCCTAATTCTTTACTAATTAAGATAATTCTTAACTAAATAGTATGTTGCAGTGATAACATTAAATTGAATTTGTTTTTCTTTCTTTGTTCTCCAGTGGGCCACTGTGAGGATGGAAAGAGGAGCCAAGGAGAAAAACCATCTTCTGTATAAGCCTTACAGTCTTAATAGTAAGTAAACACTGTACAATTACACCTATGGGAAAAATCTATTGTTCCTGTTTGCTCATCTGCTTGTTAATCTGAGTGACATTGCTTGTTTCGGTGTGTCTCCTGTGCTTGGTTGATCTCACAGGACGTGGTTGTTTTCCGCAGAAAGATCGGGCAACAATGAATTGCGGTCACACTATTTGTGTCCCATTTGCTTGTGTTTGGATTTGCTTGAGTTCATTATACGTTATACGTCATTATATAATGTTTTTTTTTAGATTCAAAGAATTTATCTATTTACAAATTATTATAGAAATTTATAGTTAAAGACCCATGGACCAGATATGATTCATTAAGACCAGGAATTAAAAGTGCAGTCAATTTAAGACAAGAGACAGAATTATAATAAATTAAAGAAAAGTTTTACAGAAGATATTTTGCAGTTTCATCAAGCAGAAGTCAGCTTAAAGACTCACAAGGTGTTCATAGGCTGCCCTGTTACAGTTACAAAGATCAGAGCAATGATACCCTTCACCAAGGTCTAAGCCAGTTTTGGAATGTAACGAAGTACAAATACTTTGTTACTTTACTTAAGTACATTTTTCACGTATCTTTACTTTACTTAAGTAGAATAAATAGTGTATACTTTTTACTTTTACTTCGTTACATTTTGCAGCAATTATTATACTTTCTACTCCACTACATTTCTACAACTTCTGTTACATTTTCATTACATTTTCTGATCAGTTTTTCCCCTGCCAAAACGTAATCTGACCGTCCGTTCGTTGCACGTTTGT
Organism: Cyprinella venusta; assembly: GCA_038021265.1. NCBI lineage: Eukaryota > Metazoa > Chordata > Actinopteri > Cypriniformes > Leuciscidae > Cyprinella > Cyprinella venusta. The sequence continues at coordinate 23,827,681 of CM075872.1, read as the reverse complement.
CTCACCAGTGACGTTTGGTTGCCATAGATACATCAACTAAATGCGTCTTGCATGCAGTGTGTTTATCGTGCAATTTATACGCGAAAATTTGTTTTTACGTGCATAGGAAACACACCGTGTGTAATATACGTTTGGTTAGGATTATGGCAAGCCAAGAGGTTCAGAATTACAGCATAATTCAATCGCGTTTACTGCCAAACATAGTTATTAACATATAGTAAGGATAAGCATGGTTTATATTGCCTAATTGCAAGCTTGTTTCAGAAATGGTGACAACTATTTTTTTCCATCATTATTGAATATCATTATAGGAGTATTAGGTTGAATGAGTTAGAATTAAATGTTTTATTAATCATTAGAAAATAGTCATTAAGAGAATCAATAGTTATGCAAGTACTTTTAATACTTAAAGTACCTTTAAAATCAGGTACTTTTTACTTAAGTATGGTTGTCATTGTGTTACTTCTACTTTTACTAAAGTAAATATTTATCTGGTTATTTGTACTTTTACTTAAGGACTGAGATTCAGTACTTCCTCCACCACTGGTCTAAGCTACGTCATTGCTTCAGGTTGAGTGATTCTGATTGGCTAAGAAATAGATAAACAGTAAATTTACACACATGGCTGATAGGAAGTAGTACATCTCCATAGTCTGTACCGCTGGCATCAGGACCCTGTGTTAGGTACGAATGGCCCTCCAAGGTTCGAAAGACTGTATGTCTAGGCGTCAGCATGTCGAAAAAAAAAAAAAAAGTCAGTCAATCTTCAATTCCTTAGCCTGTAACCAAGAATACTAACACACAATTAGACCCACGGCTTCTTCAAGGTTGGATTTTTTGGTCGGGCTCTAACTTTAAACAGGAGATTGTTCCCAAAACATCAAGATAACATGCTCTTTCTCTCAATGAGAGGAGGCTTTAATATAGAACAATTGGCCAGACCCTCAGTCACTTCTCAGATATTTAATATGGACATTAAATACATGAAAAGAACATTTCTGTAATCACACTGGTTACTTCCGTAACAAAGTAAAATCTCATCAGCTTAGAGAAGTCATTCAACTCATTTGATATTTAAAGGGACATTAAGAATTACTCCCATCTGGCGGTGAAATTGTATATTGCATTCAAACGAATTGTGCTCTCCAGTGTGTCGCGTTTTCAAATGCGTGTGGCATCTACGGTAGCCGTTATGTACCAAAAAGCTATGACAGGATGTCTGCTAATAGCACTTTGTTGAATTTTTCTTCGGGTGAACAGGTTTGTTATTTCAACGAACAAACAGTATGAAGTATGTTACAGTATGAAGTAATGAGTGTCAAAAATATGAACTAGGCTATTATAATTAGTAGCTATGCCTTGTTTACTCGTTTTTTGTTGAAGTTTGTTTGTTTTTTTGAAGTACGTGCATTGTTAGATATTGTCAGATGATTAAACAGTAGGGAGAGGAAGAAATAGAGGAAGAGGACAGAGAGGCAGTGGATCAGTGGGATCTAGGCGAGGTGGTGGACGACGAGGAAGAGGAGGAGAGCAAGAGTCAATACAACGACAACAAAGAAGCCCGGCAGCTACAAGAGGCGATCTTGATAGAATTGAAAGTTTCCAAAGGCAAAGAAGAGAAGTGACTCATCATAGAGCCTATCTGTAAATGTTCTTCTTTAATTGAAAAAAAAAAAAAGATTGTAATTAAGACTGTAACATTGACTTACCTGTCGAGGAGAAAGCAGGCAACTTCAGCGTCTCTTTTGAATTCTTTCTCCTGCATTAGCTCTTTCCACCGGGAAAAAGCAATCCCGACATTTACTCATGTTTTTTGTGTTCACCGGTCACATTTCCTTTTACGATAATTTTTGGTCTGTTTTGGCAAAGAGGATTTCATATCCAGTGGCTCGGCATAGGTATGGTCCGCCATTAAAGGAGAACTTTGGCGCGAAATGAACCTTTGGTCTAATAAAACTTTTGTACCTAGTTAACCGTTCTCTGAGATTTGTTTTCATGATAATCAAATGTAAAGAGTTTAATCTCTAAAAACGGTTTAGTGTATAACGCTAGTATATGGGGGCATTTATTAAGTAAAAAGAAATCGCTAGTTAATACCAATAAAAATACCAATAAAAAAAATAAAACATGGCTATTTTGAGCCATGTTAGTGGTATTAACTAGTGATTTCTTTTTACTTATTATATGCCCCCATATACTAGCATTATACGCTAAACAGTTTTAGAGATAAAACTCTTTACATTGGATTATCATGAAAACAAATCTCAGAGAAGGGTTAAATAGGTACCAAAGTTTTATTAGACCAAAGGTTCATTTTGCGCCGGAGTTCTCCTTTAACAATAAAAGTGACAAGCGCCTCTCACCGCTCTGCTCCTCCGTTTCTGCTGCTTTCAGTTACGTGATGCTGGCTCTGAACGAAAACGTGTTGTGGAAACGTGTTGGCATACTTTTTGTCCCTCTCGGCTATTATAGTTTTTCAATATGGCGGAACTACATGGAAGCCTCCATAGATTTACCCGTCCCATGTATATAAATATAATAAATTCTTCGTTTACGAGGATAAATCAGATAATTGGCAGAGGTATTTGTACACCATATTTATGAATAAAAATATTGATTTTAGTAGGGCTGTAGTCAACCAAAGAAATCCTTGGTCGACCAAAGTCTTGTCCTGCGCAACGATTAGTCGACAAAAAAAAAAAAAACTTGTTTTGATTGAACATTGAACATTTTTAAACAATTGTGATAGAGCATTTATAAAACAACAACGAAAAAACATCACAAATAAATAAAACTATAATAATAATACAATTCTTTGAGAATTAAGTGATTTTTTTAATGAAAAAGTGAGGAGCACTGTCTATGCAGTCACAATCGCGCATCTGATCACACCACACGCAACAAAAAAAATAACTACTATCTGCCACATTATAAAAATCCTAACAAAAGCTCTCGTTTATATAGGCTTTATATTCTTCTTTACTTACAAAGCTATGGGTTAACTTTTGTCCAGCCGATCTAGGCGTTTTAAACAAACACACAAAAAAACCCAAATAGTCTAAAATCCGAAAAATAATAGGCTGTATTTTGGAAGGCATATAGGTTTATTTTCGTTTTGTTGCATTATTTAGGCTGTTTTCAAATGCGTAAAGTGTACAAATAAAAACGAAAAACATATTAAGAAAACACAATCTATTGAATCAGCATGATATAACGTTAGCCGTTAAAAGGGCTGCTCACGTCTTTTGCGCGCTCAAGTTCGATTTCAAATGTAGGCACGCAACTTGCGCGCTCATAATGGAGCAACGAGGTCGCCTCCCTACACAGTCTTGTCGTCTTTGTTTTACAATGCAGCCAGACAAAAGATTTAGATTTCTTGGACATTTTGTCGACTAAAGCCAAAACAAGCAGCGTTCCAACTGAATGAATATATCATCCCTTACCGAGCGCAAAGCAGCAGCGCAGCCGGCCACAGGCGCGTTCCCGAGTGTTCAATGTGTGTCCGCTAAAACTGTGCCGCTGTTACAAAATAGCCTAAATTAAAGCATTTGAAGTTGGGGATAAAACAAAGGCTAATTATATTTAGAATGTGGTAATAAATAATTGCTTATAAAGGAATAAATATCAAGGAGTAAATCATTAAAAAAATTCTTTCTAATGGTAAAAAAAAAATGTAACTGGTCGACCAATAAGAATGTCAGTCGACCAAGACGGCATCGACTGATTAGTCGACTAAACGACTAAAGTTGACAGCCCCAGATTTTAGATTATAAATTAGCTAAAGAGTTACTTATTGTCCCTTTTAAAGGAAAAATATAGATTTATACCTTGATAATAATCACTCATTAGATATACATCGAAGCAGCGGTGAATTCCAGAATCCACTCTCTTCAAAATGTATTTATTTACTCTCTAGACTGTGACGTTATGTGCTCTGTTATATAATGTCCTGAATTTTGCTCTTCACAAAGACACTATGTTTGCATTGTCATTTTATCTCAGGCATTATCGCTAAAGAACCTACATCACTGGAAGATGAGCTCAAAGAGATTCGGCGTAACGGGAGCAGTCGAGAGTTGGATGCTTCCGCCTCCACCACCACAGGCCCCTCCCCTTCCTCATCAGAGTTTGAAATGTCAGACACCTTCTACTTTTGCCGCCGTGGCATTGAAAGCATCGTAGATGATGAGGTTACCAAATGTTTCTCGGCAGAAGAACTTGAGTCGTGGAACCTGTTGACTAGGAGCAACTACAACTTCCAGCACATTAGCACCAGACTGACAGTGCTGTGGGGTATTGGCGTCATCATCCGTTATGGGTTCCTGTTGCCCCTCAGGTGAGCAAGAAGAAAGATAGGGCTCGATAAAAGTCTAAGATATTAAAATTCAGGCTGCTGATGCTAATTATTATATTCTTTTTATGGCCAATAACCCATAAATGGCTGATATTATAATTCTAACTAAAATAAACATACCAAATTAATCACCAAATTCAAGTAAGTTTTACATCACTTCATTTTAATGTACAGTATGAAAAATGGATTACCAAACATTACATTTGACAATGTTATGAAATGACAAATATAAATATCCAATATTGGCAGTTATGTATCCAATCTCTCATTTTGATAATACTAATGGATGCGATGCCAATATATTGTATAAAATAATGGATGTGATACCACTATATACCTAGTAAAATAATACAAAAAACCTTATTTATTTAATTTTTAATCATAAATGAAATTTAGCGAGAAGAATTCTAAAATAAATAATAAAATGAGGCCAATGCTAACAACAAACAAGTACTAAAATGGTTGAGGTACTGCTGTATTACCATTGTTTTTTGACACATGTACCATGCTAATATTATCTTTTTGTACATGTACCATGGGAGTGCCTGAAGTACCTTGGTGTGCAAAGTAAAACCATGGTATACAACTAATTATTATGTTATTGCCCTGACTGAGCGCTGACTGCCACAGTATTTTTAGACAGGATGAATACCAAAAAAAGTATTCAAATTAGAAACGGCTGCTTCATGAAGAAAGGAGCAGAGGGCTCTGCTGTTACTCTCATTTACATGTCTATGGAAAATACAGAAAAGATATATGGTATTGTTGGGTACATGATTAACTTCTTTTTGAGGTCCACTGTATGTAATATAGCAAAACAAAAAATTTATCTGCAGCACTTGTGCTTTTTTTAATGGCTTTGTAGAGTGCTGTCAGAATATATATTAAATATTAGGTTTGGTTGGCTGATGTGACATCATTCTAATCAGTCCATTCTGAGACATTTGCTCTGCTTTGGCACACAAGTCTGAATTTAGTGTCTTAAAATACAGGCTAATTCTGCTGCCCCTCAGGGCCGTATGGAGCTTCTGTTGGATTAATGTCAGTCAGGGCAATGGCCTTAACCCACATCCCTTAATAGAAACACTTCACCATCCTGTGTGCGCATTTGAAATGAGGAAGAGTGCCTGATATCTGAGCTCTGTTTAATCAGATGTGCCCACCTGGGTTTTGTGCGATTTAATTGCACAACTGCATCCATTAGGTCAAAGTTATGGTGCAGTGGGTAGTGCATGTGATCATATAACTAATGTGAATGTAGGTGTGAATTCGACCTGTGACAAATTCCAGTAGATTGGGTATTGTTTGAAAATGAATCAGTGCTAGATACTAATGCTATCGGTGTATGCGTTTATGTACATTTATGTAGTAGCCTTTTTCTATAATCCAAACATAGAAAAATATGTTTCATTCTACGACCAGAGAAATGCAAACAAAAAGGTTTAAAGGGTAAATTGTGTAATGATTCCAATGTTTGAGTTGAAATGTCTTGTTTTTTGGTTTATCAGGCTAACTTTAGCAATCACTGGAATAAGCTTATTGGTTGTCTTCACCACCATTATTGGTCATCTGCCCAATGGAAGGTGAGAAACTTGATTTTAAATTTAAAAAAAACTTTTTTGTATTTTGTATTTTTTGCTTTTTTAGATTAGTGCTGAACCAATCTGTGAAACCAATAAATTGTCAGATATTTTGAGGTTAGTTATAAGTTTGTTCAGGAGTGTGATTTAACATGGATGTTAACGTGTCCCTGTGTGTGTTTGCAGGTTGAAAAATTTTCTCAGTGAAACAGTGCACCTGATGTGTTACCGTATCTGTGTGAGAGCGCTGACTGCTATCATCACATACCATCACAGGTAAAACGCCACAGATCATACGCATGCTTTCTGGAAATCTCCAACCATCAGGAGCCTTGGTATTATTGGTCAATGTACGATCTCAAGGTCACATGTTTGCAATCACACACAATCGTGTACAATCAAACAAACATGCACAATAATACACCCACCATCACTCTTGCAATCAGAATAGAGCCCTATGAAATCCATTTTATTTTTTCCCAAATTCATTTTTTTCCGTTTTAATTTTTGGGAAGTAAAAAGAGTGTGCTTTTAAAGTTAATGATTAAATTGTATACAAAAAAAAAAGGAATGACCTTAAATTTATTGATGTAACAGACATTTACTCAGGCTATGTTTACACGGAAGTGATTCTGAAGAGAAAATGCAAAAGTGGCGTTGCGTTATCACTTTTTATTCTGCGTTTAGACAAGCGTTTTGGGTGGGAAATCCACGTGCATATGGTGACGCAAAAGTGTGTGAAATTGTAGTATGCACTCCAGGCGGCTAGGTGGCGATGTGAAGCACGGCCACACAACAACACCAAGGTCGCGCGTCTGCGTACAACCTTCTGTCAACCAGACTTTTTGAAAGAATACGCTGCGTGTTTTAAATAGTGTTAAAAAAATGAATGAAACGCAATATGTGGCCCCAGTGTTGATTTTGTGGCCGCGAATTAGTTTTTGTGTGGGAAACACTGCATAAAAGCGAACTGCTCGGCACTGAGGGCTTATAACGTTGAGTTTCTTAAAGGACAAGTTCAGTATTTTACAATTAAAGCCCTGTTTTAAGATCATTTCTGATGAAATAGAATGGTGAAGACCAGGGCTGGACTGGGACAAAAAATCAGCCCTGGACACTTCATCCAGACCGGCCCACTATGCATGTAAACACACACACACATCTATACGTGCATTAATCTGCATGTAAAATTACTGATTAGATTTTATTTATATCAAAACCAAGAAAAAACGATTAAAATAATAATCAAAGAAAATGGAAATTAATTTATAAGGCTTTATTGTAAATAACTGGTCTTAATTTATGTGCTGCTTATTATTCTAATAGAATATTCTTAGGCTATACTATATAAACTATAGAATTTATATTTAGTATAGAATTTCTATAGAATTTATAGAAATTCCTGCCAGGAGTCAGGACCTACAGAATATATATTCTGTAGGCCTAGGTCCTGGCAGTGATGTTTCACCTGATGTTTCACCATATTAATGTTGTGTTTAATATGATGTTTCACCATATTAATCCTTGTTAAAGCTGTTAGTCAGGAGCAGTGAGTTATTTCTCTTTGTCTTTTGTTCACTATGACAGACCGTATAGGTATAAGGCTTCTGCCAGGCACTTTCAGGGATACAATAGTCTATATATGTGCATATTTATATGCAAAATACTCCTTTCTATAGCTATTAGAAAGGTATGCAAGTATGCAAAATACTCCTTTCTATAGCTATTTTTCAAGTCAACTATGTGCTATTAAATGGCTTTCCTGAGGTAGCTAAATGTAACGTTCTGTGACATAATTGTTCTCCTGCTGTTTCATTAATCTCTTTCCGTGCTGAAAAGCACTGATTGATTGATATTATTTATGAGGCATTTACCGCTTGATAAGTTAGGCTACTGTATCTTATCTTTAAATAAAAAGTAAAAGATGATCGGTTTACTTGAACTGAGGCGCTAAAGCGGTCTGTCACGTCATATTCTAGCGGCAAAACGGTCTGAATTTCGTAATAAAATGGACAGGACCTGAGAGCTGAGACTTTTAAATGTCGTTTATATAGATCAGTGAGTGGAGGCCTATTACAACTGGAATATCGTAACATTTTTTAAACAAAACAATGCAGAAGGCTACGTGTAGCCTTTCATAAATGTCTCACCTCAGCGGTCAGGCGTGCCCTGCTGACATCGTCACTTAAGTCCGACTCCAGGCAGCAAATAATTCATTTATTTTAACACATTTGGTGGCATCTGCCTCAAGTTATTGTCGTTGTCTTGTCGTTTTTTCTCCCTCAACTTCTCGGCCCCCCTTTACGTTAAGATATGTTATACTACACGAATTTCGTTGCACATCACATCGCATCACAGGAGTTGTTGTAAAGCGGCCGCTTTTCAAGTCTAGATTTGAACTTGATTCCGATTGGCCAATGTCAGACAGTCAGACGTGTCAGTCTCGCAGCTCGCGTCAGCTTCATGCGGCTTCATGAGAGAGACACATAAGCCCGGAATTGGACAATATAACAATATGCTTACGATAGAATATATTTACAATTAATAATGATTTAAAAACAAAATACACAACGCGCCGGGCCGCCGGCCCAACCAGACCGTGGCCCACCGGGAATCTCCCGGTAGTCCCGATGGCCAGTACATGCCTGTTTAAGACTTTTTTTTAGACAGATGCTGCTGTCCTGAGTATTTTCAGTTTCTGTGGTAGCACCCCCACACCTCTACAATGGTAGCATAGGTGCACAGGAACAATTCTTCATAAAAACGCGTAAAACTTTAGTTTACAAAGATGTCAAACTCACCGAGTGGTCTGGGGTGTTCACTGATATGCTCACACAAAAATCGCTGCAAAAGATGCTTAAAATAAAAGACTTTATTGTCTTATCTGAATGAGTAGTCAGGAAGATTTTCACATCGTTTTGGAGCAATTACTCTAGGCTATGTGATAGCCTACATGTCAGAGCATGTCAGAACATCTCCAGGACCCAGAATTTTGGTCATGCAATTTTACTCTGCAACTTTGGAAAGATGTTAGTGGGTTTATCTCAAGCATTATCTTGAAGAATTTCTCCATGAATCCCAAAACCGTTATTTTTGTTTTTTTGAAGCTGATTCAAATGCCTGCTTTATTATAAATCTACTTATTTTCTTGTGTAGATTTTATAGTTTTCAAATTGTAAACCAATTTTTCTGGTGTTCTTGCATGAGATAAAACATTACTTCACTACAATTTCTTCCTCTCTTAACCCAAAAGCACTCAAAACATGTAAAATCTGTAAGTCCTACAAACTTTTTACTTTATTAAATGTTTAGATTAAAAAAAACAAAACAAAAAAACAGCTCAAACCCCTAAGGGATAAATATGAAGAATCTTTGTTAGGCTTTGGGATTAAAGTGATCAAGCCCTGACTTCATGGAGTTAATTCACTTTTTTTTACACAATCTTTGAAAACTTCCAAAACAAGCTTTTTTATGTCTTGGCAAAAGGTCCTATAAAATTCAAAATGCAGTCCATCTGGACCAGGGCTTTTATTGAGGGCGGCTTTCTGGATAATTATATCCAGCTCTTCCATAGTTAAATCCATCTCACAAGACGACCAATTTCCATCTCTTATAATAGGTGTGAATGCTTGACCCCTCTCAAAAAATAAAACTATCAGCAAACTGAGGTTTAAATGAAGAAGAATAAAGCTGTGAATAAAAATTAGAAACATAATTAGAAACTCTAGCTTCATCTGTGAGTCTGTGACCAAATTGCCCTCAATATTTAGAGAAAATATTTTCTTAGACTTCCCTCTTTTCTTTTCTAAATTAAGAAAATGCTGGATTTTTTTCTTCGAATTCTAGCCACTTTTGATCTAATAAAGGCACCCTTAAAGGGATACTCCACTTTATTTGGAAATAGGCTCCTTTTACAACTCCCTCAGAGTTAAACAGTTGAGTTTTAGCATTTTCGAATCCGTTCAGACGATTTTTTGATATTTAGAAGAATATCAGTAACCAGACCGTTTCTGGTCTCACTGACTTCCATAGTAGGAAAAAAATATACTATGGAAGTCAATGAGACCAGAAACTGTCTGGTTACTGATATTCTTCTAAATATCAGAAAATCGGCTGAATGGATTCGAAAACGGTCAAACTCAACTGTTTAACTCTGGGGGAGTTGTAAAATGAGCCTATTTCCAAAAAAGTGGAGTATTCCTTTAAAGCCATACACACCAGTACGAATATCAGCGCGTATTATTCGCCGGCATTTTTCAACGCGTTTTTTGTGTTCACACCCAAGCGATTTTCGCTGGCAATGAGCCGAGTGAACATGCAAATTCTTTTCCTGTCATTAGATGGCGCCCATTTGCTCTACAATACCACTCCATAACAGTTATCTTTTATGCTACTTGGCGTATATCTTCTTCTCCGTTCTGTATGTGTGCTCGGCAAGACCGTTTTGTGTTTGAGCGCCCCCAAGTTGTGTTTTACTGTAACTTCAGAAGCTCCAAACACGTGAGCAAAAGCGCCAATCTCATTGGTCGGATAGTTTGTGACGCGGCGCGTCAAACTAAAAAAACAAACCCGAGGCGCTTTTTAAAAAACGACGCTTTTACGCGTGCCGTTTTACGCGTCGGTGTGCACACTCACAGTGGCGCCGTTTGTTTAGTCCTGAGGCGTTAAACGTCGGCGAATATTGTGCACGAAATTCGTCCCCGTTTGAACAAGCCTTTAGCCTTTCCTGCATGAAATTTAGTTAATTCTTCTTTAAGGTTGTGTATTTTAACTTTATCATCTTCTTTTGTCTGTTGCTTGCCTAAAATTTGATTCATTTCATTTAATATAGAGGTATAATTTATACGTTTTGCCTTTGCTAACTGTTTACTAAATCGAATAGAGAATTTTCCACACTCATATTTAAACATTTCCCAATTAGAAAATATTGAAGCACAAGGTTTTGCTTTAAATTGTTCAATTATGCTCTTAATACCTAAATGATAAGAGGGAATCTGTAGTAGAGAACAATTTAGTTTCCAGTATTCAGGGTTTCTGTGAAAACCAGTACCAGAATCAGATAAAATAAGATCGATAAAAGCACGATCTGTGAGGGGAGCAGGACAGATTCTTCCAACGTTTATGCCATCGAGCCAAAACTTTTTTGCTTGCTTAACCGTTCCGTTCCGTGCCAACACAGCCTGGCCGGTACGGATATGTTTTCATTTTTCACAGTGGGACTGATAACTGCGCTCATTTGGAATGTAATGTTTACAGACGTATGATATTTAAATAGCAACTGTGTTATGGAGGATGATCAGATATTTCACAATCTCACAAAAATCACATGCACACAGTTTCTCTCGCAATCAGACTAACTATCACTCAGCCTATAAGACACACTCACACAGAATAATTATCCCTTTCAGAACTTCTTTCTCAAATATACACAAATACACACTCTCACCATTTTAATGAATCTGTCAATCACACACACACATGCTCACAATCAGACACCCAGACATCGAAAACGAGATGATCCATCTCAAGGGGTTTATCCTATTCAATAAACTTATATCAATCAATAATCAAACACTCTCCATACATCACACTCATACTATCACAATCATATAATTAGATGCTTACAAACACTCAGAGGATTCGTAATAAGGGGCTGTTTACACAAAACCGTTTTCAACTAAAATCATACAACTTTGTAGCCGTTTTGGGTGCTTGAAATTGTAAACTTCCGAAAACAGGTTTCAGAGTGCAAGTTTTTGAAAACCGTCTCCATGTAAATAACATTTTGTAAATAACAAAAAAAGTGTGAATGGGGATCGTTTTGACAACTCGAAGGAAAAACAGCTCCATTTTAAGCATATCGTTGTCGTGTAAACATACCCTGAAACACACCGAAAATACACGCTCCCAATCTCACAAATACTCAAAATCACATGCTCACAATTATTGTTGCAGTCAGACTTACAGCCTATAACACACACACAGACATGATTAACCCTTGCATTCACCATAGCATAACGTCCTTGCACATATTTGCATAATCACACACACACATGCTCATTATCACTCTCACAATCAGATATACACAAACACTCAATAAATTGCATGCACACACTCACAATCAGAGGCTCACCATCTCACACATACACACTTACAATCACATGCAACAATCATCAGACATTAACAATCAAACAAATGCACCTATATTCACAATAACAGAAATACTCACAACCACACACATTGCATACTCAAAATCTGACGCTTACAAACACTCACACACAATCAAACACTTAAAATCATTTCCACAGTCAGACACATTTATCCCACTTATACTCTCTCAACCAGCCGCTCGCAATCACACAAACACACATATGCTCACAATCATTCATTCTAACAATCACTCCATCACACAAATGCTTACAATGCTACAACACCCTCACAATCATGCACTCAAATGACACTCCCAATCAGTGGTGGAATGTAACGAAGTACAAATACTTTGTTACTTTACTTAAGTACATTTTTCATGTATCTTTACTTAAAGAGTACATATCATGCTTTTAAATCATTAAATTTTACTTATAAATCATACATTTGTGGTCTATATAAAGCATAACTGCAATGCTTGGGTCTGAATTCCACATTATTATAGCTCAACAGGCCCCTTTTCTACCTCTTTTCTGATGTGCTTCTGTGAGCAACCCGTTTCGAAGCGTCCTCTTTAAATAAAAAGGAGTTGCGTCTTTCCCCGCCCGCTCTCCAGGTCGCTGAGTTCACGTTCGGTTCAACTCCCCGCGTTCGGCCATTATTGTAGTTTGATAAGAGATAAACGATTACTATAGTTTCAAAGAACATTTTTATTCACACGTTAACAAAATGTCAACAAAAGACTTGTCCATCAAGCGTTACGTATTCGAGCCAGAGCGAGCGATTTGAAAAAGACGACGACAAACCTGCAGAACAACGTCTTCATATGGATGCAGTGGTATGTAAAGTTAAGTTAACTATGTTGTGTTATTAGTGAAAGTCGACTATTTCTCTTGTTAAAACAAGCACACTGACAAGATAAATGACTACAGTCTAATCTTACCACTAAAAATCTGTATTGATAATAATATGATAACTTACATTTAGAAAAGCATCAGCAAACACAGCAGCTAAATGATAGAAGGAATTTACCCCTCATTCAGACGAAGTCGATCGGCAAACCATTCTTTATACTGGCAGAGGTTGTTGAAGTGGGAATCCTTGAAGTGCTTCAGGTCACTACATCCAACAACCGAACATTTTGACTAGCCCTCTCGTAACTTCTGCATCATTGAGCTTGGACTACAAAATCGGAGCGAGAAATAATAATGGCGGATTGCTCGAAGTGTTGGACCGGTAGTCGATGTCCTTATTTGGCAGTTCCGCTGCAAATCCTGTGACGTTATTGTTCAAAAAACGTCATAGAAAACAGAAAAATCTTAACAGGTTGAAAAATATGACCAAAACAGAATATAAAGATATAAACGAAGCACCTGAAGAGAATAATTTCATCTTTTCTGTACTTATAAACACTCCAAATATACAACAAAATGCATTTAAGGGCTTAAAAAGTGGATTTTGCATGATATGTCCCCTTTAAGTAGAATAAATAGTGTATACTTTTTACTTTTACTTCATTACATTTTGCAGCAATTATTATACTTTCTACTCCACTACATTTCTACAACTTCTGTTACATTTTCATTACATTTTCTGATCAGTTTTTCCCCTGCCAAAACATAATCTGACCGTCCGTTCGTTGCACGTTTGTCTCACCAGTGACGTTTGGTTGCCATAGATACATCAACTAAGTGCGTCTCGCACGCAGTGTGTTTATCGTTCAATTTATACGTGAAAATTTGTTTTTACATGCATAGGAAACGCACCGTGTGTAATATACGTTTGGTTAGGATTTATTAATCGTGTTTACTGCCAAACATAGTTATTAACATATAGTAAGAATAAGCATGATGTGCATATTGCCTAATTGCAAGCTTGTTTCAGAAATGGTGACAACATTTGTTTTCCATCATTATTGAACATTATTATAGGAGTATTAGGTTGAATGAGTTAGAATTAAATGTTTTATTAATCATTAGAAAAAAAATAGACATTAAGAGAATAAATTGTTATGCAAGTATTTTTACTTTTAATACTTAAAGTCCATTTAAAATCAGGTACTTTTTACTTTTTACTTAAGTATGGTTGTCATTGTGTTACTTTCACTTTTACTAAAGTAAATATATATCTGTTTATTTGTACTTTTACTTAAGTACTGAGATTCAGTACTTCCTCCACCACTGCTCCCAATCACACACCCAGTCATACATGCTAAATACTGTAAAATGCTCACAGTTCTCTCTGAACTTCTTCAAACTTGTCTGACTATCCTTCTTGGGACATGTTTTCCAAGGAAACAATTTGAGGATGTTCCATTCACTCTTTTCCAGTTAATGAGAACTGGTTCTTGAGAATGTTAACTCCTCTCTATATGTATATGGTTCAGATTTTGACGTTATCTCAGCGAGGGGTCAGAGTTCATAACACAGGAATGTAACAGTGAGTTAACAGGGGCTTTGTGTCTTAGTTACAGGTCAGGTAAACTTGATTCATCTGATTTTAAACTTCTCCAGTGCTCTCTTTGTCATTATCTCAGCCTGTCTTTCCTCTTTCCTGCGTCTCCTGTACTAGATCATGTGTGATATTTTAGGTCACTGACCTCCTGTGCATTCTTTCTCTCTCTTCTCTGCCTCCGAAAATGTGATAAGAATAAAGAGTGTTCTTTCTCTCAGGACCTCTCCCTTGACCAGTCAAACTGGTTCCTTTAATTTGAAGATGCTACTAAACTATTGGTTGCCAACACAAACTTATAACCTGTTTACCTTACCACCAACAGTGCTCTCCATGTTTCTCATGTAACTATTTACACTCTCTTCCCACAATCTCCTTTCTGGAACAGTGAAAATAAACCCAAGAATGGAGGCATCTGTGTTGCCAACCACACTTCACCAATAGATGTCATTATACTGGCCAGTGATGGATGCTATGCAATGGTGAGTGTGTGTATTCATATATGTATTTAAGAATGAATGTCAGAAGTTAAATAAATTGTGTCTGTGTGTGTTAAAGGTGGGTCAGATCCATGGGGGGCTGATGGGGCTCATTCAGAGGTCTATGGTGAAAGCTTGTCCACACATTTGGTTTGAGCGCTTAGAAGCCAAAGATCGCCATCTAGTGGCTAAAAGGTAACTCAGCATTGTCTCATTTCTTTGGATTTTGAACAAAAGTGCTGTGGCCAGTTGCATAAACTGCTCAGACAAGTCTTGTTTTTTTTTTCTTCAAGGCCTGTCATAACTTTTTATAAAGTCAGCTACATAAAGTAAGACTGGTTTAAAGGGATACTCCACTTTTTTTGGAAATAGGCTCATTTTACAACTCCCCCAGAGTTAAACAGTTGACTTTCACCGTTTTCAAATGCATTCAGATAATTTTTCCGATATTTAGAAGAATATCAGTAACCAGACAGTTTCTGGTCTCATTGACTTCCATAGTAGGAAAAAAAAAATACTATGGAAGTCAATGAGACCAGAAACTGTCTGGTTACTGACATTCTTCTAAATATCAGAAAAACTGCTGAATTGATTCGAAAATGGTCAAACTCAACTGTTTAACTCTGGGGGAGTTGTAAAATGAGCCTATTTCCAAAAAAAGTGGAGTATTCCTTTAACCCCTTGGTTAAAGGTGACATGAATCGAGAAATCAAATTTACTTTAATGTTACACAAATCTTTTGAAAAATGGTCATTGTACTATACATCCTGTAAGTTTCAGAACTCAAAACTTCCTTGTTTTAATGTGCCAAGTTATCTTGTAATGTCTTGTAACTGGATTTATTTTTAATGAAGTTCCAGTCAGATTGTGTCAGTAAAACTGTTCGTTTAATCACTTCATTTTACTGCAGATTCCTTTTTTAAACAAGACACAGTTAGACGCAGGCTTTTCAGAGAGATTCACAATTTCATTGGATATGACCGTAATGTTGCAATACTCAAGTGTTTTCACCATGTGTCACGCTTTGTCTGATACAGATCGTTTGATGTATCAAGTATTTATACTGTAGCACCACAGTCCAACTGAACAGTTGTGATAGTTGTGATTCGCTGTTCTGACATGGAAGAAAGCAAATTAGAAAACACTTTTGTTATTGTTCTGATCTAAGCCATTTACTGTAATTCTGAATAATAGTTTTGGTGAGCAACACTTGTTTTGTCATCAGTAAGACATTACAAAACTGTTCATTTTATTTAAAACAACACTTCAAATGACAAAGTAAGTTATTCAGTTTATCGAATAGGATGAACTATGAATAGCCTTTAAGAATGACAATGGGACAAACAACGGTACATTCATTCATAGTTCTATTTACCCGAAGTCATCCTTTTAACTTTTAACTTTTAAGTCTTGCTTGTGGCAAATTGAGTTAATGTAATAATATGCATAAATGTTTCACATGGTTGGCAGATGTTTGAACTATACAATATATTTTTTAAAATCTTTTAAAAGATTTTAAAATCTTTTTAAGTTTTCAAAACAAGTCCACACATGTAATGACAGGGACGTTTAAAATATTTTAATATGCAAAACTGCTAACCACTGAAAGAAAAAACGTGTTCATACTAAATTAGGATGTTTTTTGACGATCCCTTTGAATGAACCAGAGTCTAAACATTATATATATATATATATATATATTTTTTTTTTTTTTTACATGTTTTGGTCATTACCGGTATTTTATTTGCCTCTAGTTTCTTGAATTGTACTATTTTAATTGAAAATAAGCAAATTTTTTTAGATTGTTTCACAAAAAATTACTCATTCCAGTCCAATTCTATTTAAAACATTAATAATAAATAGGGCTGGGAAACGATTAATCGCGATTAATCATATCCAAAATAAAAGTTTGTGTTTACATAATATATGTGTGTGTAGTGATTATAATTATTTTGTATATATGAATACATACATATGCATGTATATATTTAAGAAAAAAGTGTTATTAATATATCAAATATTTATATTTATGTATAATATTAATTTTGTATAAATATAAATAAAGTATATACATGCAAATATTTCTTAAATGTTTACATTCATGTGTGTGTATTTATATATATATATATACAAAATAATTATACACACTACACACACATATATTATGTAAACACAAACTTTTATTTTGGATGCGATTAATCACGATTAATCGTTTCCCAGCCCTAATAATAAATCATGCATTCATTCATTGAGTGTCTCGCGGACCTCTTGTGGAAAAAAAATACTGCTGCTAGAAGAGAGGGGCCTAAAGTCTCTCCTTGGATATTTTAGATAAAGCAACTAAACTGGAATATGGGAACAAAACTCCAATTTGAAACTTAATTTTGCTTTTTATGCCTTTATAGATATATTTAGACATTTGAAAATAAATATTTTGTACAAAATAATTACTTTTATGATGTGTTTTTTATGTGTGAGTGGTGTATATCTGTGTGTTTGTGTTTGTGGGTGTGTTCAGGGATGTTTTATAGTCTCGTGTGTGGTGGGGGTATGGGGTCAAATTGACCCATGAGGGAACGATATGTTACTATTTTCATTACAACCACAAAAATTCCTAGAATCCAGTCAATTGTTTTTGTGTATTCCCATTTCAAATTTGAAAGCAAACTCTTAGACCACTCAGATGAAGACCTGATTCTTAAAAATCATCAAAATGACCCAAGGAGAGGAGTAGGGTTAATATAGTGGTTAAGTTTATGCAACTGGTCCCTGGATGATTCTTCTAAAAAATGCAAATTAACAATAGTAGTTCATATATCACACTGAAACTGGTTCTTTTATAACACTCTCACTTGTTGTTGTTGTTGTCATTAATCAAATGCATTTTATTTCAGGTTGAGTGATCATGTAAAAGACAAAAGCAAACTGCCTATCCTCATATTCCCTGAAGGTAAGTTGAACTCATTCTCAGAGGATTATTGATGTGAAAGGGAAACTAGGGGGGACTACCCATTTTTTTTCTACATACACTTCCATTCAAAGCTTTTAGGGTCTAAAATTAGACCAATATACCTTTTTGTGTTAAGATGTGTTTATGCAAACGGCCTTGATCACTCTGGATTTTTTCAGGCAGAGAAAGAATGTGATGGAAAACCATTACAATTGTCCAGTTACAGTTTCTCTTCTAATAAGAGTTTTACATATGTAAGCTTATTGTGACTGCCATCACAAGTGACCTGGTTGTTACTATGGTCTTCTGTTTGTTTTATTTGTTCATCATATAATTTTTGTCCAGGTACCTGCATTAATAACACATCAGTGATGATGTTCAAGAAAGGAAGCTTTGAAATTGGCTCAACTGTCTACCCCGTCGCCATAAAGGTCAGAAAATACCACTTCTCTTATGGAGATTTCAGGTTAGGGATGTGAACAGACCTTCGATCCTTAAAGGGATAGTTCACTTTGAAATTGATTTTTGGTTTGTTTTAGCTTAGCTCAAGGACATCCAAGATGTAGGTGTCTTTGCTTCCGCAGTAGTTTCAATTTTGATATTTTTAGGTCAAACCGCTCTTGTCTGTCAGTCATATAATGCAGGTCTGTGGTCACCACATCAAAGAGCATGCTCAGAGAAGTCCAAATTAAACATGATTTAATGACTCGTAAATGTAAGTTCACATTGATGGCCTAAGACACGAAACGGGCGGTTTGTGTGAGAAAACGAACAGTATTTATTTTGTTTTTACCTTGTAACCACATCCACGTCCATGTGATCTGAGGGCGAGGGCGCTTTGGTCTATGCGAGTGCTGGAAAGCGCTGGATGTGATCTAAAATGTTTGTGAAAAAATTTCAACATTGTCTCTTGATATATCGAAATCGTCTTCCATTGCGATTTATGTATATCTAAATATGTTTAGATCTTCACAGTGAAAGGTAACACTTACGGAATCTCTGTGTAAATAATGAGTGACTTACACACAAAAGAGATCACTTCCGGTGCTTGCGCAGGCCGTGCCCTCAGATCACTTGGATGCGGCTGTGGTGACGAGGTAAGAACGGTATAAATACTGTTCGTCTTCTCACACAAACTGCTCGTTTCGTGTCTTAGGCCATCAATGTGTACTTACATTTACGTGTCATTAAATCATGTTTAATTTTGACTTCCCTGTGCATGTTCTTTTAGTAGATTCCCATAGACTTCCATTATATGGCTGACAGACACAAACGGTTTGAACTAAAAATATCAAAATTGAAACTACTGCGGAAACAAAGACACCTATATCTTGGATGCCCTTGAGGTAAGCTAAAACATACCAAAAATGAATTTCAAAGTGAACTATACCTTTAAATTTTAAACTTTAGTTTGGTGGATAGCTTCTTCTGTGTTTGTGCAGGGTTTTACTGCATTGATAATGTTTTGGCTGCCGTATAAAAACGGCAAATTTCAAAATTTCACAAGTTTATTCTTCATTAAAGGTATAGCGGAGGATCTTTCCGAAATTTAGAGAAGACCCGCCCTCTCCAATTTTTTTTTAAAAAATGCAAATGCACAAACACAACACTCTTGCTCCCGAGAGGGAACGCCTATTACGCCTTGCACAATTATGTTGCAAATTATAAACGAACTCAAAAACATTCATAAAAAAGACAACATGTCAAATGCCCGTACGTGTTTTATTTACTTACTATACTGTTCGATTGAGTGACCGAGGACTCAAGACATGATATGTGCAACCCTGTATCACACGAAATACGTTCTGAGGAAACTATTTGCAAATCGCAATTATGTTACATGGCAACATATGAGCAGTGCTATTACGTTGGTCCTTAAACTAACATGTCTCATTGTTAATACGTAGGTATTAATACGTTATTTTTATACATAGATGCATATGGCTTGTTGCATTTGTGTAATAATAAACACACGCGGTTTTAGAATATGAACACACACGGTTTTAGAATATTTCAGCGCGATACCATTTACCATTTGGTCAAAAGGCTACTTTAGACAAATTGAGATGTTTACCGTGTCTATGCGGTGCATGACTTGTGCCAGGGCTAGCATTTGCCAAGTCGCTTGCATTAACTTTTACTAGTGATTTTAAATGGATTTCTCCAAATAGCATGACAAACTTTACCTGTCTAGTAGAATCTTCGCGGCCTTTCTCTTCTCTTTCTACCCTCTGTCATTTTCAAAAGAATGGCTGAAACCGTAACTCCGACATAATACACCAGAAAGTGAAAACTACATAGAGATGAGCACGTACGACGGCCTTACGTAAACATATCACCAGAATGATTGACACTTAGGTGGACCAATAATATAGACTACCCACCTGGAAAAAGAAAATCCTCCGCTATACCTTTAAAATAAACGTGTGAATAGTGTTGTCAAAGGTTCCGACTTGGGTATTTTAAAATAAAAAAAAAAATGCATTTTCCGTCTAGCATTTTGAGCGATGTTGAGCAGATTCTTAAACACTTCTGATTGGCCATTGTGTTCTGGCTCTCAACATATATGTCTGTGTTTGGCTTCAATGATCAACGTTTTCAAAACATGTTGTAAATAGATATATTTGACGCTCTTCACTGAACGCTTACACATAGGTACACACAGGAGTGTTTGAAAGCAGCCATCTATCAGTGGATCTCTAATATATTTGCTGATTGATGCCTGCTTTCAAACACAGGATTGACAACTGTATTTATTTCTGATATTAAATCTGATATGTCAAATGATCTGTGCATTACGTCTCGTGTAAATGCTAAATAATTGATCTACCACTTTTTTATGTAATGTGTACATTATGTAATGTAATGTGTTTTTAAATGTAAAATCACTCTAAGCATTTCGTTTTATGATCTGTCCTCACAGTGTTTTTTTTTTTTATTTAATGGAAAAAAAATAGGAAAAGTTAAAATTACAAACTGTTTCTTTGCATTTATTTTAGATTTATTGTCAGTACTGGGCTCTCAGTTCTTATGGGACTGCATACACAGTTCACAGTACCCATGTGAACTGAGAGTGTTGGTGACCCTGTTCGCCACCACTGAAAACCATTTTTGACCCAGGAAAAACCCTGTTGTGCTATGATCGTAAACGATACCTCAATTATACACACGGTAGTCTGAGACCACTAATAGGTTGATAAATAGATGCTTTATTAATCCTTCTCAGGAAATTAGATTTGTTACAAATTGCAGCAACCACGTTCAGTCCTCGCACACAGACAACATCAATCTATCTACTTAACTACATTCATAAAACAAGACTTTCACTAAAGAATTTCACTATACCCTGTAATATATGACCTAAAACATGCTATACCTTATAATGATAATGCTAAAAACAAATACCAAAACAAAAAATTAACTAAAGCATACAACCCCTATTTTAATAAAACTTAGAATATAGGTAAAATATAGTACAAATAAATATAAATTAGACTCAGTTATTAGTTATTTTTCGTGCTACATTAGTTAAATTAGTGAAAGTTTAATAAGTTAAACTGAAAAATTACCACACATTTTTATAGCAGCAGTCAAGCGGCATGAATTCCACAAGTTTGTGTGAAACCTGATGATCATGTATCAAAATAAACCAAAGAACATCTTGTGGAAATGTGACCTTTTGAATAAAGGAGTTCACATGATTCACTAATTTGCTTATCAAATCTGTGACCTACAAATACAGCATAATCTTGTTTCTGCTCAAGATCTTATATAGAAGATGATAAAGAAGATATATTCATTATGGTGGAATTTTAAATCACATTTTTTTATTCTTTCACTGATCATTTACATAGGCAAATAAGTGCAAATATTTATTTGCCTTTTACACTTGAAGCATACTGGGTATATTTATTATTCCAAACTTAAAGATTTTTTTCAACTAGGAGTAATGTTCTGCCTAGAAAAATGCCTGAACGGAGCAGAATGTGTTTTCAATGCTGTAGCTGGTAGACTGGAAGATTTCACTCTGTTGTTTTGATCTGTCAAGCTGCTTTCAAAGGTTCCTCCTCGTTTACATCCTCTCGTACTTTATGAGCTTTTATGGTAAGAAAAGTGATGAAGAGCAGACGATTA
Source organism: Cyprinella venusta (assembly GCA_038021265.1). Classification (NCBI taxonomy): domain Eukaryota; kingdom Metazoa; phylum Chordata; class Actinopteri; order Cypriniformes; family Leuciscidae; genus Cyprinella; species Cyprinella venusta. Next base: position 23,805,586 of record CM075872.1, on the reverse strand, counting down.
GGGCTGTTGATGTCCTAATCAGTATTTGTTAATAATAACTTTACTAAAGCAAGATAACCCTAACCCTAAAAGAGGGTCTGGTTGGAGCAAGCTGTTAGTAGTAAATCTGGTATCAGTATTAAAGACTTGTTTTCAGAGGAAAGATCTTGAATTATTTTTGATTTGTATTAGCTTGCATGAAAATGTATTTAAAAAAAATGTACCTATATTTTATAAATAGTCCCATTCAAAATAGATTATTTTATTTTGTTTTTGTGTGTTTTGTTGTTTTACCTTATTAGTATTTTTTAAGCATATTTTTTAAGCATATTTTTCAAACAGTTTAAAAGTTAGTAGAGCATGGCACCAACAACAGCAAGGAGTTTGATTTTTATACAAATGTATCTAAAATATTGTATATAAAAATGATGATATTTATACTAGGGGGCTGTTGAATGCTTGAATCGGATTGTTGACAAATGTTCTAAGGTGTGCAATTTATTCCAGGCAGTTCTTGACCGCATTACATGCCCATATCACTTTGCCAAATGATTTCAGTTATTTTAAAGGTCCTTGCTGCCTAAAACTAGCCTGGTCCCAACAGACTCTTATACATTTCATTTGGACAGAGACTCCATTGACAAGCGTTAAAGGGATAGTTCACCCAAAAATGAAAATTCTGTCAGTTTTTACGTTCATCTTCGGAACACAAATTAAGATATTTTTGATGAAATCTGAGAACAGAAGCTTACGCTGTTAGACTGAACTCCCTCAAGGCCCACAGAGAAGGAAATGAATAGTTGAAATAAAGTCGTTATTTTTGTTTTTTGTTTTTTTTTTGTGCACAAAATGTATTCTCGTCATTTGATAAACTTAAGAATGAGCCACTGTAGTCACTTGGACTATTTTAACGATGTCTTTAATAACTTTTCGGGGAACAAGTTTCAATCCCTTAAGAAGCCTATGGAGGAGTGATCCAGCTCTTAGATTTCATCAATATTAATTTGTAACATATCTTAATTTGTGTTCCGAAGATGAATGAAGGTGTTACGGGGTTGGAACAACACAAGAGTGAGTAAAAACTGACAGAATTTTCATTTTAGGGTGAATTATCCATTTAACTTCCTTGTTGGCCGGTAGTCTGTCGAAGTTTAAAACTATTGGATCTGCCCAGACTCACTCTGGATCTGCCATAACCAATCGCTGACATTTGGTTGGTATGGCGACTCAAACACTTCAAACTAGCGCACAACATCAACGTCATCGTTCTCAGCCACTCCCTCTGTTCGCTGATTGAACCTGTAAAAAATGTACTGCAGAAAACCAAAGAATACACCACAATCCCTTTGATTTCACTGTATTTAATTTGTGTCTTTGTGCTTTTGCAGTATGACCCTCGGTTTGGGGATGCCTTCTGGAACAGCAGTAAGTTTGGGATGGTGAATTATTTGCTCAGAATGATGAGTAGCTGGGCCATCGTCTGCAGTGTGTGGTACCTGCCTCCGATGAGCCGCCAGGTAAGCACACAAACTCTTCATCTCTATGAATGCAGTAAAATCTCTGTGGTATGAATGCCCCATTTTTGCATTGGTCCATTTAATACACAAATCAAGAGCAAATGAGCCTGAGTGGGATTGGACAGCCTGTCTGAAGTTTTGTCCACCCACCTCAGATTGGAAATAGGCATTTGTTTTTGCATGTGGGCATGCAAATAAACAAATAGACCATTGTTTTTAATGCACGTGTAGGCTCTCGGCTCTCAAAAAAAATGGAAATGGTCACCATAGGTAAATCATTGTGCTAATTTGTTCCGCCCCACCTTGAATGTTAGAGAAGTTCTCTGGAAAATCACTGGAATAATGTTGAAGCCCTTCCTTGGTCTACTTATTGCTTGTTTTAAAGTGCTTTTTCAAAACACGTTTTTGGTTCAATGCAGTTTGAAGGAGAAAATACTCAATTTGCTCTTGGTTTGTCTTAAAGCATATTAAAAACACAACATAGACATATAAACAATATTCAAAGCTGTATTTTCACCACAGAGGGACTTTAAAGATTAAAGTTCATGGCAAATTAAGTTATTTTCCTTGATTCCACAAACAATCGATTCCAATTCCAGTCTCGCTTCCTGTTACATACATATGTAACAATATAACAAATTTGCTCTTCATTGGCTGCCCGTGAACAACGTCTACTTTGACCCGTCCTCAAACGTGGTAGTTGTAGCTGAGGCCTGGAAAAGTTTGGTTTGTATGGTCTAAATGTCTAGAAGACGCTGTTTTCTACGCTGCGAATCCCCTTTGCATGCATTTTAGAACGATGAGGACTCGCGCTGGAATTGATAGGAAAAAACTGACGCCATTGTGATTGCTTTGTATCACTGTGTATCAAGCGTTGAGGAAGAAATTCAGATATGATAATAGTTGATTAATTTCTGACATGTGCTGTAAGCGGTAGACCAATCACAACAGACTGGATCGTTTGACCAATCAGAGCAAAGTTTAGAGAGATTGAATCTTTACACAAACTGTTTTCAGACTCTATAAGAAATATCATTATGTGCCATGTATACTATGAGAAAATTGAAAGTGTTTTGTTGACCTTGCATGTATGTAAACCTACTGTAGAAGACATGAAACAAAATTAGGAACCTTTAAAATAGCATAATGGGACACTAATATTTAAGCAAAATTACTGTTGTTTTAGATAAACCTGATATTAAAGGGATAGTTCCCCAAATATGAAGATTCATAACACACTTACAATTTTTGTTTGTGTCTATTTGTTTATGAAAGTCGTACACATCAGGGATGACATGAGGGTGAGTAAATGATGAGAGAATTTTGGGTGAACTATCCCTTTAATAGAATGTGCTGAAAATAATTGTAACAAGTATGAAAAATGCATTTCAAAAAAGCTCAAGATCGAGGTTTTTGTCAAAGTCTGTTTTGTCTCCCTCAGGAAGATGAGGATGCCGTGCAGTTTGCTAACAGAGTAAAGGCAGCCATTGCCAGACAGGGTGGTCTGGTGGACCTGCTGTGGTAAGTCGGACTCAGATATGTTAAAGGAGTAGTTTACTTTTTAAAAAAAAAAAAACTTTTGCTGATAATTTGCTGACTCCCATGTCATCCAAGATGTCCATGTCATTCTTTCTTCTGTCGAAAAGAAATTAAGGTTTTGATGAAAACATTCCGAAATTTTTCTCAATATAATGGGCTTCAATGGGAACCAAACGGTTCAAGGTCCAAAAGACAGTTTCAGTGCAAACTGCAAACTTTCAAAGGCTTTAAACGACACCAGACGATGAATAAGGGTCTTATCTAGCGAAACGATCGCTCATTTAATGAAAAATTACAAAGTTTAAGTTTTATAAGCTCAAATGTTCGCCTTGCTCTGTTCTGTGATGCTCGTTCGTGACTCTCCTGTTCGAACTGGTTCATCAAAATGAACCAATCTTTTTTCTGAGTCATTTGGTTTATTCAACAAACGAAATGAACGAATTGACTCGGAAAAAAAGATTCGTTCATTTTGATGAATGAGTTTGAACAGGAGAGTAACGAACGCCCATCACAGAACAGAGCAAGGTGAGCATTTGAGCCTTTAAAACTTAAACTTTTTTTTTAAATGAGCGATCATTTCCCTTGATAAGACCCTTATTCATCGTCTGCTGTCGTTTAAAGCCCTTTGAACAGTTTGCCGTTTGCACTGAAACTGTATTTTGGACCTTGAACCATTTGGTTACCAATAAAGTCCATTATATTTTATTATATCCATTATATAAGGAGAAAAATCATTCATTTCTTTTCGACTGAAGAAAGAAAGACATGGACATCTTGGATGACATGGGGGTGAGTAAATTATCAGCAAACGTTTTTTTAAAAAGCGAATTACTCCTTTAAGGCCAAAGAGAAGTTAGACAAATACTAATATAAGCCGTAGATGGAAAGATATGTGACAGCTGGCTGTCTTAAACCATAAAATGTCTGGTCTTCGCTGATTTAAGCTGGTCTCATAGCCTGACAACCCTTCTAAAACCAGCTACCAGACCAGTGGACAGACTGAAACCCAAAGTACACTTCCGTAGACGTCCACGCCAAAGTCCGTTTCACTCGGCGGCCATCTTTGAAATGCCTCTCGGGCATGCAAGTGCAGCTCCTATCTCTTTGAATGGGGAAACATCAAATTCTCCAAAAATGTTTGCCAAGCTTACGATTATATTTTATATTTGAAATCACCAATGAAATCTGACAACAACTGTCTTATAAATTTTGTTTCTAAACGCTATAGTCATAACAGAAAAATGACAAATTTCAGGCTGGATCAAGCTAATGCGTCTGACTGTTTCTATAAGAACCGGAGCTTCTAACGGCAGCTGCAGTGACCCGATGACTTTGCCAATCAGCGATCGGCTCTTATTTAGAAGGCGGGACTTATTCCGCCATATTGAGCATTGCCCTTTTCCCCATTCAAAACATTACGGGTGACTCATCTTGTGTTACTGTAAAAAAATATATATATATTTTTTAAGATTTGTTATCACAACCTTTTTTCTTTTGTCAAATCAACTTAAATAATTTATTTAGTTCAGATAACTTATTATTTTAAGTTTCTGATGATTAAATCAATCTCCTTCTTTGTATCAACTCACTTTTTCCAGTTCAATCAACTTAAAATTTTAAGGCGACCAGGTTGCTTATTTTTTTAAGTTAAACCAACAGTATTTGTTTTACAGTCTATGTCTAAGCACACCATCCGCATGCAGCCCAATTTCTGTCCACATGGACAACAGCACATGTGCGAGTGACTGCGTGATGATAGTCATCTAGATAAATCCACTAGATAGTGCACATGCTCCGAGCGTGTCTTTCCACGCTTGAGGCGTATACTTTGAAAGGCTCGCACTCTCAAGTTTTCACGAGACAAAATGGAACGCGGAAAATATAGTTTACCTGGGGCTTGAGAGCCCAGCAAACCAGCTTAGCCATATTCAATTCAATTCACATTTGTATAGTGCTTTTCACAATACACATCATTTCAAAGCAGCTTTACAGAAAATGCAAGACTAAGTTATGTATTTCAGAAATCTGTATACAAAATCACAGTTAGCGTGATGGAGCGCAATGAGCTAATTGAAGTAATTAAAGCTACACTGTGGGATTTTTACCCCCATCTAGTGGTGAAAAGGTATATGACCATCCAGTGAATATTAGTTTCTGTTCCTCTCAATTCCGATTTCATTTTTACTCCTACAGTGGCCAATGTAGTCCAAGATTAACATGGCTTCCAGTTTGACCTTGTTCATGAGTGTTAACTCAAACGTAAACGGGCAAGGCGAAGCTTGAATTAACGGGTATGTCCCTCTTTGAATAATGTACTTTCAAGTAGAGCCAGACCGATATATCGGCAGGCCGATATTAGGCATTTTCTAAAATATCGATATCGGCAGTTATAATGGCCGATAAATGAATATTTCAAAAATAAAATAAAAACGGACGATTCACGCTTCAACCATGTCAACCATGTTTGAGTGTTGTCAAAAAGTGCAGGTAAAGGGATAAGCAAGCTGACATTGTAATTATAAGGTAGCTTATAACTATAAGGCAATATAGCGACTAATTATTATTTTATAATATCTTTAAGATATTTTTATGTTCCTCTGTTCTGTTGTGAGAATAGAAACAAGTTTCTTTTTAAAATTCATTATCATATTATTTTAGTTAAAACTTATAAATAAATAACTAATGTTAGGGAAATCTGTTAATATTTTGTTGCGCGTTTCTGAAATAAAAATAATATCGGCCGATATATCGGAATATCGTATTTTAAAACCAACTAATATTTGTATCGGTATCGGCCTTCAAAATCCTTTATCGGTCTGGCTCTACTTTCAAGATGGAGGGGCAACATGGCGACGACATTAGAACCCCTTCCCCGTATGTATTTTCAATGGCATATTATACACTCAGGAGAATACTGTATTACTTGAACGAAGTAAATATACATTAATGAGCACATATATTTTTGAAAGAACCAATTGTTTTTAGCTAAGAATAAACTAAAAAAGTTACACAGTGTAGCTTTAAAACTTGTTTGTTAACAAATGATTATGACATTTAGAAAAATTTAGCTTTGGTGTATGTTGATGCAGATATATTTAGATATTAAAGCTGGTTTTCTCAGCTAAATGTCATTTTAGTTGAAACTGGGTTTGTGTTTTTCTTCAGGGATGGTGGTTTGAAACGAGGGAAAGTGAAAGACGCTTTTAAAGAGGAGCAGCAAAAAATCTACAGCAAGATTTTGGTCGGGACGCAAGCGGACCGCAGTCGTTCTTGAGGAGAGGATGACGATTCAGGTGAGGACCTGGAGGGCAAGAGACGGTTCAGAGACCCGGAACAACGGCGTTATGGATTTGTTTCACTTCAAATCACAAGAGCTGTCCTTGTTTAATTATTCCTTTTTGTGAAAAGGATCAAAGCTTGTCAGGTCGTGATCAAAACACTCCACGAGATGCGTTTTAATGCGTAGTGTTCCTTTGACCGAAGCCAGAGTACCGTGTTTCAGTCTATAGTGGCCGGGTGGCTCACGAGGAGTCATAAGGATGCAATGTGATTGTTTAATGGTTTCTTTCTCTCTCTTTTTATCACTAACATTTTCACTTTCTTTTTCTCTTATTATCATTTACTCTTAATGTATCATTAGGATGCAATAAACTATTAAATCTGATGGCCATGAATGGTTCAAGGAAACGCCTCATCAGGCCGCACGTAGGTGTCCGAGAGTTTTCCGTTATGCACTTCCATCTCTACTTCTGCTGCGCAAGTCACTTTAATCCTGCGTTTTAACTGGAGAAAACAGCAGAAATATGCATGGCAAACCTGTAATTTAATTTGATGATTACGTTTACACTAACCTTTGCAGACATGCAGTCTGCATTGACCTTTTAAAATACCTCCATGTAAACAATCAAGCCAATCAATGTGTGAAGGGTTTGAGAAGAATTGGTTATATTGTTAGATTTTTTTCTTTCTTGTCCTTTGTGTGCCAGATCCATTTCCATTGACATATGGAAGTCAAACCTTAAGAGTCTTAATGATATTGGCCATGTTACAGCCAATTGAAAACTCTCATTTTCAAATTCAGATTGAAAACATTATTTATGGTGTTTACAACCCTATGCTGTATACATGTTTCCTAAAGGATTTATTTTTATTTTCAGATCAAGCAAGCCTAAAATTAGGACAACTTGTTAGGCAATAACAAGACTATTTTAGCATATTTTAGCACTACAAAACTCAAACAGTCTATAAGATTGCTTTCAGAAAGTGCACACACAACAGTTTTTGGATCTCTTCTCATTTCAAATAATCTGATCTGGTTCAGTAAGTTATCCGACCGATTCAGATCATGACTCTGATGACTCATCAGACGATGACTGTTTGTCTGGTTATTAAAAACAACGTTGCACTATTGACCACAATTTTATCAGTGTGATTTGTTTTCTTTTTCTTTCTGTTTAGCCCAGTGTGTAAAACAGGCAGGCAGGCTTAATGAACATGTAAAGTGATAGAAGGAACAATATTTCCATGTTTTCACCAAATACGAGCGTTCAGAGACGAGACCTATGCTGCATCCCAGTTTGCCTACAGTACTTCTACTACTCCCTAAAAGTATGTGCTCTTTTTGTGAAGAAAAAGTCCGTACTTTTGACTGTGTAGCAAGTAGACAAGCTTTGTGAAATACTATCACCTCATTAAATTGTCTTTTAACAATGTCAGTGTCACTTTATTTAAAATGACACAAGTGTTGACCAATGTGCTGTATATAGCATAAGCATAAACTCAGTGAAAATGAAACACATTACAGACAATAAAACACTATCATCGATTAAAAGCTATTTCAAACAAATACGTTTAACAGTCACTTTCTCGCATAGTTACGAGCATCTTATCACTGCAAACTGGCCTGCCAATTCATACATTTTCATTTCCTACTGTATCGGAGAGAAAACATGTAGCACGTTGATCTGTGGGTCTGTTATGTTGAGAAATTAATATTTTTGCATAATGATTGATTTAAAAGTTATAAAGGTTTAGCGTTGTTGCAGATAACACGTCACGGATAACATTAAATACTACTTTTTATCAGGTTAAATGATGATTGTTAGTCTCTCAAGCCCCTTCATCTAAACCTCTGTAATTAACCGTTGGATAAGCACATCCACCATGTTTTTAGTTTTTTAACACTTTGTGTTTGTAATTCTCAACTGATTTTTTCTCCAAAGTGGTTGTGGGCAATATTAGCCGTTAGAGTGTGCGCGGATCCAGACTTCGAAAATATACCAGAAATTGTAGGGTTTCTGGGGACTTGTGGCATACTCTTTTTAAAGGAGTAGTTCACTTTTAAAAAAAAAACTTTTGCTGATAATTTACTCACCGCCATGTCATCCAAGATATCCATGTCATTCTTTCTTCAGTCGAAAAGAAATTAAGGTTTTTGATAAACATTCCAGGATTTTTCTCCATATAATGGACTTCATTGAGAACCAAACGGTTTGTGTGTTTGTTTGTTTGTTTAACTTTATTGTCTGTACAGATTTACTGGACAGAAATTCATCTCTGATACTGGCTTCAACAACATTCTACAACCACATAAAACACATAATACATACATAATAATTAAAAATACATGATTCAATAAAAATACAGTGTACCTAATTCACAAAACATCCCTGAAAATTTGGTTTAAGACAGTCACTGCCAATGGGACAAATGATCTTTTAAAAATATTCTTCCTAGCATATGGTGTATGTAGCCTCCGACCCGAAGGGAGGACTTCAAAGCATGAGTGAAGAGGATGAGTCTGATCAAAAAACACAGCTAACGCCTTTTTCTCCATAAAATTTGAGAATAGTTCTTGCAATGTACTCTGTTTATGGCCGATGATCTTGTTTGCTTCGTTAATTACTCGTGTTAATTTATTCTTTAATTTCATTGTTAAATTTCCATACCATGAGACAATGTTATAGGTTATAATGCTTTCAATCATCGATCTGTATACAATGGTTAGAATCCTCCTTTCGATGCCAAGGTTTCGCAACTTTCTAAGTAGGCTTAAGCGCTGTCTTGCTTTCTTATGTACATAGTTCACATTGTCCAAAAGTTTATCATCAATGATTGTGCCTAAATATTTGAATTTTTTTTCCTTTTATAGTTACTTCTTCATATTGGAGGACACCAGTACAATTCTTATTCTGATTCCCACAGCATAATTCCTTTGTCTTCCCAATGTTCAAGCGTAGATGTAAACCAAACGGTTCAAGGTCCAAAAGACAGTTTCACTGCAAACTGTTCAAAGGGCTTTAAACGATTCCAGACGATGAATATGGGTCTTATCAAGCGAAATGATCGCTCATTTAAAAAATAAAATAACAAAGTTTAAGTTTTTTAAGCTCAAATGGTCGCCTTCCTCTGTTCAGTGACTGTCCTGTTCGAACTCGTTTAGCAAAATGAATGAATCTTTTCCCCGAGTCAACTCGTTCATTTCTTCCGTTGAATGAACCAAATGACACGAAAAAAGATTTGTTCATCTTGATAAACGAGTTTGAACAGGAGAGTCACGAACGCGCATCACAGAACAGAGCAAGGCGAGCATTTGAGCTTATAAAACGTTCTTTTTTTTTTAAACGAGCCATCGTTTCGCTTGATAAGACCCTTATTCATCGTCTGGAATCAATTAAAACCCTTTGAACAGTTTGCACTGAAACTCTCTTTTGGACCTTGAACCGTTTGGTTCCCATTGAAGTCCATTATATGGAGAAAAATCCTGGAATGTTTTCATCAAAATCCTTAATTTCTTTTCGACTGAAGAAAGAATGACATGGATATCTTGGATGACATTGGGGAGAGTAAATTATCAGGAAAAGTTTTTTTTTTTTTTTTTTTTAAGTGAACTAGTCCTTTAATATACTATGCTTTGGGACACACTTATTCTAATCTCACATATTATTTAGTGTTGATTTGGGAGGCAGAGCCGCTTTGGTTTTCTTTTGTGCTTTTAACAGTCTTTTGTGTGAATGCCACTAAGTCATAGTTTTATGGAACAACAGTGGCTTTGGGCATTTGTTACCTAAAGTGCAAATCTTATTGTTTGGCCAATTTTATTTTCAGTGCAGTGGAAATGAGATTAGGAAAGTGTTGGATTTACAGCATGCTAATGTTTGTGTTGTTCAAATTAAAATATTTATTGTGCCGAATTTTCACATAGAACATTAAAGCCTTAACTCAGCTAAGAAATTGGCATTTTGTTGCAAAAAAAAAAAAAAAAAATCTTGGCAAAATACTGTGCAGGAGAAAACACTGTATGCAGCTACTATCTAGCTCTAAAACACTAAAGGGCTCATAAGTAGTTTCACAACGTGAGCCCTTTTTTGCTCTGTAAAAAGATAACATACCACACAGGTCTTATTTCAGGACTATGTTTGGTTTCAACCACTGACAAACAAGATGTTGCTTGTTTAACTTATTGTGGTAAAGCTTGAATGACATGAGGCACATGTGTAAAGTGGTTACTTGGTCACTTCAGCTTTTTGGCTTCTAGTGAATATGATTAGTTTGTATGGGATGATATCTCATTCTCAAAAAACACCCAAGCTGTGAATTTCTGAATATTACCCTTCATTTGGGCGTGTGCAGCCATCTTGCACCAACCTAGATGGTTGTTATTAGTAGGATTTCTCATTCAACCATCATCATAATAATCATGTCATTAGTCGTTTGTAAGAGCAGCATATCTCGCAGAGCCTGGATATTAGCTCAAGGAGGCATGTACAGTACAGATTTGATTCAGGAAAGTGTGACATGTATTTAAAGAAAATGATCCCTCATCCACAAGCTCGAAAGTGGAATTGAATTGGCCCCATGTTGTGTTACTCCACTAATTACGTCTTTAAAGACAAGTCTGCATGTAATAAAGCTTGATTGAGTATAATTAAAGCTTTAGGTCTCTACTGTGATCTGAAATAGTACGACCGCATACCAGCGTGCGAAACAATTCAGCTGCTGGGCTCGATATGTGGGAATGACTCTTTTCTCTACACTTTTAAACCAGTTACTGAGCGCATATAAACGGCTCTGTCGAAACGTAGAGAGAGTTTGTGTAAACATGTCAAGGATTGTACTATATACAGCTGCTCATGCTTTCAAGGACTCTGGTGTAGTTCTCGGCTTTATGTGAAGGTTCAACGGGAGATTTCATTGAAGCCATTGATAATATTGGACTTATTCCAATTCACTGACGTTGTGCTTGTATTTTCTCGTCTATTTTTGCAATTCATCTGTTTAGTATCCTTCTGGGATCCAGCAATTCAGTGTACTCTTTAAAACTTAAAACTGACAGGCTTTTCTGAGAAACAAAACGTTGGCTGTTTCGGCTTGACAACTTCCTTTCATCGTTTTTAGATCAACATCTGCTTCTGCAAAACAATGATTGTATTGAAATGACTGTATTTAAAAAAGGTAGCAGTTGTACAGTATTGTTTTGTTTAATAATTCACAAGCATTCAAAGGTTTTTGAAATAAGTCTATGCTAACATATGGCTGGGCAACGATTAATCGCGATTAATCGGATCCAAAATAAAAGTTTGTGTTTCCATAATATATGTGTATAATTATTTTGTATATATAAATACACACACACACATGCATTTATATATTTAAGAAATATTTGCATGTATATACTTTATATACATTTATACATAATTAATATTATATATAAATATAAATATTTGATATATCGATAACACATTTTTCTTAAATATATACATGTGTTTATTTATATATACAAATTAATTATACACGCTACACACACACATATATTATGGAAACACAAACTTTTATTTTGGATTCGATTAATTGCGATTAATCGTTGCGCAGCACAGTAATATTGTGAAATATAGTATTTGTTTTAAATCCTCAAAAGTTATTTATTCAGATTTTATTCAAAGCTTTGTTTTTAGCAGCCATTACTCCAGTGTCTAGAGTCACATGATCATTAAGGAATTTTCTTGAGCAACAAATCAGCATATTACATTGATATTTCATTATTATAAATGTTGAAAACAGTTGTGCTGCTTAATATAATTTTAACATTACAAATGTCTTTACTTTTAGGTTTAATCAATTGAATGCATCCCCACTATCATCCTCAAGTGATAAGTGTATTATGTGTACATTATTATTTATAGTTTAGTGATTTGTTTCTGTAAGTTGTCATATGGGGATACATTACAGGTCAACATTCTCATTGGTTTAGCTTGTTTTTTTGTTGTTGTTTTTTATCGAAAGTTCTAAAACATTTATCAATATTAACTTGACTTTATTTTCTAATAGAAAATAGATCCTTATGTCCTCTACAAAAGAACAATGTTTTAAGTTTTTCTCATGAGGATTTGTATCATTTAGTGTGTCTGACATTTTCTTTGATATTTTAGTGAGCAATGCTACTTTAATGCACAGTAGACGCTACAACAACCTTAATATCTATTAGATTATTCCATCCTACAAGAAGAAAGTATGAGATTTGTACGTTTTCATTAAATTGGAGTGTGTGTGTTTGTGTGTGTTGACGGATCGCATAACAATGTCATAACAATGTCGCCAGTGATTTGACTGCTGCCACGCTCTAAAACAGCACCTGCCAATACATCCACCTGTTTGTCACTGTTTGTTAAAAATGTTCTATTGTGATACAGTCATGTACAACTATATATAATATGTCATACAAGAAAATAAAAAAACTTCAAGTTTATGATGAGAAGTGTTTCTAGTATCCTTTGCTTTTTGTGGCTCACCCATAGAAAGCCTGTCCTGGGCCTGCTGAGTAGTGATCGACCATGAAGGGTTCGTTCATTTTGAACGGATCTTTAATATGTTGTCTCGGAGAGTGATTTATTCATTTTGCGAAGATCCCAAAGATTCTGTACAGGAAACAGAAATGATTAGTTCACCTCCCATGCCTTCGGGTCTGAGTCATTCGTTCTTTGTGACAGCCGTATTGGGTTTGGAAATGAGTTAATTCCCATGCAACCTTCCTTACAAGCGAGTTTTCGTTTTTTACTCTTAACGGTTAGCCTACGTGAGGCGTCTCTGGCCTAAAATTGGCTTACTAACTATGACGTACCTAACTATGGCTTTACGTAAGTTAATGTGTTTGGCTATAACCATGTAAAATTTATATTCTGCTGAAATGAACAAAATGACTTCATTTTGCTGAACGAGACTCAAAGATCCGAGTCAGTAAAATGATCCGAACGTCCCATCGCTACTGCGGAGGGGGAGCAGGCTGTAAAAACAAATGGAGAACTGGACATTGGTTTTAGGCTCTATATTGACGTATTACTGGAGAACCAGAGGGACAAGTTGTTCTGCCAGAGTCCTTTTACTTAACATGAATTATAAACATCCATTCAGCCTGCCGTTGCTGGGCTGGAGTCTGACCTGAGAAACAGAGAATTTCCTTCTTGGTGACATTTCACTTGAAGAGTGCCAACTCTTAGGTAACAATCCTGTAGACCAAGAGGGGATACAATGACTTCACCCAGCCAAAGAGCTGAAGGATAGATCGCAACACACACACACACACACACACACACACACAACAAACTGAAGTAAACCGTATGCTTATTGTTTTTACATGTTGGGGACAGAGGATTAGATTTAGATATTAACAGATCTTTAAAAATAGCCAGTAGTTTTCATCTGGTGAATGTCACTCTTGCATTATGGGATGAGTTCCAGAACTCCAAATCAGTTTTGGTGGAACATTCAAAATGACAAACCGACTCCAATTAAGTGTCTGCCAGGCCACACCGAGCATGTGAACATGTGCGTCAGTTTCTGCACAATTGCCTTACCTTTACCAGCTCTGAATCCATCAAACTAACTAGATTATGAACTGATGTTTTCATTTATCTAATTTGTTGTACTGCAACAGCACAGATGCAGAACAGAAACTATTTACACCCGTTTTTGCTGCTAGTGCATGTGATTTTTTTTTAACACAAATTCACAATATATGAATACCATGAATATTAAACAATAACACATATTATAATTTGCTTTCAATTGCTTTCTGTTGTTTGAGCTCCACATAAGTTTGTGGAAAACCTGATTATCAAGTTCTCCAGCCTGATGTGAGAGGAGTTCACATGATTCATGTTACAAAATGATTTTATCATATTAGTAATGTAAAATCTCCAAACTCCAAAACAGATTTATATGTGGTTGCAGACATTTTACTTTAATGGTCTAATTCTCCCTTTCTAATACACACACACACACACACACACATATAAATGTGTGTATGTATGTATGTGTATATATATATATATATATATATATATGTGTGTGTGTGTTAATGCAATTATCTAATCAACCAATCACATGGCAGTTGCTTCAATGCATTTAGGGGTGTGGTCCTGGTCAAGACAATCTCATGAACTCCAAACTGAATGTCAAAATGGGAAAGAAAGGTGATTTAAGCAATTTTGAGCGTGGCATAGTTGTTGGTGCCAGATGGGCTGGTCGAGTATTTCACAATCTGCTCAGTTACTGGGATTTCCACGTACAACCATTTCTAGGTTTTACAAAGAAAGGTGTGAAAAGAGAAAAACATCCAGTATGCGTCAGTCCTGTGGGCGAAAATGCCTTGTTGATGCTAGAGGTCGGAGGAGAATGGGCCGACTGATTCAAGCTGATAGAAGAGCAACTTTGACTGAAATAACCACTCGTCACAACCGAGGTATGCAGCAAAGCATTTGTGAAGCCACATCAAGCACAACCTTGAGGCGGATGGGCTACAACAGCAGAAGACCCCACCGGGTACCACTCACCTCCACTACAAATAGGAAAAAGGCTACAATTTGCAAGAGCTCACCAAAATTGGACAGTTGAAGACTGGAAAAATGTTGCCTGGTCTGACGAGTCTCAATTTCTGTTAAGACATTTAGATGGTAGAGTCAATCGAGACGAATCGTACCAGCGTACTTTGAGGTTAAAATGTTTACCTTCGTACTTCTACGCAAAATGCGTACAAGTTGGCAGGTCTGGGATTATTATACATTATGGGGACAAAATGTCCACACAAGGATTGCAATATCTGAAATTGTTGTCCTTGTGGGCTTATTGTTTAGTAACATATATATATATATATATATATATATATATATATATATATATATATATATATATATATATATATATATATACTCATTGCCTGTGGAAATGCCCCATAAAACATAAAAGCACAGCGTCTGTGTGTATATTTGTGTATTATACAAATTGTATGCAACACTATTTGTGTCCGTGACCTGACTGACAAATTCAGTAAGTACAGAAGGCCTACCTCGCTTCAGTCAGGTCTGAATGACACACGGAAACTTTGACGCTTTGTACAGTAGCTCACAGTACTACATGTGTAGGGCGGAGCTTCGCATGCAACATAACATTGACACCGCAACTAGTTTGGTTTAGTCTGAAACTGCAGGAGCTACAGATGCCTCGACGTAGGGTTTAATTAATTCAGCTTAAGAACCTAGTCCGATTACCATGAAGACAGGAGGAGAAATCCCTCCGTGTCCACCGCTGAGCAACTGAAGAAGAGAAACGCCGTGAATGTGAATGTTTCCTCATGACAGCAGGAGTAACGTTAGAGATGCGAGCGTTGCTCTCGTGGGCTCTGTCTTCAGGGCGAGATAGCTAGACTTTATAATCTTATCTTTAAGCCGTTTGTTATTCCTCCAATAAAGACCTGCGAGTGGGATTTCCGTCGTAAGATTAGACTTTTCTCCAGCTTGCTTCTTATCATGGAGACGTACACGGACGTCTTACTAGTCACTGCAAACGTTGGATCACTGTTTGACAATGTAAGTCGCCTCTGTTTACATTCCTTATTTTCCAGGTGGAGTATTACTCAACATCATAAATGAGTTAATGTATAACGTTACGCAACCAATTATTTTTACTTTTATTTAAACACGTCTCTTTGCAACTGCACGCAGTTGACTAGTAACCTGCTGTTCAACGCTGTCTGTTTGCTTAGGTAACTTACTCTTAAAAACAGACGTTATATGAATATAGGTAGGCCAAATCACCCTCCTGGATAGCTGCGTTTTAAAAGGCTCCGAATGCGCTATATTTAAGTCTGTATAACTCAATATTAAGGGACCGTTCACAAGGGACGCCGCCATGCGTCATTCTGCGCTGTTTATTTTATTATTGTATTAATTTGTACACTGCATCTTTGACAGTTTCATTTTCAGCTTTGTCCGTCTCGTTTTAAGTCGCCGTATCTAGTTAAAAGAATTTCAACTTTTAGAACGCTTCTAGGGACGCCAGCGTTTTTTTTTAGCACTGCGTCTCGCTGTTTTTGAACGCAAGAACGCGTCCTGCGCGAGTGGCTCCGACGCCTCTCTCTCTCATCAGTGATAGAGCTGGACTTTCTCATGCGGCTCCTCCATATCGCAGGGACTGCTGTGAAGCCACTTCAGGTTTTCTTCGCTCCACTGGGCCTTTAGCACACGAGTCCCCAGTCTAGAGTGATATCCTCTCCCATTCACTGTGTACTGTCTGACAGCACCTCCCCACAGGTCTCTAACGACCTATCACACACCGCGCGACCGGCCCTTGTGTGTGTTCAAATAAAACAGGAAACTGACAGCCTGTTGTTGTGAGATGATTCAAAGCGTTACCGCGAAACTGGGGAGTTTAGCTGTTGCAACATCAGATACTACTACAAACTCTGGCCTGCAGTTATGAACTAGAACAAGACGGGATAATGTTTGTCTATACTGAAGAGAAAAAATATATATATATTCATGGGCTTTCATAATAAAGCGTGAAAAGTAGGCCTAAAGTTGGCATTACTGCGTGTGAATATAAATGCAATAGCTTATTGCAAGTTGTTTTTACATTCTTTAAAACTGGAAGACCCATCCAATGTTATTACTAGTTGCTCTAGTACTTATTCAAGTGATTTTTATGTGATGATTTAGTCACCATTAAATCAAAGAAATGTTTATGTACCGTGTGTGTGGAATGTTGCAGTATTTATTACACATCATATTTTGTGTATAAGTAATGTGTTCTCATAATTTTTAAAGACCCACCATGGTGAAAATCTCATTTTTAATGTTGTTTATTTGTCTATGTGTTTTAATGCAGTGTTTTAAGACAAACTATATGCAAATTCATCAGTCAACTGTCCAAAGATCGTTTCAAAAACGTGGTTTGAAATCAAGTTTCTGCAGGAGAAAAGGAGTTAGATCAGTAGACGAGGCCAAAAACAGAGGGGCGTTTTCGATCTCGTCACGTCACCTGATTTGTCCACATCACAGTGAGGGTTTTGGGGCTGGGGTTGGGTGAAGGGCATCATTTTCATTTGATGATTTATAAACACCCACCAGTTTGGAAACATCCACAAATTTATAAACACCCAATTTTGTTTCGCGAATTCGCCCTTGTCCTCTGCGTCACAAATATGTTGTTACCAATCCCGTCGACATGTGGCCGGGCTTTAGCATGTCGTTTACTATGCTATGAAGCAGGGGAGTGTCAAACGAAGTCTGGTCCCTGCACATTTTATATTGATATGAAACATTTTGCACGTTTGTCAATTTACCGGGTGATTTATGTATATGATATTACAATGTAATTACGTACTATGCCTTTCTCCACTGACGTTCTAAGTTGTTCAAAGGATACTGTTTTTTAGAGGGCAGACTGAAATGACGAACTGGAACATGGTTTGTTGAACATTAGCGAAACATTATTAGCTGTTTAATAACATAATCATCACGTAAAAGGCTAATCATATTACTTAACGTGAAGTGTCCGAGGTTGTAGAGCGATTCATAATGCATTACCATTCAGATACATCGACTTGTAGAAGAGCCTGTAGCTATAATTCAGTGTTCTACTTCTTCTGAATCAGTTTCTGGTTCATACATAAAATTGTCTGTATAGCCCAGTATTTCCACTTGTCATAGTGTAGCGTTTACTACAGTAAAGTTGACCGAGTGGATCAGGTATTCTGGGCTTGTGTGATTGAGCAGAGGCGGGGCTAATTTGTAAATTCATGGGTTAAATGAAGCAATGTTGTAGAGTTACATTGAACCTATTTTAATGCATGAAGAAATATCACAGGAAAAACATTCAACAAATGTCATTAGTGAACAAAGATGAGTTTTAAGGGATAACATTATTGACTGCAGTAGGACTTTAATCATCTCAAGACATCTCTTCTCTCTGATGAGGGTTTTCAATGTGAGGAAGAATAAATAACCTGTCACTCATGATGAGATCATAGCAGTAGTAAACCACAACCATCCAATCAATTCCCGATAGAAAAAAACAAGTCCCAACCTATACCGTTTTTCTTGTTCACAATGTCACAGTTATTGGGAAGAAAAGACAACTTCTGTTATTCCGATTTCTCTCTTCTCCCCGATCATTGCCTTGCCTCAACTGTCCTCTCTAATAAAGGCCAAAAATGTTGCTTGATAATATTATATAAAAATCGATTGTAGATAGTTTTAAAGAATAAAGGTCAAAGCCTGACACAGTGTGCTTAGTCCACTAGGGAAACATGGCGACATGGCGCCCGACATTAGAACCACTTACCTGTATGTGTTTTCAATGGCATATTATACACTCACGAGAATACTTTATTACTTGAACGAAGTAAATATACATTAATGAGCACATATATTTCTGAAAGAACTAAGTGTTTTTTTTAGATAAGAATAAACTAAAAGAGTTACACAGTGTATTTTTAATGGTCCGTCTGGAAACAAATGCTGTGACACCAAACTCCCTTGTTGAAGAAGAACGCCGTTGTGTTTACAACTGTGTCAATGGGCGCTTACCAGGATCAACTAAACACTGAATTTATAAAAGTATGTGAAATTCTGAGAATTTGTTGCGGAATTTGCTCAGTTGTTGCGGTAAATTTGTTCTGGTCCTGGAATAAATAATTCATTGATGAAAGCAATGAAAGCTGCGATAAAGTCCAGACCTTCTGTTGTCAGTCTGAATTGAAGGTCCAACAACCCCCTACTATATCCATTGTTGCTTTATTTTTGTTGTTTAGGTGTTTGTTTTGTGTTTAGAAATGTAAATCTAGTTAAAATCTTGCTATAGAGATAATTTTGCCTCAAACTATGTTCAGCCCAGTCTTTCTGGAGTTTTGTTTTAGTTGTATTTGTTAGAGCATTGATTGGCTTCATTGTGTGTATGGAGGACTGAGGCTACAAGTGGAAATTTGGCCCCGTACCCAGTTTCCTCAGGCCATGTTTGGCTGAGAAAAAGCACATGTCACAGCCCATTGTGACTGTAAACAGATGAATATCTTTTCCCAAAGTACTTCAACCTTTCGTCGCTTCTTTTTTTGAATAGGTCAGTAGAAATGTTGTAGCAGACTTCCAAAAATGGTTACATTTTTCTAAAACCAGAAGGGTTTACCAGACCTTTTAAGTTTTGCAAGATCCTTGAGTTTGGTGTTTTTAGCTGGGATTCATCATGTCTAATGAGGTGATAACATTAAGTGGAAGGGCGAATCACACAGAAAATGCTTAATGTCAGCATTTCCTTAAAGCATTGAGCCAACAGTAAGTAGAGACAATTGGTGCTGATGGTTTCTATGATCCACTTAGACGTTCAATGCTTTTGACGGCACATTTAAATTTGGTCCGCAAATATCACCATGATGATGTCTACTAAAAATTGTACTTTATACAATTCTAATTAACTGGGTTTGGTTTAGGGTTAATTACTTGTAATTATGGATAATTTATAGTTATTACTATAGTAAGTACATGTAGTAATGTGTAAGTACATCACCTTAAAATTAAGTGTTACCAAATGTTGAAACATTTACTCATTTCATGTGCATTACTGTTAAATGATGGTCACAGTGCGAAACAAGCCCTTCATGTTCCTAAAAAATAAACCTCATGTCATATATTCTCATGCAGAATATAATTTCGTATTTAATACATTTATTTTTTTCTTCATAATCCAAATGTTTTATTGCAAAATTCACACAAAAATAATCGAATAGTTGTTCCTGTGTATCAGATTTCATAACCGGTTGTTACATTTGTCAAAAATGTAACAGATCTCATAATCAGTTATCATATTTGTAAAAAAAAAAAATTCTAGTGCACATTAAGGACTCTTAATGGCCCTCATTTATCAAAAGTGCGTACACCAAATTTCCAGCGTACACCCATAACCACGGTGCTTTGAGATTTATCAATATGGACGTTGGCGTACGGCACGCTCGAATACTATGGCAACTCAGGAGGTGGTGTACATGTACGCACGTTTTGAGTTAGTGCGGAAATGCGCAGAAAAACAATTCGTGACACCACAAAACGCACTGACAAACTATATATTATGACCCACTGTAAAAAACAACAACAACATAGTAATTATGAACTTATGATTTGTAGGCATTTGTGTTCCTTAAGTTGCTAGCCTAAAAATTACATTCTAATACAAATAATAGTATTGACATTCTTCTTGTATATAACAATATGCATCATTAATAATAAAAAATCATAATAATAAGAAGAATATTACAAATTGTCATGCAATTATTAATGTAAATGAATGGTACTCCACATCACGTCATCATCATCACCAATACATGTGACGTGATTCGAAATTGAATGCTAATTGTTTCAAAACACATGCTCCAAATTAATTCATTGTGATTCATTTCGGCACCACGTCGGAGATGTTTCTCTTCTTTGCCGTCTTCCGTGTGTCCATGGCGTAAAATGAGGGCGTGGGGGAAGTGGACACTTGAATATATAGGGGCGTGTTATTCCAATGACGATCGTTTTCAACCGCGGCATCAATGGCAGGCATTGCGTACACCTGGATTTCAAAGGTACGCACAGTTTCATAAAACAGGCGGTGAGAGGAGTGCAAGCATAATCTTACGCCAACATATACACGTTTCTACTCAAGAATGATAAATGAGGGCCAATGTGCGCAAGCCATAGTGCACATTAAACGGTTAGTTCACCCAAAAATGAAAATTAAGTAATTAATTACTCACCCCCATGCTGTTCCAACCCCGTAAGACCTTCATTCATCTTCGGAACACAAATGAAGATATTTTTGATTAAATTTGAGAGCTGGATCACTGCTACATAGGCACTCTAAGGGATTGAAACTTGACGGCCCAGAAAGTCATTGAAGAAAATGGTAAATATTCCATGTGACAACAGTGGCTCAAGTACAAATTTATCAAGATATCAAGATATTTCCACGGAACTGCAATCTTTTTCTACTCCTTGTTCAGTTCTCGCGCATGCGTCGTGGAAATCTCTTGAACTCTCATTTCAGGCCTACAAGGAAGAAAAGGAATAGTCAAATAAAGTAGCTATTTTTGTTTGTTTTTTCACACAAAAAGTATTTGCGTCGCTTGATAAATTTATACTTGAGCCACTGTTGTCACATGGAATATTTAAACCTTTTCTTCAATGACTTTCTGGGCCGTCAAGTTTCGATCCCTTAGGGTGCCTATGTGGTAGTGACCCATCTTTCAAATTTAATCAAAAAATATCTTCATTTGTGTTCCGAAGATGAACAAAGGTCTTATTGGGTTGGTGCAGCATGGGGGTGAGTAATTAATTACTTAATTTTCATTTTTGGGTGAACTAACCCTATAAGGACTCTATAGAATGTTTTCATAAACTATCTTGCATTTCTTGTGCAACAGTTTGCAGAGAATCTTGCTGAACTAGTTAAAGTAAATACACTTATGGCAACTTACTTGATTTACAACAATTTCGTTTTTGCATATTTAAGTGAAGTATGTTTCTGGCGAAAGAATCTTGTCAATGCCCTTTTGTTATGCAATGAGAATTTCAGCAATGAGTGATCATTTTTTTTGAAACTGATGACTTCTTTTGGAGAGTTGAACGTGTACGTATATCAGATAAAATCATACATTCATGCAGCCTGTGGTGGAATAACCGAATGCATACGTGCAACTATATCTGATGAACTCTTTATCAAGGCTTAATCAGAGCTGGTTAAACCTTTCTTGTCTCTCTGTTATGGTCCCCTATAGATACTGCAGTGTTTACCAGACATTTAAAAGTACGCTTATTCAATGAAATTAGTTCTATGCTATTTTAAGTCAACCGTTAGGAGCAGGCAACAGGAAATAATGCATTGCAAATTTGGGAAATCCTCTTGAGAGTTGAAATGAAGGAAGTTTCCATTGGCCTCCCCACCCTTTCAAATTCACTGGAACTTCGAAAACAAAGATAGTGAAAGACAGTCCATAAAAGGCCTTTATAAGATCAAAGTAACATTGTAAATTGCATCAGATGCAATTCTATTCTGGGCCCTGTCAAATTCACTACACTCAGGGTCTGCTGTTTCCATCCATTCTTCACGGCTGTGGAGTCAAATTGTCGTGACCTGGTTTCACCGCATGCTTGACAGCCTGAGGAAGGGAGTGGTCTGTGTTGACTTTTTTTTAGTGGTCATTGCATCAAAGAGACACAAAAAGCAAATGAAACTGCAATATGTTAAGGAGAAGCCTATGTTTTAGACAACCCGCAGACAGACTGGCAGTGGTCTGCCCTCTATCAGGGTTCTCTAATGAACTTTGAAAATTCCTGTACCTTACTATTCTCATTCTGCGTTGAGTTCTGCTTCAGGAATCTCACACTTGTGGTTATAATATAGCGGGGGCCCTAGCTGTGACACTGATAAAACTGGTCTGTTTTGTAGCAACCAGTGTTATTAGGAAGTAGATACAGATATCTTTAAATATGTTGTGTAACATTCAGTCATCTGTGGCTGATGTTTTTTTTAAAACTATTTATTTTACTAAATCCACGAGCAGTGGTCTGAACGAATCACAAATACTCGTGTTACTGTAGTTAAGTGAGGAGGTTTTATTATCAGAAATTGTACTTTTAGAAAATGTAGAAAATGGGTCAAGCCCAAAATGGCTAAATAGTCTTAAAGGAGTAGTTCACTTTAAAAAAAAAAAAAACTTTTGCTGATTATTTATTCACCTCTTTGTCATCCAAGATGTTCATGTCTTTCTTTCTTCAGTCGATAAGAAATGAAGGTTTTTGATGAAAACATTCCAGGATTTTTCTCCATGAAATGCACTTTACTGGTAACCAAACGGTTCAAGGTCACAAAGACACATTGCAAACTGCAAACTGTTCAAAGGGCTTTAAACGATTCCAGACGATGAATAAGGGTTTTATCAAGCAAAATCGCTCATTTAAAAAAAACAAAGTTTAAGTTTCATAAGCTCAAATGGTCGCCTTGAGCTTATATTAAATTCGAACTCATTCGAATGAAACTAAAAGAAACTAATCTTTTCCCGAGTCAATTCGTTCATTTCGTTCGTTGAATGAACCAAATGACACAAAAAAAGATTTGTTCATTTTGATGAACGAGTTCGAACAGGAGAGTCACGAACGAACGCGCATCACAGAACAGAGCAAGGCGAGCATTTGAATTTATTAAACTTGTTTATTTACTTTTTATTTATTAAACAATTTTTTTTTAAATGAGCGATCGTTTCACTTGATGACCCTTATTCATCGTCTGGAATCGTTTAAAGCGATTTGAACAGTTTGCAGTTTGCACTGAAACTCTCATTTGGACCTTGAACCATTTGGTTCCCAATAAAGTGCATTATATGGAGAAAAATCCTGGAATGTTTTCATCAAAAACCCTAATTTCTTTTCGACTGAAGAAAGAATGACATGGATATCTTGGATGACATGGGGGTGAGTAAATTATCAGCAAAAGTTTTTTTTAAAAGTGAACAATTCCTTTAACCACAAATTGCTGGTCAGGAAATAAGCCTAATTTAAGCAAATGCACTTTTTGCTTAAAAATAAAAAGCCATTGCTGTCTCAGAAAAACATCAAAGACAAAATTAAGTTTTTGGCAGAATATGGGAATTTGGGAAGTTTGATTCAGAGCGGTTCTAAAGAGTTGAGTGTGGAGTGATGAATTGCAATGAAACACGAGTTTATGCTCCAGTGTTATCGGAAGTCTAGTGAGAAATGTAATAATAAATGCGCCTCCACCA
Organism: Cyprinella venusta; assembly: GCA_038021265.1. NCBI lineage: Eukaryota > Metazoa > Chordata > Actinopteri > Cypriniformes > Leuciscidae > Cyprinella > Cyprinella venusta. The sequence goes on along the minus strand of CM075872.1, from coordinate 23,781,469 downwards.
CAGTGAATTATGGAGGAAGAGGTTCATTGTTTGGGGAGCATTTTTAGCTGCTGGAATTGGTGAGCTACTTCACTGTGAAAATCATTTACAATCGAGTACAAGGGAATATTGCAGAATGGCTTGCTTCCCACAACTGAAAAGTTGTTATCTAAAGAGGAATGATCCGATGCTATTTTTCAACAAGACAATGCTCCTGCCAAAATGCAAAGGCAACCAAGAAGTAGCTTGAGCACAAATCAGACTCATGGTCAGAGTCCAGATTTGAATCCTATAGTAATTTGGTCTTGCAATAAATTCAAACTAACTTGGAGTCAACTACTCGTGAACTGGTTAAAGCCATCAACATTGGGTTGAACAACACTGACAGTTGTAAAAAGCGGTCTGCAAGTTTACCCACAGGGCTTACACATTTAAGTTATTGTTATTGTAAACTTATTGTTTAAGTTATTGTATCTACAGTATAGATAAATTGATAGTACTTTTTTGTACTGTATTTATGTAATTCTTGCTAATTTCCAGGCAAGGGATTTTTTATTTTTATCAAGGGATATTTTATTTTTTATTTTTTTATCAAAATGGTTAAGACAATTAAAAGACCACTAAATATTTAGCCATTTTGTCTTGGCCCATTTCTTGTTTTATTTTTAGCCATCAACTTGATAACCAGTCTTGTGACTTCAATCGAGATCAGCTTCTTCCTCTTCAGATTCCTCCTGCTTACTGAATGATCTGTATATAAGTGTATCTATAAGTCCTTTAAGTGCCATGTTCAAAATGTGGTAAATTCCCACTCCCATTTATTTACTTCAGCATATCCACCTTTTCCTATGCCCCATTATGCTTTGCGTGAATTATGGGACTAACTTCCATTAAACTGTAAACAAAAATGTGTACAAAGGGGTTTTGCTTTCACATCAAATTCACAGTGTCTCCACGTCATGAAGACAACACTACAGTTGACCGAAGGCTCATCTTTTTTCTTTACATATGGCGTTGGTGGGGCATTATAATAATATTTCATATCTGGACTTCGATCGACATGTTTTAGGCAGGTCAGGTCAGTGTTCTCTGTTAGATTGATTAAATCCTTTTGTGAGAGACTATGAGCTTTTTAACTTTGCTGATATTATACATGCACAAACAGATATATTACGCACTAAAGGAAAAGTAAAACATTAAAAAGCATCATATGAGCCCTTTAAAACGAGTGCACTTTCATTATTGTTTCTTAACACTACTTTGTACAAAGTACACTGTTTAAAAGTGTACTTTGAAATGTCAAATTAAAAGTTTTATGCTGAAGTGTTTTCAACTTTTTCTTTAAATGTTTGAAAGAGCACTTATTTTAAAAGTTTAAAGTTCTTATTATTTTAACTGTAGTGTGTTATTCATTGTTACATTTATTATCATATTACATACGTAAAAAAAGCAAGTTGAGCTAATTAGATTTCAGTTCAATTTAAACTGTAATAAATGATTTTTCATAATTGATAGAATAATTTAGTAATTAAGTGTCCAAAAACATGATTGTGGCGAGCAGGACAAGGCCGAGGGCCCCGAGAGAGCGGCGGCGTGATTAATGATGAGCGACACCTGTGAGACGCACCGGTCTCGTATCTCTCACAGAGGAGCGGAGGCATAAAGGAGGAGCGACTACTTTAAAGAGGGAGAGAAAATCAGGCCTGTTCCTTTCTCCCTCTTCACTGTCGTCGCTTCTCCTTTATGCCTCCGCTCCTCTGTGAGAGATACGAAACCGGTGCGGCTCACAGGTGTTGCTCATCATGTCGCACCTCTTTCCGCTCTCACAGCCATCGGTCTCATCCTGCTCGCCACAATGACATTCACAGTGTTGAAGTATGTTAAAGTGTACTTCTTTTTCACAACTATGTGCTTGAAATGTCTTAAAGGGTTAGTTCACCCAAAAATGAAAATTAAGTCATTATTTACTCACCCCCATGCTGTTCCAACCCCGTAAGACCTTCGTTCATCTTCGGAACACAAATAAAGATATTTTTGATTTAATCTGAGAGCTGGATCAGTCCTCCATAGACTGCCTAAGGGACTGGCTCTTGACGGCCCAGAAAGTCATTAAAGAAAAGGTTTAAATATTCCATGTGCCTACAGCGGCTCAATTATAAGTTTATCAAGCGACGAGACTACTTTTTGTGCGAAAAAAACATAAATAACGACTTTATTCGACTATTCCATTACTTCCTTATTGGCGCATGTGCGAGAACTGAGAGGAGGACGTTCTCTTTCGACCTCGTCTTGTTTTACCGGCTGCTCACCGCTCAGGAGTATTAGCGCCACCTACCGTATGAGATGATAATAAGACACACTGTCGTTTTTTGAGAAGATTAAAGGCTTTTAAGTGCACCTTGTAGTGCGGAAAATACGCTAATTGAAAAGCGTATGTACAGCGCGCATCTTCCTCTGCTTGTAAACAGAAAGTTTTGTACTTACAGCTATATCAGCACATCATCTTATACAGTAGGTGGCGCTAATACTCCTAAGCGGTGAGCAGCCGCCGGTAACAAGAAGGAGAACGTCTTCATCTCAGTTCTCGCCAAGGGGGTAATCCATCGAGCGGAAGTTGAAGCCTCGTGGGAGCTGACATCTTGTTGGAGAACTTCACTTGCGTTAGCATTCCCATTGACTCCCGTTCATTTTGGCGTCACTTTGACAGTGAATAACTTTACATCTGAGGCGTTTGAAGACCCCATTGGTCCTTTATTTATTTCTAAAGAAACTCGACAATGTATAAATAGCTCCATTACCTTGTAGCTTATGTTATGGCCCCGTAGAAGCAGTTTTAGTGAAAGTAGGCTAACGATTGCGTCATACCCTTTTGAGATTACCGTATGGACACGAGAAAAAGCTCGCGCGCAATCGGGAAACGTGGAGGCAGAATGACAAAATAATTTATCAGAATACCTAGCAAACTTGTCTCCTTCTCCTAGCCCGTGGACAGCTCCTATTCATACTCTCCGCCTCTGCGCATGTTTCAGGAGGGAATGATTCAGATTTCTCATGCCACCGCACTAGAAATCAAACGGGTCACTCACGTCACATCTACGTAGACTAGCTCTGTATGAGTCTGCGCGTCAGGGACGGAAGTGGTAAAAAATCGCCAAAAACGGGCTTCAGTCGTCTCAATGGAGTTCCAATGAGATCGCTCTGTCCATTTCTTTTACTGTCTATGGTTCTCGCGTATGCGCCAATAAAGAAGTAATGGAATAGTCGAATAAAGTCGTTATTTATGTTTTTTTCACACAAAAAGTAGTCTCGTCGCTTGATAAACTTATAATTGAGCCGCTGTAGGCATATGGAATATTTAAACCTTTTCTTTAATGACTTTATGGGCCGTCAAGAGCCAGTCCCTTAGGCAGTCTATGGAAGAGTGATCCAGCTCTCAGATTAAATCGAAAATATCTTTATTTGTGTTCCGAAGATGAACGAAGGTCTTACGGGGTTGGAACAGCATGGGGGTGAGTAAATAATGACTTAATTTTCATTTTTGGGTGAACTAACACTTTAAGTACTACAAAATATCACATGTCTGAAACATGTTATTGAACATAGTTTTCGATATCAGCTCCTTCCTGAACTCATTTCATGTTTTAGAGCTATAGGGCCTATATCTGCTGGCTCTATCGATCCTAATTCCTTTACCTACTCTCCTAAATACAAGGCATTTCAGCTATGCATGATCTGCAAGAACCTTTATGAAAACTCATTTGTCTCATTTCCTCTGAAAGACAATGAGGAAATTGTCTTTCAGAGGAAACGCAGTATGTAGGAAACACTACATACTGACGCATGTATCGTATTTTGCACCCGCACAAAGCGCACTTTTCCCTCCACAGACACACCTCGGTAAACTAGGAAATTAACTTGCGCTCCTTGGACGGTTCGGCGCAAAAGGAGGCATGTTTTGGCGCCAACATTCCCTAGTGCTATTTTGCAGTTCCAGAAAACAATCCCTCCACTGACGAGAAAAAAAACCTACTCTAAAGTCAGTGGCGTGTTGCGCGTTTTTCATAATGCTATTTTAAGCACACATTCTTGGCCATAATGTAGCGGGTGCACAACTCGCATACACTTTGATTCTCTCATCAACACAGATGCAGCAGTTTTTATTTTTGCAAATCATACAGTACATTATAACAAGGAAAAATATTAACACATGAGGGAAATTATTGTGGTGTCCATGAAGATGTAAAAAATAAAGGCCTAAATTTAGCTTATACACTCACCGGCCACTTTATTAGGTACCCCATGCTAGTAACGGGTTGGACCCCCTTTTGCCTTCAGAACTGCCTCAATTCTTCGTGGCATAGATTCAACAAGGTGCTGGAAGCATTCCTCAGGGAGTTTGGTCCATATTGACATGATGGCATCACACAGTTGCCGCAGATTTGTCGGCTGCACATCCATGATGCGAATCTCCCGTTCCACCACATCCCAAAGATGCTCTATTGGATTGAGATCTGGTGGCTGTGGAGGCCATTTGAGTACAGCGAACTCATTGTCATGTTCAAGAAACCAGTCTGAGATGATTCCAGCTTTATGACATGGCGCATTATCCTGCTGAAAGTAGCCATCAGAAGTTGGGTACATTGTGGTCATAAAGGGATGGACATGGTCAGCAACAATACTCAGGTAGGCTGTGGTGTTGCAACGATGCTCAATTGGTACCAAGGGGCCCAAAGAGTGCCAAGAAAATATTCCCCACACCATGACACCACCACCACCAGCCTGAACCGTTGATACAAGGCAGGATGGATCCATGCTTTCATGTTGTAGACGCCAAATTCTGACCCTACCATCCGAATGTCGCAGCAGAAATCGACTTATCAGACCAGGCAATGTTTTTCCAATCTTCTATTGTCCAATTTCGATGAGCTTGTGCAAATTGTAGCCTCAGTTTCCTGTTCTTAGCTGAAAGGAGTGGCACCCGGTGTGGTCTTCTGCTGCTGTAGCCCATCTGCCTCAAAGTTCGACGTACTGTGCGTTCAGAGATGCTCTTCTGCCCACCTTGGTTGTAACGGGTGGTTATTTGAGTCACTGTTGCCCTTCTATCAGTTCGAACCAGTCTGGCCATTCTCCTCTGACCTCTGGCATCAACAAGGCATTTCCGCCCACAGAACTGCTGCTCACTGGATGTTTTTTCTTTTTCGGACCATTCTCTGTAAACCCTAGAGATGGTTGTGCGTGAAAATCCCAGTAGATTAGCAGTTTCTGAAATACTCAGACCAGCCCTTCTGGCACCAACAATCATGCCACGTTCAAAGTCACTCAAATCACCTTTCTTCCCCATACTGATGCTCGGTTTGAACTGCAGGAGATTATCTTGACCATGTCTACATGCCTAAATGCACTGAGTTGCCGCCATGTGATTGGCTGCTTAGAAATTAAGTGTTAACGAGCAGTTGGACAGGTGTACCTAATAAAGTGGCCGGTGAGTGTACATTTACCCAAATTTTTGCAGGCTAATTGTAGTAATGACGGATCAGACCTGTTTGCCCAATGGGCTATGTGCACAACCGTAGTTTCGAACTTCCGCTTTTGTCAGAAGTCGGCATATCAGTTTCCGGTCTACAACTGGTCATTCGCATCCACTAATAAACAAACAAGATGAGTGCTGCTGTTGTACGAAAAAAAAGAGTTCTTGAACACATCTAAGTTTCTTAGAACTGTAGTGGATCTAACGTCCGTTTCACACCCGTTTGCAGTGTGTGTTGCGGTGCAGGAGCGTGTTAGTACGTTCACATATTATGTTGCGTTTGCACAGTGAATAACTGATCTGCGGCTGTACAACAGACACACTTAATACACTCTAAAAATGCTGGGTTGTTTTAACCCAACTTTGGGTCAAATATGGACTAACCCAGCCGTTGGGTTAAATTTTTACATTACATTTTTAACCCAACATTTCGGGTTTGTCCATATTTGACCCAAAATTGGGTTAAAACAACCCAGCATTTTTTAGAGTGTATCTTTATTATTTTTTGCGCGTCGCCCAAAATGTCTATTTTGATCCACCTACAGTTCTTAGAAACTTAGATGTGTTTAAAAACTCTTTTTTTCGTACAACAGCAGCACTCATCTTGTTTGTTTATTAGTGGATGGGGGTGACCAGACGTAGACCAGAAACTGATATGCCGACTTCTGACAAAGCGGAAGTTCTAAACTACGGTTGTGCATATAGCCTATAGTGGCAAGACACATATGTATATAAGGACATCTGACAAATTAGTTTGTCCATCAATAACCAGGAAAAAAAAAATTGAAGAATGCGAAATCATCTGGCAAATCCGCCATAATAAAAACAATCCGCTATGCAACATGCGCATCTGCTCTTAAAGGGTATGTTAGATGACGCTCTGATTGGTTTATTTCACGTTACGCCCAAACCACTCCTAGGAATAATGAAACTATTTTAGACCAATGCCTTTTAAACTTGCGTTGGGTGCAAGAGTCATTTACCCCGCTGGTAAAATAGCAACAGTGTTCAAGACCCGCCCACGAAGTTAATTTGATACTTGCGTTTTAGATAATTAAAAAGGGCCCTCTATCTAATAGTTATTTTGAATTAGACCACAGTCTGGGTAAATAAAATAAGTGAAACCGTACAGTTAAAGTGTTTATTTTTATTTGATGTTAAAATACTTGCTCCTGTCTCAAGACTATTGTTTCCAATATGTTTAGGTTATAATCCCAATTGATTATTGGTCATTTGTATAATAGTTTAGCTAGGCATTTGATTATTGTATTTAACTCTTTAACTCTATTGAAATTACAATCATTCACCTGATTCCTGTAATACTTTGGGTCATACAACTGCCAGGTGTACGACCTCATAATCACAAACTCGTCAATCGTGGTCATTAACAGAGGCGATTTACTACTACTTTTTAGATAACCGCTCCATGCTTGTTCATTTCTAGTATATAATGTGATCCCCATTGGTCTTTCTGTATACCCTAAACTAAGGCAAGGCTATATTTAACAATTACCATAGAACAAAGCTTGCCAACTTTACTTTCTCTAATGGTAACTTTGTATAATCATTCCGTGGTTTCCCACGTGCACTTACTTAGAATAATACTATACGATAACCAGAGGTTGAGGCTCACCCCTATTTAGATTGGTCTAACAACACTAAAAAAACCAAACAAACATTATTAGCCTCTACATTCTAAGTATACATGACTAATGCCAATGTGTTAGTCAGAGCTCTAAAACTTTAGCTGAGCAGTATTTTAATCCATTGCTCACCCGAGTGTAGACTTGTGGTGTTATGGACTTAACGTCAAACGTTGACGTAATCTACTAGATTTAATCATTTCAGAGTAAGTCGGAATGAAAAAAATAAAATTAGTCAGTTTATATCTCAATTACATAATCAATGCTCTGGAATTATGAATAAAAGATGTATTCCTGACAAAATACATAATTCAGAGTGTCTGAAAAAGTTGTTCAGCATTTCTTTAAATACCTAGACCAAGACAAAACATCCCCCCAATGTGGTGCATGAACTTACAAAAGGAATTTGCATTGACTATGCTAATAGACCTTGGGGGTTTGCACCTTGTCAGGGAACAGGATGTAGTTTGTATGAAGGACTCTGGGAAAGGGGCACACCCACCACAGTAAGCAAAGTATCTCTATACTCTTGAAATCTTTATTACCTTTTGGTTTACCTCTGAGATGTGACCATTGTACCAGTCACACTGAGACATTTTAAATGATACCAAACATGACTGTTAATTCACTTGCATTGACATAGAACATTCTTATAATTTATATAAGAGAAGAATGTGTAAAGTTAGTAAGTGGGGGAGAGGTAACAAATGTGAAGGGAGGACAGGAGGTCGATCTTAGTGCTGTATTTGATACCATCGACTAAAAAATTCTTTAAAATAGACTTGAATATGATGTTGACATTAGTGGAATTGCATTAGCATGGTTTAAATAATACTTATCTGACCATTATCAGTTTGTTGCAGTACATTAAGAGAGGTCTTATCGATGAAAAGTTCAGTACTGCATACCACAAGGCTCAGTATTAGGACCGCTGCTGTTCACGTTGTACATGCCACACTCAGGAGATATCATTAGGAAGCATTGCATTAGTTTTCACTGTTTTTCTGATGATACTCAGCTCTATATTTCTTCACGCCCCAATGAAACGCAGCAATTCACAAAATTAGCGGAATGCATAGCTGACATAAAAAACTGGATGACTAGTAATTTCCTCCCACTTAATTCTAAAACAAAACAAAACAGAGATTCTAATTATTGGACAAAAACCTTCCTCACATACTAACCTAGAATACTGTCTAACACTTGATGGCCGCTATGTCAAGTCTTCGTTGTCGGTTAGGAACCTGGGTGTGCTCTTTGATATTTTATTTATTTATTTACCAGGACAATGCATATTAAAAACAGTACATGTGTAACATGCCAGAGTTAGCCAAGGGCTAGTTTTCATCTGTAGTCCTGTTTGCCAGTTGTACAAAGACACCCTAGGGAAATGACAACTTTAAAAGTTGCATGTAAATACAGCATAGCTGCAATATTATTAGAACGTAAAATCTCACTAAAAAGTGTTTTGAAAAACAACATATTTATACGCACAGGCAGTAGCAGCAAATAGCATGCACTGTCAGTGCAACAGGTTAAAACATTTGTTAGATGCATATAAAAAAATAACAAGTTTTAAACATCATTAGCAAGGTCATAACCCTTGTTAATATCAATTGTTCATTTGAAAGTCACGTGTCTAGTATCTGTAAAAACACATTTTGCCATCTTAAAAATATCTAAATTACATCATATGCCCTCAATGACAAATGTGGAACAGATTATTGTAATGCTCTTCTGGGTGGTTGCCCTGCACGCTTAATAAAAAAAACTACTTACTTTTCATAGATTGATGTCTAAAGGATCAGACTTAATCGTATTTGAAACCTGCTTCTCAAAGCCTTCAGATAAAAGAACGGTTTATTTTTTTAACAACATTTTCCACCAGTCCACACGCACACACTCACTTTTAAATGGTTTTTGCTTTCAGTTCTTAAATTATTCATGCAGGTTTTTTTAAATGTTAGTGTTTTTCTTTGTTCAAAATCTTGGCGTTTCCTTGCTAACACACAATCTAGCTTCATTCTTCGAGTTTTAGATCTTTTCTGTCAGCAGCTGCATATACGTCACCATGTTTGTAATATTATATTTGTTATATGCATTTATTCTTGTCCAGTTTGGTAAAGGTGTTAGAACAACTCAGTAATCTAATGGGAGGGATGTACTGTACTTTCACCCCATGGATGGTTGTCAGCATTCAGACTCTTAATGATATATCGCTTCACAGCTGCTTTATTGTTTTATTATCATTTAAAATTCAGCTGTGAAATACAAAGTAAATGTGCAAAGGGCATAACACACCTCAAGTCTATCTGTATGTCTGTCTAGAGAACTAAAATAGCACTTGTTATTACTGGACTGGTTTGATAAAGACCTTCAGTGGCACATTTACCTGTAATGACACAATCAAAGCACTCAAACTTAATATCTCTGAATTGAGATCCATTACCCAGTAAATGTAATCCACAATGCAGTTCAAAGCTTAAAGCAGTGGCTATTACCTGACCATGTTATTAGGATTATTAAAGTGCCCTAACAGGGAAATCTGGTTCTTTTTCTCAGGTGGGTGAAATTGAAGGAGACTGGCTGCGAGAGTTCTTCACGGTGAGTTTGATGGTTTTCACGTTGTCTCTCATTCAAACACTCACATCTGATGTTGCTCTATAGTAGAAAAACTAAACAACACAATCTTCTTCTTTTTGTTTTCTTTTTTTTTTTGTACGTGCTCTTTACTAATATTCACACAAACATTTCTTTGTCTAAGCTCTCCATCTGTTCAAACCTGCTATAAACACACACACCTTTGCAGAGTGAACTTTACTCGGTCACTGTAAACCTAAAGGTGTTTGTTTCATTTATACAACCTGTCTTTGGAACACCATTAAATCATGTTATGTTATCTACTGTTGTCACGTTGTGAGCAAAACGAAGTTGAATCACAGATTTAATGATTTCCCTGCTGGAAAATCTCGGCATCTAATGCATATAAAATCTGTTACCTTGTATTTGAATTGTCTGTGGTTGACATTATTTGTGCAACTTCATCAAAGATAGCAATAACGTTTTTTTTGGAAGTTGCTTTTAAAATATACTTGGCTCAAAATGATATATTTATATGTATTTTTCAATAAAAATGTACAAAATGTATGTTGAAATGTGCTACACATACTATTAAGATCAGACTGACTTGAACACAATAATTTTGACTATCCCCAAATCTAGTCTACTTACTCTAATGGTTAGTCTTTCTGGGGTCAGGAGTTATATTATCTATTCTACATCTATGTGACTACATCTATGTGCTAGCTACAGTATTTTTATTTTCATTGAAGAAACAACATATCATTATATTATTCTCATGAGTTTTTCCTTTTAATGAATTCAGTGATTCAACAGCTGATAAACACAATAGGGAATTGATTGTATGTCTAATGTAAATCTTATCATCTTAGACGGTCCACATGTACAAGCCACGCTTCGTCGCCCTGCACTTTCAGGAAGTTGGTGGAAAGGACTATATGATGAACATGGGCCACGCAGAGAACTTTTTCTGGTATGGATTGTGCTATAAATGAGTCTCCTTATTAAAAATTACTGTGGCAGTATCGTCAGATTCAGATAGTTCCAGACCACTGACCGTGTTTATATAAAGGGTACATATCATGCTTTTAAATCATTAAATTTTACTTATAAATCATACATTTGTGGTCTATATAAAGCATAACTGCAATGCTTGGGTCTGAATTCCACATTATTATAGCTCAACAGGCCCCTCTTTTCTGATGTGCTTCTGTGAGCAACCCGTTTCGAAGCGTCCCCTTTAAATAAAAAGGAGTTGCGTCTTTCCCCGCCCGCTCTCCAGGTCGCTGAGTTCACGTTCGGTTCAACTCCCCGCGTTCAGCCATTATTGTAGTTTGATAAGAGATAAACGATTACTATAGTTTCAAAGAACATTTTTATTCACACGTTAACAAAATGTCAACAAAAGACTTGTCCATCAAGCGTTACGTATTTGAGCCAGAGCGAGCGATTTGAAAAAGACGACGACAAACCTGCAGAACAACGTCTTCATATGGATGCAGTGGTATGTAAAGTTAAGTTAACTATGTTGTGTTATTAGTGAAAGTCGACTATTTCTCTTGTTAAAACAAGCACTCTGACAAGATAAATGACTACAGTCTAATCTTACCACTAAAAATCTTTATTGATAATAATATGATAACTTACGTTTAGAAAAGCATCAGCAAACACAGCAGCTAAATGATAGAAGGAATTTACCCCTCATTCAGACGAAGTCGATCGGCAAACCATTCTTTATACTGGCAGAGGTTGTTGAAGTGGGAATCCTTGAAGTGCTTCAGGTCACTACATCCAACAACCGAACATTTTGACTTGCCCTCTCGTAACTTCTGCATCATTGAGCTTGGACTACAAAATCGGAGCGAGAAATAATAATGGCGGATTGCTCGAAGTGTTGGACCGGTAGTCGATGTCCTTATTTGGCAGTTCCGCTGCAAATCCTGTGACGTTATTGTTCAAAAAACGTCATAGAAAACAGAAAAATCTGAACAGGTTGAAAAATATGACCAAAACAGAATATAAAGATATAAACGAAGCACCTGAAGAGAATAATTTCATCTTTTCTGTACTTATAAACACTCCAAATATACAACAAAATGCATTTAAGGGCTTAAAAAGTGTATTTTGCATGATATGTCCCCTTTTATATACCATGGTATTCTGATGTATTGTTGCATGTCCAGAAATATACAAATAATGTTATAGTACCATTATTTTTCTGTCCTTTTTGAATGCTGTGATAGCAGTGTATTTAACAGCTTACAAAGGATTTATTGTTTCTGTTTTGATATGCTAGAATTATATTGTTTTCATCCTTTCCTTTCTTCTGATTATAGGACCATAGAGTCCAGCTCTGAGATGGCAGACTTCGACAGAGTGTGTGTCTATGTAGACAGTCATTTCAAGGCTGTGGACAGTTTCACGGTGAGTGTTACAGTTGTTGCATTTTCTGATATTTTCACTTTGTTTACCTAGTGATTTCCCTAGTCTTTTGCAACATCAATGCTGTGGTTGGTTTGTATGTCCACTAGATAGAGCTATACATCCATTTTTAGATTGTCCTTCCAGTACTCACCTTCCTGTGATTCTAGTGCTATTCTTACCTACACTCACAGCAGTGCTTTAAAGTCAAAGTGATAGTCCACTTAAAATATAAATTCTGTCTTAATTTATTAATGGCATTATAAACCAAATTCATATACATGTGTTTCCTTGCTGCTATTCACTTTAATGAAAGTGAATAAGGACAGGGGGCTTTCAAGGGGCAAAATGAAATAAATAAAAGTAAAAAAAACATTAAAAGTAATCTATCCACCTTTAATGTAACAGCAGCTTTGGCCTTGATAAGTTGATTGTGCAAAGCTTGCATTGTTATTCGCTTCCATTTTGCTGCTGGATATTGCTAGATCGTATTTGTTATCATATAATTTAAAGGTATTATCGCAAACATAAAAACACATAGTGCAAATAGTTGTACTGTTTACTGCACTTTGTTTTTATTCTAGGCATTTATCTGTAGTGGCTAATGAATTCACAGAATTAGTTTACTTGTGTGTTGCAAAAGAATAAACAGATAGTATTCTGTAGCCATCCATTAGTTTTTTGTTGTTGTTGTTGTTTTTTTTTTGTTAGGAACAGACTTATATTATATTTTGTTTTTAACTGGTGGTGTCATCACCATTTTAGGCATGGTGATGGCGCAGTGGATAAGACACATGCCTTTGGTGTAAGAGACCCATGTTCGAATCCACTGTGAGACACCAATGTGTTCCTGAGCAAGACACTTAACCCCTAGTTGCTCCAGAGGCATGCGACCTCTGACATATACAGCAATTGTAAGTCGCTTTGGATAAAAGCATCAGCTAAAATGAATAAATCTTAAATGTAACTGATTAATGTCACTCAGTAAGTTGTGAGTGCGACCAGATCATTGAATCAGGGAGTTGTAACTCAATAACAAGATCAGTCCGATTTCTGAAAAAAATCTGATTCATAATTTCAACACCCTTGAATTTATTTTAACTGTTCAGAGTACTACAACAGGTTTAAAAAATTTGAATTATTCAAAATGGAATATACTATGGAAGCTTGTTTGGAAGCCACTGTAAAAAATTCCGCCACAATAAAAAAAAAGAAAAAAATAATTGCGACTTTTTATCTCACAATCGCAAGATATGAAATCAGAATTGTGAGAAATAAAGTCACAATTGCGTGATATAAAGTTGCAATTCTGAGAAAAAATGTGAGAAGTGTGACTTTACATCTCGCAATTCTGACTTTATAACACATAATTGCGAGTTTATGGCGAAATTCTGACATCTTTTCTCAGAATTCAGAGATATTAGCTCGCAATTGCGAGTTATCAGGCCAATTCAAGACTAACTTTTTCCCCCCTCAGAATAGTTTAAATCTCACAATTCTGACTTTATTTCATGCATTTCTGACTTTATAACACACAATTGTGACTTTATATCTAGCAATTCTTACTTTATATCTCGTAATTCTGACTTAATAACACGCAATTGCGACTTTATATCACGCAATTCTTACTTTATATCTCGCAATTGTGACTTTATATCTCGCAATTGTGACTTTATATGTCGCAATTGTGACTTTATATCACGCAATTCTGACTTTATATCTCGCAATTGTGACTTTATATCACGCAATTCTGACTTTATATCTCGCAATTGTGACTTTATATCTCGCAATTGTGACTATATCACGCAATTCTGACTTTATATCTCGCAATTCTGACTTAATAACACGCAATTGCGACTTTATATCACGCAATTCTGACTTTATATCTCGCAATTGTGACTTTATATCTCGCAATTGTGACTTTATATGTCGCAATTGTGACTTTATATCACGCAATTCTGACTTTATATCTCGCAATTGTGATTTTATATGTCGCAATTGTGACTTTATATCATGCAATTCTGACTTTATATCTCGCAATTCTGACTTTACATCTTGCAATTCTGAGAAATAATGTCATAATTGCGAGATGTAAACTCGCAATTGTGAGAAAAAAAGTCCAAATTTAATGTCGCAATTACCTTTTTTATTTTTCATTCTGTGGCGGAAACAAGCTTCCATAATGTACAGTAGAGACCATATTAAATTAAAAAATTGCAAAGACCTTTTCAGTAAATTATTGGCCAGCTACTATCTAAAAACAGTGATGGACCAAAGATAGAGCCCTGGGGCACCCCTTTCATTACTCAAAAGTAACAGTAAAATCTGTGAAAAGAGAAGTTGCTGGTGTTTGGCAGGGTATTAACCCTCAGCCCACCCAGGTGAGAGGTGCTGTCTGTGTGTTTGTACACAATGTGTATGGTCTGTACCTTGATGGACTGGGTTAATGTGCGGGAGTGGCCAGGCAGCAGACCGAGTCAATACGTTTAACTCCAGATTAAAACTATTGATTAGGCCCCTCTCATCTGAACATGATAAATAAACTGAATGTGTACGTGAGTGAGTGAGTGTGGATTTGTTTTGTTGATGCACGATTGTTAGTAGCAGAGTTTTTCTGTACGTGGGCCCTTTGCTACACCTGCTTCAGTTTTTGTTCCCAAATTATACATATACAAACGTCATGCACACAAATCATCTTTGATTTGAACCAAAAAATTGGTTCATCACATCATGAGCCTGTTTCAGCGGGACCCACAGCCCCACACACACATTCACACTTAAAGAGAGATCAGCACACTTGCAGCTTTACACCTATCTTCATCAATCAGGCCAGTGCAGGGTTTAATAAAAATGTATTGACTTAAAAGTGATTTTTTTATCTAAACACCATTTGTACGATGTGTGCCAGACGCTCTCTGCATTTACACACACACTCTCTTCCCAGTCAAGCGATGATTCACAACCCTCAGAAAACTAATTACAAATCAATACAGATGATGTGAGACAAATGAGAATGAAGGTGGGTGTTAACACAGCCAATGGCTGTGTGTGTGTGTGAGAGTTCATGGACTGCAGTGAGGACCTTCATTATAAAAAGCTGCAAAATTTTAGCAAAATTTGATTTTTTTTTTTTTTTTTTGCCAACGCACAATTATTTATCAAACAGACCCAAATTTTCCCATGGCCCAGTAGTATTTCAAATACACTCAATCCTTGTCAACAGTATTTAATGACACTTTACAGCAATACAATAAATTGGCTTTTAGTTCTTTAGCCTTAAAGTGTTAAAGAATCCGGTTGTCTTTGTTGATGGCCAACAACACAAATACACTACTGATCAAATGTTCTGTGGTTTGCAGAAGAAGTTTCTTATAATATAACACTCTCAACAGACAAATCCCAAAAATGGTTAATCCAGTCTGCTTCATTTCCCAGTCCAATTTCCCATCTCTCTGCCCAATCATTTCTGGCCCCTGCCGGAGCTGTTGTGCTTGAGTTGCACATGTGCCTGTTGTAATGTCCAGTCTCTCAAGACTGGTCATCTGGAAAGCACTGTCATATTAAAAAAGTATAATTTCTCTCACAAGATTTATTTATTTCTCCTGGGATGGATATTTTGAAGAAAACCCAACTGTGTGTGTGTTTACGGTGTGGTGTGCTTCATGTCAAAACATCCCTCAATGGCAGGTCATTTTTCTCTGCCATCCATGCGGCTTGTGTTAGGCCAACAGGAGGGCCCCGTGTTTAATCCCTGTGTGATTGTTTTAATTTTCTGTCCGTATTGATCTCCGCGGAGCTGGATTGATGTGCGCTCACCAGAGCAAGCAGCTAGTACATTAAATCCATTCAGCGTGCTGTCAGAAAACGCAGGGAGTGTGCGTGTGTGAGGTTTGCGAGTAGAGTATTTGCTTGGGCATATTTAGGTGTTTTTTGGGGTACCAAAAACTATGGGCAAGTTTATGATTGGATAGTTTTGTTTTACAGACAGAAGGAAATCGACTGTAACGGAGTCTTGAAAGTCAGGGTTTAATGATTATGATGCGAGCACATCATCAACATCATCTAAAATCAAAGCAGCTCTTCAGACATTGGAGATCTCCATTAACCCCTTTTTGTGCATGACTTTAAGCTGTCAGGTCATTAGCCCTGTATCCACTCGGGATATTATTAGGGCTTCGATTAGAAGATCACACAACATAATGTATGATTTTTTTTGCTTGACTGATTGATTTATTTGATTTTAGGCTCTGGGAAGCATGTATTTCATCCACAAGTCACTGAAAAATATCCAACAATATGACTTCAATGGTAAGAGTTTCATTTCGATTAATGTAAGTATTTATACTACTTAATATTATGGTTGAATTTCACAAAACCTGTCTAGAACAAGTCCTGGTTATATTGCAAAATCCTGATCACTGGGTATTTTGCAATAATGACTAGCTGATTGTGCATCATCTTGCTTATTACATGGCTTTTTAGCAAATAAATCAATAAATAAACAAAGTATTTTAGCAGTTATGGAGTGGTCAGTTGGTCATACATTGTTACCTGTGGATGAGCTGTGATTTATTCTGAAATTTTTGAATGCTGAATGCCAAGCATTGACTGAATTTAGCATTCAAGAGAGCTGTATAATTATATAATAAGCTGTATAAGCTGTATAATTTTATAATTATAATTTTTATAATTATAATTTTCTTTTTTTAGGACCATTAAGATTTTTGCATTTTGACATTATTTTCATGACATCTAAGTACATCACAAACATGTAAATTGTTGTAATATATAATATAAAAATATTAAATATAAAAAACATAAAGAAAAAAATGTATATTTTCTAAATTGTATCCATATGGTATGCATACATAAAGTAGTTAAAACATGCTTTAATTTATGCTCATAAAAAAAACCATTGTATTAAAGCGATAGTTCACTCAATAATGAAAATTCTGTCAGTATTTACTCACCCTCATGTTGTTCCAACCCCGTAAGATCTTCGTTCATCTTCGGAACACAAATTAAGATATTTTCGATTAAATTTTCGGCTTCTACAAGGAAACTTGCCAGCCCCGAACAGTTATTAAAGACATCGTTAAAATAGTCCAAGTGACTACAGTGGCTCAATCCTAAGTTTATCAAGCAACGAGAATACTTTTTGTGCGCAAAAAAAAAAACAAAAACAAAAACTTTATTTCAACTATTCACTTCCTTCTCTATGGGCCTCTAGTCAGTTAAACTAGTGTAATTGCGTAGAGCTACATCACACATAGGCTCACTATTGGCCGACGCTGGTCATGTGTGTGATGCGTGTGACGTATAACAACAGATCATACTCTGTTAATTTAGTAACCTGACTCGAGGCCCAGATAGAAGGAATTGAATATTTGAAGTAAAGTCGTTATTTTTGTTGTTTTTTGCGCATAAAATGTATTCTCGATAAACTGATAAACTTCGGATTGAGCCACTGTAGTCACTTGAACTATTTTAATGATGTCTTTAATAACTTTTGGGGGCTGGCAAGTTTCAGTCCCTGAAGAAGCCTATGGACTAGTATGCAGGAGTGATCCAGCTCTCACATTTCATCAAAAATATCTTAATCTGTGTTCCGAAGATGAACGAAGGTCTTACGGGATAGGAACAACATTTGGGTGAGTAAATACTGACAGAATTTTCATTTTTGGGTGAACTATCCCTTTAACTGACAGAACTACAGTCACAAAAAAATGAATATATGTGAATGAATAAAGTGAAATAAAACCATAAAGATGCTTTACATTTAAAAAGAATTCAAAAGTTAAAAGTTCAGGTGAATACATATGCTGCGCCCCAATTCGCCTACTTATACTACTCCCTAAAAGTATGTACTCTTTTTGTGAAGAAAAAGTACATACTTTTGAGTGTGTAGTAATAGAGTAGGCAAGCTTTGGGACATACTAATTCATCATCTTTAACGGACAGTTCTGTCGCGTGCATCCTAAACCGCCCTGTCATCTCATCACAGTTAAAATCCTCCATTCAATCTAATTTAATTTCTTACCGTTTCGGAGAGAAATGTTGTCGCACGTTCACCTGCCAGTCGTGGGTCATTCTTACGTGGGGGTGGTAATGGTGCAGTGGATAAGACACATGCCTTTGGTGTAAGAGACCCGGTTCGAATCATCAATGTGTCCCTGAGCAAGACACTTAACCCCTAGTTGCTCGAGAGGCGTGCGATCTCTGACATATCAATTGTAAGTCGCTTTGGATAAAAGCGTCAGCTAAATGAATAAATGTTATTTCATGCGGAGACTCTCAGAATGTGTTTGCAATTTGAATGTAATGATGCATATTTAAAAGTTAATGGCTAAACGTATCTTTACAAAAGTTCACAAAGCTTCTGCAGATGCAATATAATAATGTAGCCAACATTGAATTAAACGGTACCTATTATGGATTTTTGAAAATTGCCCTTCATGTAGTGTTTAACATAGATCTAAGTGAACGAAAACATCCTGCAAAGTTTTAAACATGAAAGTTCGTCGTATACAAAGTTATTGTCTCTCAAAAGTAAGAGTTGACTCTGAGTCGCTGATATGAATCGTTCGAAGAACGATGCTTTTCCTTTGTCTGGTTGACGTCAACTTGATAAGTTATTTGAATAAGAAACGCCCACTTATTGCGCTCGGAGACGCCAGGGAAAACCGGAGCTCCAGGGGTGGCGGGCAAATCTAAAACTGGCCCAGGACGGGCCACCCTGCCTGGGCTGGCCAGGGAGGTCTGAGAGCATGGAGGTTTGGACCCACCGCACCTTTTTGGACTCTGTCGTTTTTCGAGATCTGGGCTTCGGAAAACAATCATGTCGACGAGACGCTGTGTTTTGAAGTGCGACGCAAAAGCGAACTTTTTTCACCTGCCAAGTGAGGAGTATTTGAAGACTAAGTGGCTGCAGTTCATATATACAAGTACTGCTATACCACACAAGTATAGCCCAAACCTTGTTCTGAACATTTTAAATGCCATAATAGGTACCCTTTAATACATTTTTGTCTGGTTAGATACTGGTAATTAATCACTTAAACCCCTTTATCTAACTAAACCTCTCTACATAACCGCTGGACTCGCGCGTCCTCCCTGTCTGTAGTCTTTTAACACTTTTTACTCGTTTTTGTAGTTCTAACCGAATCCTTGTGGGTAATGGGTTGTGAACGCGCAATGGTTTGTGGGCAGTATCACCTGTTAGAGTGTGCATCGATCTGCACTTCGGATTCTGACCAGATATAGTAGGCCATCCGGGTCTCTTTGGAACACGCATTTCAACATACTACGATTTGGGACGTACTAATTCTATTTTCGAATACTTTTTGGGACGGATAGTATGCGAATTGGGATGCAGCAATAGAGTTGAGGAAAAGTGTTGCTTCTCAAAATGTTTTATTCAATATTAAAGATTAAGATCAAGATTCAAGGTTTTGTGGAAATTGTGTAATGAAGTGACTTAAAGGGTACAATGATTTTCCTAATTTTTCCAAAAAAAAAGTAAATTTGTGAAGTTCACACAATATTACTGGTGGAATATTTACTCCTATTAGCAGAGAGATGAATTTTCAACCAACACAACAGAAATGAATGTTCTCCTTTGACTCGTTTGGTTAGTGTCTCTGATAGAACAGGATTTAACCTCGTGAGCTTTTTTTCTCAAGCCTTCATCTGTTCTAGTCACAGCATCTCATGAATAAGCTCTCAAGGAGAGGACTAATAGAAGAGCCATTAAGATCAGTGGACCAATGAATGTGGTGCCCTATCAAATCAGTGTCTCATAGATCCTGCTCTCACAGCCTACAGCGGCACGACAACTCCAACATTAGTATATCGATTTTGCATTTGCATGTTTTTCTAACAATATGTCTTGTTTGTTTATTCCTCCTCCTTGTAGTGAAGGAGTTTAAAGCTGTCTCAGGCCATAACAAGTACGTGGGCTCCCTGGAAGGAGTGACTACCATGGAAAAAGAGAAATTCCCCAAGAACTTTTGGCCTGATGTAAGTGTTCGTGTAGTGTTTTTTTATTTATTTATTTTTTATATATATAATTGTGGTGAATTTCTCTTTGCCGTCACACACTTCTGGTTTGACTACATTTTTAGGGATGCACCAGTTTATCATTTACTCACTCTTAAGGCCTGTTCACACCGGGACGAATTTTGCGCGCGATATTCGTCGACGTTTAACGCCTCGTGACTAAACAATGGGCGCCAATGTGAGTGTTCACACCGACGCGAAAAACGCCACGCGTAAAAGCGTCATTTTTAAAAAAACGCCTCGGGTTCGTTTTTTTGGTTTGACGTGCCGCGTCAAAACCTATCCGACCAACGAGATTGGCGGGTTTGCTCACGTGTCTGGTGCTTCTGAAGTTACAGTAAAACACAACTTGGGGGCGCTCAAACACAAAACGGTCTTGCCGAGCAGCACACATATGGCGAATAAGAGAAGATACCTATGGGCAAGTTGAATGTTGAGCTGCTTGTCTCGGAGCATAAATAGCTATATGATAATATTTATTTTAGTATTTCTGTAATAATAGTATAGTATAGGGTGACCAACAGTCCTGTTTTCCCGGGACATGTGTAAAATGGTCACTTTGTGCTTCATAGAAATCTGAGTTGAGATGGGAACTGCGTATAGTGTGCGTAGTGTCAGTTAGATTTTGACAAGTGAGGAGAGGAGATAACCGCTCTGCCGACTCTTTGTATTCTTTCTTTTATTTTATTTTTCTATTGTGCCAGATGTTTGATTGTGTTTTTTTCTCGCTCGATCCCCATGTATGAGGACGAGTGTAACGTTTGAGTGGTTTTATTAAACGAAATATTAAACGGGAAATACGACAACTCTCGTCTCTAGCTGCATTTGTTCATCCAGTGCTATGTTTTTATCTCTGGGCAACATCTCAACTTTGCGTTACACATGTCCTGTTTCCACGTCCTCTCCTGGATGTTTTTAAGTGATGAAAATGTCCTGGTTTTCAAAAAAAAAAAAAAACTGCTGGGAAAGATCAGTTCTACAGCAAAATATAGATGGGCAAAAAAGGTGTATGAGGAAGAAAAACAGGATAAAGAGGATGAAAACTAAAGATATAAATAGATTTTATTAGTTTGTTTTTGTAAGTTTGTGAGAGCTATTTTTGTTACATTTGGAGGCACTTATTTTAGTTATTTATTATTTATATATTTATTTTTCTAATACATAAGACATTATTTCTATCATTATTTCATTCGTTTTTTTTAATCTGTCATAATAAAACATTGAGACATGAATATGATCACGCTAGTATAGTATTCTATTATTAGGGCCCAAGCCCTGAAAGGGCGAAGGCCCTATTGTTTTCCTTAGGATTATTATTATTATTATTATTATTATTATTATTATTATTTATACGACTATTTGGGCACTTTTGGGGCCCTTAACGTGCTCGAAAACTCTTGAAACTTTGCACACGGGTCAGAACCCGCCGCCATTAGGGCCGGGCTGAAGATGGTACCCGGGCGTGGCAGGGGGGCTCGACAGCGCCACCTGGAAAGGGGTCCGAACACTTGGTCCATAAATCGAACACGCTTGTATGTAATAATATGAAACTCGGTACACATGTTGATCTCATCATTTCATATATACGTCGCACTTTTACTTTTTACCCCAGCCCAACAGGAAGTCGGTTTTTTAAGGTTCTTTATAAAACACTTGCAATGGAATTTTTAATACTCCTCCTAGAGCTCTTATCCAAATTCTACGAAACTCAGTCAGCGTGAAGTCAAGACATTGAGGATGAAAGTTTGCGAGGGGATTTTTGATATCTCGAACGGTTTGGCCGTGGCGAGGAAATGAAATCATGGCAAAAAATGTGAAACAGGAAGTGTGTCATAACTTCAGCATACATCAACCGATCGTGATGAAACTTCAGGAGTGTGTTCGCTGTAAGAGGACGATCACATGGATGTGACTATTGTGTGTCAAAGTTATAGCGCCACCAACTGGCAGCAGAAAGTGTGTCATTTTCAAAATGCTTTGAAATCACCCTCTTATTTTAATCCAAATTGCTTCAAACTTCATCTGTATAATGTAAACATACGGCAGATGTAGACCTGTGAATGGATTCTTGATATCATTGAAACTGTTGCCGTGGCGACGCATCAAACTTTCCAATTCTTTTAGGATGCTTTTGAGACCCTTAGCATGCTTCAAATTGCATGAAACTCATCAGACACATCACATTTAATAGCCAGTAGACATGTGCAAAGTTTCAGAAACGGGCGTGGTGAGGGCTCAGTAGCGCCACCTTTTGACAAAAGTGGGGTTGTTAGTTTTATCTACAGTTACAAAAATCAGTATGTATATTGTACTCCTCAAGCCGGACAACTTTCTAATTCACACTCAATAGCTAGGACCCACAGAAAGTCAGATATTTTAGTTTGAATGTAGTCATACTCCCTCTGAGCATATGTCTGAGCCTTTGCCTGTCTCTCTCTCTGTGTGTGTGTGTGTGTGTGTGTGTGTGTGTGTGTGTGTGTGTGTGTGTGTGTTAGCAGGGGGAGGGGGCTTAATTAACCATTTAACTGCTGTGTGTCTGGCCAGCATAAATAAAATACATTTCTTAAGCCTGGGATTTTTTAAATAAGTTTTTATTTTATTTTTTTATAAGTAAAGGCACATAGCCAGTTTAATTGTAGTGCATTGACAATAGTTTTATATAATTAGTTCATTAATTAAATTAACTTGGTCCATTAACTTGGTCTGAAAATTGGGTCCATAAATCAAACACACTTGCATATAATAATATTAAACTCGGTACACTTATAGATCTCATTAGCCCAAGCAACTTTAAGCCAGCAAAACAGGAAGTCGGTTGTTTCAGTCTGTATGTGAATGTTTTGCAAAACCAGCCTTTACATTTTTATTTCCCCCCTCTTAAGTAATTTTTAATTATTCCCACACCAAACTTCTTCAAAATTATGAAAATATATTAAAGATACTAAGGCATGTACTGGCCATCCGGGAGATTCCTGGTGGGCCGCGGTCTGGTTGGGCCGGCGGCCCGGCGCGTTTTGTATTTTGTTTTTAAATCATTATTAATTGTAAATATATTCTATCGTAAGTATATTGTCAAATTGTCCAATTCCGGACTTATGCGTCTCTCTCATGAAGCCGCATGAAGCTGACGCGAGCTGCGAGACTGACAGGTCTGACTGTCTGACACATGGCCAATCGGAATCAAGTTCAGATTCTAGACTTGAGAAGCGGCCGCTTACACCGTGTCCTAACTACACACGACGCCGCGACACGCGATAAAAGGTATCTTTTCCATGTTAATAAATCAGAGTTTTTGTCCTAACCATACGCGACGGCGACATGCGAAGTTTCTAATTTAGAAACGGTTCCTATTTCTGCGACGTCGCGGCTGACAGAATGAAGAAATTAGGCTACACTGGTTATGAGTACACATTATTTATTTTTAGTTAAAAATAGGTCACTGTGCCACAAGCCATACTGGATAATTTACCTCAGATTTTGAAAGCATTATAGTGTTCAAAATGAATTATACGACTGTACTTCATAACAACGACAATAACTGGCAGATGCCACCAAATGTGTAAAAATAAATGAATTATTTGCTGGACTTAAGTGAAAAGGAAAGCCATTTAATGACCATAGCACATAGTTGACGTGAAAAAAGGAGTATTTTGCATATAAATATGCACATATAGCCTATACATATTTTTTCGATTTGTATCCCTGAAAGTGCCTGGCAGAAGCCTATATCTACTGTCTGTGTCATAAATGTGAACATAATATTATCTACTCTCTGTGTCATAAATGTGAACATAAACTATATTTCATGAGGTGAAACATCACTGCCAGGAGCTACAGAATAGGGGAGCGCGGGGATAAATGTAGGCCTAACGCGGGGTTAAATGTAACACGGACATTTTACATAGTTTGTCAGTATCTAGCCGGCTGTCTTTCCGCTCTTTTTCTCTTGCTGCCAGAAGACGGTCTCCCGCGAATTTGCGGAACGTTTTGATTATATTTCGTGAAGATAATGGACAAAGAGTGTTTTGACATCATGAAAGTAATTTTTTTCATCGTAGATTTTTTTCTGTTTCCGGGTTGGATGTATACGCGTCCAAATCTAACTTTATATTGCCTTAATCATGTCTTGTTGGCTCAAACACAGCACCGTTTTGAAACATGTCAGTAATTCCTAGCGACTGTTAGCTAGGTTTAAAATATGTAGGCTAATACACAGCGGGGTTAGTTGTGTTCCAACTGCTGCCATAATGATAATCAAATGAAAACGGAGCCACACAACTTTTCAGGTTTGAGTATACATTTAACTTTGTTGGACTTTCACAAACAATGTTGTAATTTAAAATGTTTAAAATTTAGTGCACTATGAATGATAGCTTATTTATTTATTAAAAATATGGCCTGTTTTTAATGTAATAAACCATTTAAATTTTTATTCTAAGCTCATTTGTATTATTATTAATGTTATTATTATTAATAATAATAATTGTACATGCAGCTGCCACACAAATCTAATTTAATTGCAATTACAATATTTATATGTTTATTTTATTTTATTTATTATTATTTATTGCAAAACCGTGCAGCCCTTTTCTACGTCTCTAGCTATGATATTGATCCATAACAAAAGGATGATTTAATGAGGAATTAAAAATGTTATTATTCACCATTTATTTTCTATAAGACCAGTGTTGGGGGTAACGAGTTACAAACGAGTTTGGGTAAGTAAAGTAACGCATTACACTGAAAATATTGGTATCTACACTA
This sequence comes from Cyprinella venusta, assembly GCA_038021265.1. Lineage (NCBI taxonomy): Eukaryota > Metazoa > Chordata > Actinopteri > Cypriniformes > Leuciscidae > Cyprinella > Cyprinella venusta. The sequence goes on along the minus strand of CM075872.1, from coordinate 23,756,497 downwards.
CTTTACTATAATAAAGGAACGCGCTTTCCTGCGTTACCCAAGCCGTGTTTGCCTGTGTGGAGAGTTCCGTCTAGTGGTGCGTGCGCGCCGTTGCCATAGAGACCGATTTGAGTGAGAGAGAGAGAGGGAAGTGGAGAGAGAGAGACGGGTTTCAAGAAATGGCAATATTCACATTACTTTCAGTTTATTGCTCGAAAGCACAAAAATATTTGAGTGAAATGTAGGCTATAGTAAATCCTAAGATTATTATTTGTGACATTAGAACAAAATATGTCGATATAAAAACATGTATATAGGTTAGGCTAAATAACTAAATGAACGATCTCTATTTTCTAATTTCACTAAACATTTCATTAAGTTTCGTGGACATTTTATAAAACATGGATCTTAGGCTCATTTTGTAAACATAAATAACTGATTTAGATGCGCAAACTGTGCCGTTGCGGAGATGTAGGCTCCATGTTCGGTGCAGGTTCGGCTTCTTGTCGTTCATCCTCGGATGCGGCATCGCGTGCGGTGTTTGCCGCGCGCACCTTTCCGCTCGTTCGGACGCGTCAAGTAAAAACAAGGCTCGAAAGTCTTGGAAAACGAAATGAACAGGATTGTTGCAGGGTTCATTGTAGAAGACATGCTTCCCCTGTCGACCATTAATTCCCCAGGTTTAGAAAAATACATTTTAAATTAGGATTGAGAATTTTATGGGATAAAGTGACCTTTATTTTATTATTTTTCATTGACATCTTTTATTTTTTTTTAAATTATTATTATTACCATGAGTCGAATAAAAAGCTGGTTTTGTTCTCAGGAGAAGAGTTTTATTCTCCCAGCCTGTTTTGAAACTTCTGTGATAAACACCATTTTAAAATTTTGAATTTTGAACCCCATTTTGTTTGTGAATTTTACAGTGCGGCATATTTATTTGTGCAGACAGGGATATTGTTCTTTCATGTCATTTTGTATACATTTTTACAATAAAGTGATGATAGGGCAAAAACTGATATGATGTTTGTCCATGCAGGCTACACGGTAAATTAAGAAACAGGAAAGTAAAGTAATAAGTAGTGAAGTTATTTTTCCAACGCAGTAACTAGTAAAGTAATCTCATTACAATTTACAGAAGTAACTAGTAACTAATTACTTTTTTGAGTAACTACCCAAACACTGTATAAGACTATACCAATATTGGAACTATAGCCATTTTATTCCTTTTTTTAATTTAAGAATTATGTTTAAGTTTAAAAACAGACAGAATGGTTTAGTCAAAAAAGAAAAAAATCATTCATAGTGCTATACTGCCCTCTTGTGTTCAAAATTAGGTAGAACTATTGGATCAATATCCACACATTAATACAGTTGGCAATACAGTATAATAGGTAATACAGTAGGATTGGGGCCTTAAAAATCGCTAACTTAAAAAGTGAAAGTAACGGACGTCCACACAAGACCAGGCTTGGGAGGGTTACTTTAAAAATGTATTCCGATACAGTTACAAATTATTTCATAAAAAAGGGTCCCACTTTATATTAAATGGCTTTAAGTACTATATACTTTTTCAAAAAGTAACTACAATCTGATTACTACTTTTTTTGATGTAACTCACTAGATTTTTGTATCCTGATTACATAATGCCGTTGCATGTATTCTGTTGCTCCCACAAGACATTAGTCTGAATATTTTCCTGTATGAACAAAAAGGAGTTTCCATTGTTTGCACACAAACACACATTCGATCGCGCCTCTCTCGTGACTGTGTGTGTGTGTCGTGTTCTAGGCTGTGTGCATGCACTTCTGAAGCTGCGCAGAAAATAATAAAATGCCATGCGAAGGAGTAACGCAAAATGTGTGAGAAAATCCATTTGATTGTAGTGTAAGTGAGAAATAATTTCAGTGCTCTGGTCAATAGCTGTAGAGTGAAAACTGGTGAGTGCAGTATACAGCTTTCACAGAAAGAGAATGATGTGAGCACGTACGATTGGCAGTGAGTCCTGTGTGTGGACAAAATAGCTCAATAAGAGTAATAAAATACATGTGAAAAAAATCACATCATAATGTTTTAAAGAAGAGTGGTTTGATTAAAGTGGTGTAAATATACCCGATCCGGCAAAGATGGCAGTATCGGAGCTGATACCGATCCTGAGTATCGGATCGGCGCATTCCTAAATACTATAATGTAAACACAGTACAGATGTAGACCTGGATGTACACCTGACCTTTCAGAAGGTTGCTCACGCATACTTTGTGGTTAAAATGTGCCCTCAATGTGCACTTTTGCAGAGCCTTCACTGATGCAAGCTCTTCAGCACACTTCTTTTTGACAGTCAAAGCGGGGGTTACGTTTTTGCACGTCATGTAGAATAACCCTAAAAGCACCAAGGGTGCGGTGCCACCGGCTTTATATATATATATATATAAATATAGCTGCGAGCAGCGATTGCGGGCCAAAGCCGGCGGTACCGCCATCCCGGTGCCTTTAGGTAACTAAAGGCACCGGGGTTGCGGTGCCACCGGCTTGGGCCCGCAATCGCTGCTCGCAGCTATATTTATATATATATATATATAAAGCCGGTGGCACCGCACCCTTGGTGCTTTTAGGGTTATTCTACATGACGTGCAAAAACGTAACCCCCGCTTTGACTGTCAAAAAGAAGTGTGCTGAAGAGCTTGTTATTTCTGTTTTACATTAAGCGCCATCTAATGTCAGGGAATGAATTTGCATGTTCACTCGGCTCATCGTCAGCGAAAAACGCTTGGGTGTGAACACAAAAAACGCGCTGAAAAACGCTGACGAATAACGCACGCTGATATTCGTCCCGGTGTGTACGGGCCTTTATACTGGTTAAATGCTCCCATATAGAGCATTTGTTACATAAACCTTGAAAAACACAGAAACTGGAAGTAGAACAAACTATCAGCGGTCATTTCAAGAATTGATTAAATATTTCATTCATTCATTAAATATATTCATGTCTGTAATATTGTGCAATACGATTTTGACTTATCTTCCCGTCATGCTGTATAAATGGTCCAAATTTTTTGTAGTTGTCACAATTTTAATGAATGCTACATATTTTATAATGAGAGGGAAATCATACAGTAACAAGGTTGTGTGCAAAATCTAAATGTTTGGTCATTTAAATTAAAGTTAAATATTTAACATGCAGTTATTACTAAATAGTCCAATCATTTTATGAAAAAAAGGTTGAACAAATTGCAACAGAAGCAAACTCAACTGATTTTGTATCCTTAATATGTCCTGAGTAAGGAAAAAAAAAAGCCCCGAAGAATCCCATTAGGGGAAAGTTTAGAAAAAGACCCAAATATATCCCATTCATTCGCCTATTCATTCTTTTTCTCACGTGAATAGAGTAAAAATTTTAACCTTTAGATATCATTATGAAAATCACTGAGTTGATTACTTGCATCAAGACAAACAAAAAATGTATTACAAGATTTTCAAAATTGTTTGTTAACATGGACAAACGGTGCATAATATAATTACATATTAGCTCATTTGCACAATTACCCAAACAGATCTAAACATTGGGTATAGCAGGTGAAAATGTTTTTTTGAATCTTGTTGACATAAAAGACTTAATGTTAAGGTCTGATTGGAACCCATTGAGGCTACCCATGAACATTAATACAGGAAGAAGTGCTTTAGAAACCAGCCTTTATTAATTATTATGGCAGAGATGGGGTTTGGGCATTGAGGGCATTGTGTACGTAATTCGATTTTTTGATCTAGATACTTTTTATTTCACCCATGTCTCCTGTTCTTGCCTCAGACTCGTCCCCCAGAAACAGTCCCACTGACCCAGCCCCAAACCCCATCTTTCCCATAATAATTAATAAAGGCTGGTTTCTAAAGCACTTCTTCCTGTATTAATGTTCATGGGTAGCCTAACTGGGTTCCAATCAGACCTTAACATTAAGTCTTTTACTGTTATATGTCAACAGATTCAAAAAAACATTTTCACCTGCTATACCCAATGTTTAGATTTGTTTGGGTAATTATGCAAATTAGCACATATGTAATTATATTATGCACCATTTGTCCATGTTAACAAACAATTGCAAAAAACTTGTAATTCATTTTTTTTTTGTTTGTCTCAGTCAACTCAGTGATTTTCATGATGATATCTAAAGGTTAAAATTTTTACTCTATTCACGTGAGAAAAAGAATGAATAGGCGAATGAATGGGATATATTTGGGTCTTTTTCTAAACTTTCCCCTAATGGGATTCTTCGGGGCTTTTTTTTTCCTTACTCAGGACATATTGAGGATACAAAATCAGGTGAGTTTGCTTCTGTTGCAATTTGTTCAAGGTTGACCCCCATTTTGGCTTAAAATGACTGGACTATTATTTAAATGTTAAATGTATGTATATATTTAATGTTGTCATTGACTTGATCATTGATTACTCAAACTCTGTCTATAAAATTATATGGATCCCTCCTCCTATTATGCATATGTCTGTGTGTGCATTTTATTACAGTTCAAGTGGTCCAGAAAAGGCTACATGAGGACACGATGGATCATTCACAACCAGTATGTTTTCACTCACCTTTTGAGATTTCCCCCAGAATTTTCTTAACAGTCTATCGTGTAAGTGTTTTTTGGCTTTACTTTGTGTTAGCTGTGTGTTAGTGGAATAGTATGTCATCAGAAGTGCATTAATAGCAGACACATGGCAGAAGTATAATAGAGCAGTACAGGAACCTGAAGACTGATTGATAAATGAATGGAGTCTGTGAACTCCATCCTATCAGCTAATGTCCCACATCAGTCACAGAGACCCCCATTTATAATATATATTGTGTTTATCTGTGTGTGTGTGTGCAGGGGTTTAGACCTGGTGAATGTTCACCTGTTTCACGACGCCTCCAACCTCATAGCCTGCAACGCTAGTCCATCAGTGTATTCCGCAAACCGCAAGAAAGCTCTCAGATATGTCATCAACAGGTTTGTGCTTCTGAATTATGTGTGTAAATACATTCAAGTAATACAAATGACAACTGATACAACGACAACATGAAATTGGAATTAAATAACACACATTTAGTGCACGTTATCCCTACATTCATTACAGGGTTAGTTCACCCACAAATGTAACCCATATATACATATATAAAATGTCCCATAATTTATTCACCGTCAAAACATCCTAAGTTTATATCAGGGATGCACGATATATCGGCCAGCATATCGGTATCGACCGATATATGTTCATTTTTAATGTTATCGTTATCGGCCTGGAAAGAAAATGTGGCCGATATATTAAAGCCGATAAATAATGTATTATTCCCTTCAGCTGAGACACTTGTTGAGCACTGTATGTTTTTGAATTTCTTGAAATATGATTGAAATCTCTCCAAAAAATGAAAATCTGGTTCGGGAGAACATGTTCAACACAAATCTGTCATATATCGGCTGAGAACATCATTATAATTGTGTGCTTGGGACATGTATTTAATCGTAAGACTTTTGTTTTTGTAATCAGGCTCTCAAAATTAGATAAAAATTTGGATTTAAGTTTATCGGCCGATATATCGGTTAGCGGCTTTCAAATATAAAGAATTATCGGTTATCGATATCGGCCAAAATTTTCATATTGGTGCATCTCTAGTTTATATGACATTCTTCTTTCAGCCAAACACAATTGGAGTTATAAAAAAATATATCCTGGCTCTTCCTAGCTTTGTAATAAGAGAGTAAATGGTACCCTAGATTTTGGAGCCCAAAAAAGCACATTCATTCATTATAAAATTAATCCATATGGCTCTAGGGGGTTAATAAAGGCCATCTGAAGCGAAGCAATGCATAATTGTAAGAAAAATATCCATATTTATAACTTTATGAACTTTAATCACTGGCTTCCGATACTGGCCGTTCGCGAGTCCATGTCCTTGAGCAGAGAAGACATTGAGTTGTAATGTGGTTTGTGGTCCCATATCAAACTTTTTCGCTTCTCTTGCAGGTTAGAAGATAACAGCTACAGTCCTCTTCCCTTCTTCCTGTTTGGGGATTTCAATTTCCGCCTTGACACACTCAGTCTAGTACAGGTAAATCTGACTGATATATTCCACACACACCAAAGAGACCATACACTCATACATTATGTAAAGATTAATATGTGTATTTGTTTGTGTTCAGAACCTCTCCATGTCAGCTGATATCCAGACGGTAAAAAAAGACAGTAGCAACGAGGTAGAAAAAATCATTTGTGAAGAGAAAGACAATGACCACCAGGTGATTTATTTATTATTAAAGCTGTTTTGACGAAAAGAGATATTGGTAACACTTTACAATGAGGTTCATTAGTTAACATTAGTAAATGCATTAACTAACATGAACTAACGATGAGCAATTAGTTACAGTGTTTATTAATCTTTGTTAATGTTAGTTAATACAAATACAGCTGTTCATTGTGCGTTCATGTTAGTTCACAGTCCATTAACTAATGTTAATATAACCTTTGATTTTAATAACGTATTAGTAAATGTTGGAATTAATATTAACTAAGATTAATAAATGCTGAAGAAGTATTGTTCATATATTGCACATGTTAACTAATGTAGCTAACTAATGTTAACTAATGAACCTTATTGTAAAGTGTTACCGAGATATTGAATTAGGTATGTTGTATGCTGATTACTTAATCAAATTAACCACAGACATTTGCAAAAAGTTAGTTATTAACCACAGACATTTGCAAAAGCTAAATTTACGGACTGTTTAGACATTCCTGTATATATACTGTATGTATAGACCATTTCACAAGATGTAAACAACACTGGTCCAGAAGCACTTCCTGTTTCAGTTTTTTAACACTACATTAAAGCTGGGATAAAATACAACCAACAGAACATATAAATATGAATCAAAAAGTTAAACAAGCATCTTTAAGATGTTTTCTTTACATGTGAAACAAAGAAAACAGTTACAAACTGAAACAGGAAGTGTTTCTGGACCAGTGTTGTTTACATCTTGTGAAATGGTCTATACTGTGTATGTACATATAATACTAAGTAAATTAATATGTGTGTGTGAGTGTGTGTGTGTGTGTGTGTGTATGTATATATATATATATATATATATATATATATATATATATAATGTAAATTATATTTATATATATATATATATATATATATATATATATATATGGTCACAATGGCCAAAGTCTGATTCATACACAACCATTCAAAATTTTTTGGTCGGTAAAATTTTGTTATGTTTAAAAATAAAAATGAATATGCTCACGAAGGCTGAATTGGTGAATTAAGATTATACATATATTATATACAGTATAATCTTAATTCACCAATATGCAGAATTACAGAGGCACCACCAAATCTGCCGAGACACTTGCTTTCCTGAGGTTTTGTAAACATAGATGTTAAAGGATCTGACTTAGCATCCAAGAGATGATTAATTTTTTCTTTTTGTGTGTGCTCAGACACATCCAGTACACTGTCCAGCCAGATTTATGGTTCTTGGACGGTTGATATTGACTTCTTGCCAGTCCTGAAAATGCGAGCTTGCATTTAGATCACTCCTGCAGACCTGTGCTTCATTTTTTTTTTGTGCCAGCAAAGTTGGAGTTACTCTCCGTTCTTTGCTAGTTTTTTATGCCCGGCATTAACCTCTGTCCTTCTCTTTTCACCTTTGTCTTTACTCTTTGTCTTACCTCGTGTTTATTTTTTCTTTACTCATGTTTTGTTCCTTTTCTTTCTTTTCAATACTTCATTCTTTTTTTCGGTCTGTCTTTTTTTTTTCACTCCATCACTAGGTTCTCCTTCACATAGAGACCAAGTTATTTGCTTACTTGCACCAGGCGGTGTTCAGAGAAAACAACGGAAAAGAGGTCTGAACTTTGTTTTAAGAAATTAGAAATTGATTATAATTGAATCAAAAGAGTGTGTCACTAGAATTGAGTTCTGTCTTTCAGCTGCTGCAGTATGATAAGGAGATCTCGGAGTTCCATGACGTCATCACAGAGGAGGATATCCGCTTTCCTCCCAGGTGAGCAACTTTAATACTGTAAGTCTTGTCATACACCTGAGAATGTAAAGTGCACAATATTAAATAGTGCACAATATTTCAACAATACAAATCAAATGTAATATCATACTCTGGCCTTGGAAAGAGAAACATCTTACATGAGCAGAACATAGTGTATAATTAAAAAAAAAAAAGTATTAGCTGTACTTTTCATGGACCAATCAAATATGTATTGGCACTGTAAAATCACGTTCTACATCACATCATTTCCTGATTCATATTTAATTATTATTTTACAGAAATACATTACTCTTGAATACTATCATTCGAAAGTTTGGTTCGGCAAGATTTTATTACATTTTTTGGAAGAAATTAATACTTTTATTCAACAAGGACACATTAAATTGATCAAATGTGACATTTATAATGTTAGAAAATATAAACATTTCTTATGTATCAATAACTTTCTTATTCATCAAATAATCCTGAAAAAGAATGGTTTCCACAAAAATATTAAGCAGCACAACTGTTTTCAACGTTGATAAAAATAAGTAATGTTTCTTGAGCACCAGATCCCCATGTTATAATAGTTTCTGAAGGATCATGACACACTAAAGACCAGCATTTTGGAAAAATACTTTTTAAAAGAATGTGTTACAATATTGTGAGTTACTAATTGCATTACTTAGTTGCGTTTTTATGGAAAATAATGCACCACATTACTATATCTCACCTGGGCTGAACTAAACAACAAACTGAACAAAAGTTAAATTTTTGGCAAATGCAAAGGCCCTTTCACACCAAATGAGAGATGACACGAGACAAAAGTTCAACATTCTCACTTCAGGAAAAAAAAAAAACACAAATGTGACGTTTAACTAAAGTCATGTTTGCTTATTTGTATGGTTGAATTGGACCATCAAAGGTCAACAGCACAGACGCTGGGTAATAAAGTGAGATTAAATTAATAAATAGTATATTATTCAACATTTTAACTATTGCATTTCACAGTTTTTATTTATTTTGAGGAATACTGAATCAGTATTTGTCCAAGTGAGAAGAGTAAATGCATGTTCATGTTAGTCTAGATCTACAACAACCACCATCAGGTTCACACACCTCGCCTCCGCACTTTCTTTACAATTTCTCTCAACATAAGGACAGGAGAGCTGTCAGTCAATAAATGCAGGGTTCCTACAGAGTCTTAAAAAGCCTTAAAAGCATTGAATTTATGAATTTGGAAATAATACCTTAAAAAGTCTTTAAAAAGTCTTGAATTTTGATATCTGGGTCTTAAAAATTGTGCTGTATGTCACTGTTAATTTCATTGACAAAAATAATGATAAACTTTTCTTCAACGACATTTTTTTTTCACTGACGAAAACGAGACGCTAGTTTTGAATGACAAAAACTATGACGAAAATCTATTGCCATTTTCGTCAATGAAAAAAAAAACTAGATGAAAATGTTAGATAGTGTCGATCTGGGAAGCTATCCAGGCAGAACTGATGTCCTGTGTGTGTTTAGCTAATGTTAAAACACAACTTAACATTGTTCGGCAAACTTTCTTGTGGCCTACTGAAATGTTTTTATTTTACCTGCTTGGCTTATCATCTTTTACCCATTCCACATTTGAAAAATAAATGAACACAGGTTGAAGGATTTTGTTTTTCTTTGCTGGTAGGAACAGGAAATTGGTATTAATTTTTTTATATAAATGGTCTTAAAAACGTCTTAAAAAGACTTGAATTTAACTTGAAGAAACCTGTAGGAACCCTGTAAATGGGAAAAGAAATATATTAAAGAATCATTTTTTTTTTAATTGTAATAATATTTCACAGTTTTGACTGTATTTTTGATCAAATGAATGGTCAACATAAGAAAAGAAATAACTCTAGTGTGTCATTGTGACATTACAGTTAAATATGTTATGGGTCAATTTTATCGTTTAATTTTTTTAAATACCGGTTAACGTATGATTTTTTTTTTTCTCAACATGGCTGCAAAATGAGGTGTTAATGAATTGTAATTGTCAAAACAGTGTAATGTTCATGTCTGAGTTCTGCTTGCATCGTTTTAATGTTTCAGTTACCCATACAGTGAAGACTACACTAAACCTACACAGTACATGAACACACGATGCCCGGCATGGTGTGACCGCATCCTAATGTCCCACAGCGCGGGAGACATCATTCAACGGGTAGGTTTATTACTTTTATTGTGGCCTTATTGAAGTTTTTTTTCTTCTTCTTTTCTTACATATTCTTTTACACCATAGCTAAATATGTTCATCTGTACTACAAATTCATGTGTTAAATCAATAATCATCTGGTACCAAAGGATATGCAATATGTTTGAGATGATGATGAACAGCCACTGGTTTTTTGTTTGTTGTCTGCAGAGGGAAGGGAGTGAGAGTGGGGTTGTTTATAACACACTGGGCTCCAACATCTGCATGGGAGACCACAAGGTGATCAAATCTCTCAAACATCCCATCCAAATCCAAATGTTTCAACGAATGCTGATGGATGAATCGATTACTCAAATGACTATTTTATTGGTTATGTTTTATGTCTTTTCTTCAGCCTGTTTTCCTGTTTTTTCCTCTGAAGACAATTGCACATTGACACTAGGAGAGTCAAAGGGTGAGGATTTTCAGGGGTTTTTTTTTTCTCCCAATATATTCTTATAATATGGACTGGTACTGGTATAATGTAAAGAAATTAGGGCTGTCAAACAATTAATCGCGGTTAATCGCATCCAAAATAACAGTTTTTGTTTACATAATATATGTGGGTGCACTGTGTATAAATATTATATATATATATATATATATAAATACACACACATGCTTGTATATATTTAAGAAATATTTTCATGTATATACTGTAGATAGATTTTTATATAAATTATATTATATAGAAATATAAATATTTTATATATAAATAATTTTTTTTTCTTAAATATACATGCATGTGTGTGTATATATATATATATAGAAAATTTATATTTGTTTTTATATTTATATTTATATTTGTTTATATATATAAACACACACACATGCATATATATTTAAGAGAAAAAAATATTATTTATATATAAAATATTTATATTTCTATATAATATAATTAAATATTAAATAAAAGAAATAAAATATTTCTTAAATATATACAAGCATGTGTGTGTATTTATATATATATATAATATTCATACACAGTGCACCCACATATATTATGTAAACAAAAACTGTTATTTTGGATGCGATTAATCGCGATTAATCGCTTGACAGCCCTAAAAGAAATGCAATATTGGCATTTAATTCAATTCTACTTTTTATATGTAATTTCTTGAATTACCTCAAATTGTGTAAAAAAGTCACCAATGGAATTAACTTTATTTGTTATGTTGAAGATTAACTGCAGTGTGACTCGAATTTCAACTAAAGCTATATTAAATTGCATAGTTGTAATGTTTTAATAATTATTATGCATCTCATTTTATGTTATGCATCTTAATATTCATTGAGTAAATATGGAATGTTTGTACTTGTACACATATATTCGTCACACAAGTGAAATAAAGACAAAAAGGTGATTAAATTGGTTTTGACTACAATATTAGAGCTACAATATTCCTAATGTAAATAATTCCCTCCCAAGGCATACCGTACGCAAAAAGGGGGGGTGTGGCTTGGTTGATTAGTGTTTTGAACCTCTTAGTTATGGTAAGGGCGTGACATTTCCAAAACACGTTGACGAAGCAGTTGACCAATCACGACACACTGGTCCAATCAGAGCATGTTGTGTTTTTCTAAAAGGAGGGGCTTTATAGAAACCAGATCTAAACAGAGCGTTGCTGGCAGTCTGGGAAGAGAATTGCTGCGACAATGTAAAATTTGTAAAAAAAAAAATGATGTTTTTTGAACATTCGAACATGAAATCCCACTAGACCCCAAAAACAAAATCAAGACTTTGAAAAAGGGCATAACATTTTGATGTTGAAAAAAGGTTTATGTCCATGTTATTTGTCAACCAGCCAAGTACACCTCTCCCATTTCCAGACTGAGTCGCAGAATGTCCGTCAGTCCGCTTAAGCGTTCTGTTCTGATCTTCCCCGAGGAGCCGTTAGCAGCCCCTCGGCCCTCATTTACTGTGACGCCGAGCCGAGATGATGGAAGACGGGTCTCGCTGCTCGTCTCCTGATCTATGTCTGTTGGATTCCCTGGCTCTCAAGCCTACGCAAGCAATTCCACCGCACTGGACCATAAACACACCAGTGTTCATTAATTACAGATACACAGAGCACAGATCTATCCTGCATTGTTGTCCCATATTGGCATTTTTAGGGTGGTGATTTTGTTTTGCTGGCAGTTTTATGTGTGTTCTATAGGTTACGCTTGTCTAATGTTCAGATGGGTTTACAACTGCAGCTGGTCTGGCTTTTAATCTCCAAATAGACTTAAATTATGGACATTGGGATTCTTTCGTCCTTAAATTGAAGAATTTGGGTCTAGTGGATTGTGCAGGGTTTTTGTTTTCTTTAATATTATGTGCAAGACAGCACAATGTACATTGTAAAACATTTACACAAACAAAGAAGTTGGTGTAAACATTTTTTGTACATTCAGTACAGTACTCTATTCAATACCACCACCATACAATAGAAAGCAATACAAAACTCTGCATAAATTGTGATATCGTATAGCCAGATTATAGAAGAGCAGGCAAAGCATAGATTTTGTATTTTCAGTCATCAGATTCATTTACATTGTGACTGTGTATCAGATGTATTCCACTCTGTTGGTGTCTGGTGTGTGCCAAATGGCCCATTCAGATGTATGGCCCACAGAAACTGATTGGTGTGAATGACAAAGAATCAGCATTGCTCAGAGTGGATTATGGTTTGTAGCCCATAATGTATAAAGTTCTGTCTCACTGACTGAACTTTGGGTTAAGATTGTTGAAGGGCTACACGCTAACATCGCTGCTGAAGGAATGCTACATTACAAACCTTCATTAAATTCTTCTCCCCAAAACAACTGGTCAAGCTTACTTATTTTATGTATTGGAGAAATCTAATACATTGGCGAGCCACCTAAACCACTGCTCAGCCAAATACACCAAAATCTAACACAAAGCATGGCAAGTTTTTACATAGCATATATGTAAATACTGTGCTTAATACTCATTGGTAATACGAAGTGCTTTACATTGGTATAATGAGGAGAGAGAATTAAAAAATGCAAACATGGTAAATGGTAAATGCCAATGGTAAATTTCATTCCAACGCTATCTCACGACTAATTCGTACCAATTCATATGACCTAACTTGTACGAATTCGTACGATTCGTCTAAATGGGTAGGTATAGGGGCGGGGTCAGGGGTAGGTCATTTGTACGAATTCATATGAATTGACCAATTCGTAAAATATGAACAATTTAGCAAAATTCGTACGAATTCCCGTGAGATCGGGTTGTTAATTCTTGTACATTCATAAACCCATTTCTGTCCATTCATAAACCCAATATCATTCTTTCTATTTACACAATTTAAATTTTTTCTAAAATTACTAAAAATGAAAACAGCACATTTCACATTTTTAAAGATTTCGGGTTAAAATTATTTCAATATATAATGGAAAGTGTACGTCTTAAAGGGATACTTCACCGTTTTTTTTTTCATATTAAACTATGTTATTCCCTTAAATAAGACGAGTTGACGAGTTTAGCACAGAAATATCATTACTCGTGAAAAGCCTTCTCCCCCCTCTCCCTCTCCGGAGTGATGATATCACTGCGCCGAGTCGAAGTGCTCCCAAGCACTTGCTGTGGTATTCCGCCATACAATGTAGTTATCCACTTTACACGCTTAGAAAAGCGCAACGTTTTATTTTGTGTCACCATCCTAGGTCGAGTTACACTGCTCGAGTAACTCTTTAAATAGGGAAAACGTGGAGGACGTATTTGGTCGCTTCTCTGCTTGGCCCATATTGAATGAACTGGGCTAGTTAAGTGCTATCAAAGTGTCTCGCGCACCAGAGCGATTGAGTGGACGCACTGAGACGACAGACGTATGTATCAACTTGTCTTAGTTAAGGGAATAACATAGTTTAACATGAAAAAACTGTGGAGTATACCTTTAAGACAAGTAACTGGTTACAGTTAAATCACCCTTTTCCTTCAGTAAATCCAAAAATATTTCATGTCAAATACCCATAAACCAAACAAATCATTTACAAAGTTGTCATGTTCAAAAATAATATGTTTTCATAAATAAGTTTTAAATTAACACTGCTTCTCTCTTTATCAGGACTTCCTGTGTTGTTGACGTGTTCCTAGAGGTTAATCTGTGGTCATCTCTTCCGATCATACCAGGGCTCTACAACAAGTACACACTCACTCTCACACACCCAGACAATGAGAAAACCCCTACAGGACCCTCCTGGCAAACTCAAGTGGGCACACAATGTAAAGGACAAGAACTGTTCATTTTCTGATATGTTCTCTTAGTTTTACTTTCATCATAATGCACATTTAACAAAGACTTCAGGTTTGTTCATTAAGCGTGACTTCAGAAATGTCTGAGCAAAGAAAAATAGGACAAAATCAAAACGGACCAAGAGAAAGAGCACAAAGACTTCTCAAAGCTCTCAACTCCTAATGTTTCACAAACAACTAAGCTTAAGACTTTGCATAGAGTGGGAATTACAACTTCATTCGTTTGCTTTTACTCATTGTATGCGAATGCAAGTACAAGTATCCTGAAAATAGCACACCGTATCCAAACGCAAGCTGCTGCGACGCACAAGCTGTGGCTGTTTGACTCCTGAATCTCTTTCAACATCCGTGTGCATGCGTGTCGAGTAAAGTGCGGCCTGACACTGTAGCTTTCAGCTAGTTGCTTTTCAGTTCTTATACTTCCTGCATGTGTGAGTATGGAATCATAATGGTGTGTTTTTGCATTTACACTCGCCTCAGCACTTATGGCTGTCAGCGTGTTCTTGAGCTTCAGTCATTGTCTCTGCGGGGTTGTTAGTCAAGACTCTCGGATCAATAGAATATGTACAGGACGGCAAGGGACAAGTTATAAAGCCATTAGCACTTGTGAATTATGGAAATCCCACCCAGAGTGCCCTGGCCTGGAAGCCCCCAGACTTTTAATTAGAGCACTAGTGCAATGTGGAATGCTAATGTGGAGCATAGCATTCGGAGATCTATTTGTTGTTTTATTCGCGTTGGATCTTGGGTATTTCGTATAGTTTAGTTTAACCGCTCTATATAGGTTTTCATTGGTGTTTGTCCAGCATTAAATGTGTTTAAAACTAGTTGTAATTACCACGTTTCATATTGTAGGATTCTGTGTGGTAAATTACCTTATGTGTTGCTTTATGTTATGACATTAAATTGTAAATACGTAGGGCTACGTTACTGTTATTGAATCAATTTGTTTGTCCATCTGGAGATGTTTGGAGTCACTGATGCTCAGAAATGTATTAAAGGAGTAGTTCACTTCT
Organism: Cyprinella venusta; assembly: GCA_038021265.1. NCBI lineage: Eukaryota > Metazoa > Chordata > Actinopteri > Cypriniformes > Leuciscidae > Cyprinella > Cyprinella venusta. Next base: position 23,740,980 of record CM075872.1, on the reverse strand, counting down.
TAAAAAAACTTTTGCTGATAATTTACTCATCCCCTTGTCATCCAAGATGTCCACGTCTTTCTTTCTTCAGTCGAAAAGAAATTAAGGTTTTTGATGAAAACATTCCAGGATTTTCTCCATATAATGCACTTCAATGGGAACCAAACAGTTAAAGGTCCAAATGAGAGTTTCAGAGCAGCTTCAAAGGGCTAGCCTGGATGCCAGCCCGAACTCCGCCCACAACATTTTTTGGACGGGAAGTTCGGTCTGGACTCAATCCATTGAGGAGTAATTATGAACGGTTCAGAGATCATCGGGCCAATCAAATTGCCAGGGCGGGCTTTATACGATGATTGACAGGTGGTCTTCAGTAACGTAATCCTCACGTCGTCAAAGAGCGCTTGTCAAAGATGAGTGCAGCTGGAGAATTCAGATGTATAGATTCCGCTGTCGCGTCTTTTGTAAAATTAATCGAAAGCACATTCATTTTAATAGACAAACAGAGAACTGCAATCAAGGCATTTGTCGATCGGAAATATATTTTTGGCCTCCTTCCTACATGATTCGGGAAAAGTGTAACTTATCAGCTGGCTCTGACGGTCGTTAAGAAGATGGGACGTAATGAAAAGCCTGTGGTCGTTGTGGTTTCTTCTTTGGTGGCACTCATGGAGAAGCAAGTAAAAGAAGTAACACTCGTTATTTAACTTCTAAAATAAATAAAGTAGGCTACGTTCTGTATTTGAAAACTGCGCTATGCAAAGGAGTTGACTTATGCGTTGCTCTGATTGGTTGGTAGGTCTACCGACTATCCAATTGAGTGCAGAGGTTTTTTTTTTGTCCTGGTTCGGTTACGACAAGCCTCATAATTAAAGTTCAATTGAGTGATTTCAGACTCATATTCTCATTAGAATATGAGTATGACGAAGTCAGGCTATCAAAGGGCTTTAAACGATACCAGACGATGAATAATGGTACGTTCACACCGGACGCGAATAGCGTGTCAGGCGCAAATGATTTCAATGTTAAGTCAATGCAAAGACGCGTTAAAATTCCTGCGGCGCGAATGAGGCATAGAGCGTGGCGTGGAAGACGCGAACACGCCTCATTCGCGTGTCAAGTTTGCGCGAATTGAGCGTCTGGCGCGTTACGCGCGAATGATTTAGTTAGTGCCATTTGTGCATTCACGCATTTGACGCGAATTCGCGTCTGCCGCCCGAGTTGAAAAATCTGAACTTTGGCGTCAATTCGCGCCGCGTTAACCAATCAGGAGCCTAGCTGCTTGCTCACGTGGTGAAATTATTTTGGAATATGACTAAATGCATGATGGGATTATGCACAACAAAGCAAATATTTTACCACTTAAAACTTTATTTCTATATACGATACATGTTCATTTTGCACTGACAGTTATTCATTCCATATCTGGATTATATGAAATGGTATTATGATGTAAAGACAACCAACATACATGTGCATAAGTTCGTGTCTGGACGTGAGAGAGAAAAAAATCACAGGACAGGTTAATAACTTTTGAAGGCTGGCTCTGTTTACCATCAAAACAAAATTAAATGACAGCTAGATTAGATGGATAAGGGCGAGGGTGATCCTCGCTCCGATGCGGGACAACAGGTCATCAAACTGGACGCGTGACAGGCGGAAGTACCGCTGACAGTGGCCGTCGTCCAGCGCAGCTCCTAGAGCGAGCAAATGGTGAAACTCGCCAAACGGTTCGCCTCCGAAGGGTCCGGTGGACACAGATAAACGGCGACGATGATCCCCACGCCACTGTTCTAGCTCTCCAGAGCAAATACAGAGCAGTGACTCTCTCGATGAATGCTCGGTCGACATAAAAAATTGTCCGATTGTAAATTTCGCTTTAAACTTTTGTTTTTAGGCGCGTCCGTTTCACTGTTGACACGCGAATTAACACAAATTGGTCAAGCGTCAAACTAGATGCGTCAGGCGCGAATTTGACGCGTTATTCGCGTCCGGTGTGAACGCAGCATAAGGGTCTTATCTAAGACCCTTCGAGTCATGACTCGAAAAAAGATTTGTTCATTTTGATGAACAAGTTTGAACTGAACTGAGCAAGGCGAGCATTTGTGCTTATAAAACTTAAACTTTTTTATTTTTTTTTTAAATGACCGATGGTTTCGCTTGATATGACCCTTATTCATCATCTGGTGTCGTTTAAAGCCCTTTGAAGTTGCACTGAAACTGTCTTTTGGACCTTGAACCGTTTGGTTCCCATTGAAGTCCATTATATGGAGAAAATCCTGGAATGTTTTCATCAAAAACCTTCAGTTCTTTTTGACTGAATAAAGAAAGACATGGACATCTTGGGATGACATGGGGGTGAGTAAATTATTAGCAAAAGTTTTTTTTTTAAAGTGAACTACTCCTTTAATAACCAAACCGACAATATGCAAGATTTACTTTGACACACTTTTATAGTAAAATATTCCTTTAAATGTCCTCTAAATGTGCGATAAATAAATAAATTAAATAAATTCCTTTAAATGTGCGACATTTCAAACCCAAATCAAACAAACAATCTTTACAAGGGATTATATCCAGATATGACAGGGCTGTGATTTCTTAGCCAAACCTGAATTTATTGATTAAATCAATGTGATCTGAACACCCCCCACGCATAATCTACGAGTGAGGGTTAAATCGTACAGCCCACCTGTCAATAATGGACTTGTTGAAGTTGATTCATGGTATGGTCAACATAATTTACTGTTCTCTGGGGCTTCGCTTTAAACCATGGTTCAATAGGAGGCCACGGAGTCGCTGTAGGAACGCCATAGGTGTCGTTTAGCATTTGAGATTTTACAGATAAACACAAACACTACAGTCTCTTGAGATTTATGTGCACTGTTATTAGCATGCTAAGTTACACGTGTATGTAGCCATTCATGTTTGCACTGGTTTTGGGGAAGTATTTTACTTAGCAGTGGTGTGAGCATTCATAGTCCGTAATAAAAGGGATCTTTCTTTCATAGCAATCGTGAAATCAGTCACATTGCTTATTGTATGTTAACCTTTAAGTTATTTATACTTTCTGTGTCTCTGACTTAAACAATGTTTTTAGCATGGATTAGCATGTCCCAATTTTGCAGAGTTAGACGCTTATTTGTTGATATATTTTGTTGATCCTGGAAAAACATTTCTGATCATATCCCTACCCCTAAACCTAACCCTAACCCTATCCATAAGTTATCTCTAAAATCTGAGGGAAATAATCTATGATGTAGAAACACCTAACCATGAGTGCAAGCCTAAACTTGATATAAACTGCAAACTTGTCCCTCAAATCTTATTGGTTAGAATGTTGTTCTACTTTTGATCCAGGAACATGTTGTACTTGGTGAAATCAGGTTCTGCCATGGAGCCACCCTAGAAACATTGACAAATATACTGTAATATACATTACATAACATTTGCCATTATGAAATTATAGATTGTTCGGAGTAAACAAAGGGAAAGTTCACCCAAAAGTGTAAATTCTGTCACCGTTTACTCACCCTCGAGTTGTTCTCGAGTTGTTGTGTTTCTTTGTTCTGTTGAACACAAAAACAGATATTGTATTTTTCACACTGTGGAAGTCATTGGGGATCAGCAACTGTTTGGTTACCCAGATTCTTCAAAATATCTTCTTGTATGTTCAACAGAAAAAGAAAAAAAAAACTCGTACTGGTGATAGAATTTTTATTTTGGGGCAAACTGTCCCTTTAAACAGTTAAATTCATACCTAAAAACTGCAGGAGAAAAAAAGACTGTTGACTTTCTTGTGATTGAAGATGTACATGATGCTTGATAATGTGCCAAATATAGTTTTTTTCTTCTTTTTTTCATTTTATGATTTCAGACAGACCTTGTGTTTGGCAGATCGGTTGTAACAGACTTAAGATGCAGTAAAACAGTAGCAGTGCATTTAGTGTAACTAATGTGCTGTCGAATGTTAGACTGTCTAAAGACCCTCTTACTGTACTATACCTTCTTCAACACCAATGAATGTTTTTCTCAAATATGGTCTTATTTCCTAATAAAATTTATATATTCATCAACTGATCCGTTGAATAGGGTTTTCTTTTAGCCTAATTGATACATATAACCGATTATTTAAATAAAATGTGAATTGCCGTTGAATTTACAGTATGAACACATACTGTACACTAATGTTTAAAAGTTTGGGGTCGGTACATCTCTTATGCTCACCAAGGCATTTATTTGTTAAAAAATACAGTACTTTTTTATTTTTTATAAACAAAATGAATTGCAATTTGAAATAACTTTTCGTTTTAATCTATTTTAAAATGTAATTATCTCTGATGGCAAAGGTGAATTTTCAGCAGCCATTAACCCAGGTCTTCCTTTTATTAATAATAAACATATTTGACCAGTTTCACAGACCAGGCTTAAGCTAGCCCTGGACTAAAATGCATGGTTGAGCTGAACTGAAAGAAACTTGCTCTGATATTGACTAGGCTCACTGCCTTGACTTCGGCAGTGTTTGCGCATGGCAACTTGGTGACAACTAAAGGAGTAGTTCACTTTAAAAAAAAAAAAAAATGCTGATAATTTACTCAACCCCATGTCAACCAAGATACCCATGTCATTCTTTCTTCAGTCGAAAAGAAGTTAAGGTTTTTGATGAAAACATTCCAGGATTTTTCTCCATATTATGGACTTCATTGGGAACCAAATGGTTCAAGGTCCAAATGAGAGTTTCAGTGCAGCTTCAAAGGGCTTTAAACAATTCCAGATGATGAATAAGGGTCTTATCTAGCGAAACGATCGGTCATATAAAAAAAATAGCGAAGTTTAAGTTTTATAAGCTCAAATGGTCACCTTGCTCTGTTCTGTGATGCACATTCGTGACTCAAACTCGTTCATCAAAATGAAAGAATCTTTTTTTGAGTCATTTGGTTGATTCAATGAACAAAATGAACGGATTGACTCATTTTGATGAACGAGTTCGAACAGGAGTCTTGAATGCGCATCACAGAACAGAGCAAGGCAACCATTTGAGCTTATAAAACTTAAATTTTGTTGTTGTTTTAAATGAGCGATCGTTTCGCTTAAGACCCTTATTCATCGTCTGGTGTCGTATAAAGCCATTTGAAGCTGCGCTGAAACTGTCTTTTGGACTTTGAACCATTTGGTTCCCAATGAAGTCCATTATATGGCAAAAAAAATATTTTTGACTGAAGAAAGAATAACATGGATATCCTGGTTGACATGGGGGTGAGTAAATTATCAGAATTTTTTTTTTTTTTTTTTTTTAAGTGAACCACTCCTTTAAGTGAATATTTATTTACTACACTTGTAATTTCTCTCTAGAAATCAAAACTGTGGAAAAGAACGTACATTTACACACAATTTTCAGACGCCATATTTATGTTTTAAGCTGTCACGGAATGCACAGTATTGTTGGATATCAAAGGCAGCGATGGATAGATCTAGGATACAAAAAAATCCATTAGAGAGAGATAGAGTCAGGATGTGACACGATCATTGGATTCGGATGTGTCTTGTTGCCTTCCTTTGCTGCCTGTGGAGGCAGCATTGTTCAGCTTTCAGATGCAGACGTTGAGTTTGTCCATATTTTAAATATTGCGACTGGTGCTAAATTTAGAATCACTGAGAAGATCCATTGATGCCTGTTCGGTCAATTGTTTCACAATAATTGATCAATCCAGAGTCATTGTCATTATAGACCCTTTAATTGAGGTGTGCAGTTAAGACATCCATAACAAGCAGATGCTAAACAAGACACACACAGACTCCCACCATCTGCTCTCTCATTTAGATTAAAGGATCTGAGATCTGACTAATGCTTCCCTGTAGACAACTGGTCTCAAAGGAGCCATTAGGTAAATGGCATTCATCAAACTGACAATGACCACTTAATATCCAGTCACTGCTGATTTGCTGTAGAATTATCAGAATAAGTTTCACATTTATTGACCGTTCCAACTGCCTTTTTTCTCCAACAGGTTAGACTCAGGCATTAACGTACAATGCAACTTTATATTCGCAATACTACGTTCCTTTCATAATGTTCACTATCTAGCATGCTGAAAAGTTTTTATTTGACCTCTTTAAAATGTAACAAGATTGAACAGATTTTTTAAATAACAGGACAAACTCAACATTCAAAACAGCAATTTATTGTGTATTTTCTTCATAATTAATTTACAGATCATATACATTAGATTATATGCATTTTAGATGTGAAACATTTGAGTGTTATTTATGGATTAATTTATTTATTATTGGGGTTATTATCTATCTACCCTGTCTTCAAGAGTTTTTTTTTTTTTTTTAAATCAATAGTATTTCTACAGTGCTTGTATTGCATTGTGGAAAACATGCTGTCTGTCTTATTACTACATCCCCGCCTGAACTTGACCTGATTTATGGACTGAGAGAGTTGCAGTTGCAGCAGGTTAGTTCAACTTCACTGGCAGAAATGCTTGTAACTTTTGGAATAAAGGGAAGAATGTAAATCTACAGTGCCATAATGATATAAAGAGATTGAGAATACAGTTAATTTGGTATTGATTTATGTATCATATTGCATTTGACCACATCTGCTTGTTATCCCGGTTTCATGAGCATTAATAATGCATTTTGTCTCTGAATAAATTTGAGCAATATTCAATACAGAACTCAACGACAACTGGGTACACTGTGAAAGTGATCAGTTGACTTAACTTAAAAAAGTGAAGAAACCCGTTGCCATAAAATTAAGTAGATAAACTTCATGCGTAATTGAAAAAAAAAAGTTATGGGAACTTGACATTTTTAATTTCAATTATGCATTACATTTATTTACTTAATTTTATGGCAACAGGTTTCCTCAATTTTTTAAGTTAAGTCAACTGACCACTTTTACAGTGTAACACTTTCTTTGAAGCTTTTAATGCAACATAAATGTATTCTTAATGGATTCCTAAGGCCTTATAAATTTTATCAATTGTATGTTTTAGTAAATAATTGTCAGTCACGGTAGCCTATAATAAATTATAACGGTTTATTCATGGCTATATATTTAGATAATACATTGTATTATAACAATGTAATCAAAAACAATGGTTTGTGTTAAATCAAATGAATAGCCATGAATAGTTCAAAATGAAAATGATTAAAATAATTTGTTATACAGAGTATTAACAGGCCTAGCTGTCACAAGAAAGATCCATTTACCAATAACTATAGCCTAATCTTTTTATTCAGAATTCTAGTCCACAAATGTGTTTTTTTCCCCAATACAATACATTTACCCTATACAATGAATTAATTCGGCAACACACTGCACATTTAGTCTTCTTTTACATGTTATTTTGCCATAGTTTTATAGGCCTATATCATCATTGTTTTACTAAAATTTGTGCCGCTGAAATGTCAAAGGCTGTTTAATAGCATCCATTTTGATCACCCCTTTTTGTCCCTTGGCAAAACAAATGGTGGTAATAATTTGCCGTGGACGGTTATATATTACTGTGTATTCGTATAATTTGAGATCCCTTGTTTTGGGGAGTGTATGAAAATGCCTGTTTGTTCGTAAGTTTGTGTAATGAGACACAACGGCCTGTTGAACGTGCCTTCGCCTTCAGAGATGATGCGGTCCCAGGCGCAGTACTGAGAAAGCTCTGCGGTGTTTTCGCAGCAGCTGTCGGATCTTCTCGTCGTCCGTGTCGGGGTCCAGTGGTTTGTTGTACTCCTCGTCCTCCACCTCGTTCTCTGAGCCGTCTCCTCCACTCTCCACCCGCGAGGGCTGTGTGGAGCTGGGCTCCGTCGCGCTCTTCTTCCGCCATTTAGTGCGCCGGTTCTGGAACCACACCTGAGAGGAATAACATTACCGTGTCAGATACACGCAGGTGCTGTTAAAACTCGTTACAAATAAATAAACTCTCACGACAAACCTTTGAAAATGTCAGTTAGACAGAATATACTTAGCTGTTTTTGGTTCTCAACAATTTTACCAACTTTAATCCACAACCAATGAGTAGCCTAGTAGGCTATTTTACATTAGATAAATAACGTAGGAATGCAGAACTGTTATTGCTGGTTTAACTTTTCTTTTCTTTTTAAAGTAACCTGGTTGTTTTATGAAATTATAAATGCGAGTTTATAGCCTAGAATGATTGAGATTGGTTTAATCAACAGAAACTCCAAATATGTTATCTGAACCAAAGAGACAGTTGACCCAAAAGTGAACATATTTTGTACACAAAATAAGATATTTTTAAGAATGTTGGGGACCATTAACTGTTTGATTACCAACGTTCTTCCAAATATCTTATTATTTTGTGTTCAACAGAATAGAGAAACTCATACAGGTTTGGAACAACATGAGGGAGGTGAACAACATTTTTGGGTGAACTATCCCTTTAATTATCAAAGTTGATTTGACAAAAGAAAAAAAAAGTTGTGATAACAAATCATGAAAATATTTTTTACAATGTTAACTTACTTTAACTTGTGACTCAGTCATTCCTAGTGAGTATGCCAGTCTGGCTCTCTCTGGTCCGGCCAGGTACTTGGTCTGTTCGAAGGTTTTCTCCAGAGCGAAGATCTGATGCCCACTGAAAGTGGGTCTTGTGTGTTTCTTTTTCCCCGCCGTCTCAGTGTGATGCCCACCATCTAAAGAGAAACACAAGATTGTGTATCCCAACTAAACCTGCATGTGCTGACACATTTTATATGACTAATTTCTCTTTTATTTAACCTTGTGATTTAAAAGCATGAATTGGGCACAATTTTACATAATTTATTATTTTATGTTAGAAACATTCATATTAGTTACAACTGAAACTAGGAAATCTTGGAATAAATAGAATAATCTTAAATAAAAGAAAATAAAAAAACATCTGCAGTATTAGAAAAGTTTTTACTACTCATAGTCAACAAATGTCAATGAAAATGTCAAATGTTTGAAAGAATTATGTTATAATGTTTATTATATTGTATACACATAATTATTTAAATATATTCAATATAATATTCATATGAATATATATATATATATATATATATATACATTACACTTAAAGCTTAAATTAATAAAGTTTAAAATGATACAATTATTTTTTATCTTGTTTTTTAAAAATATTTTCCACAACCTTTCATTCAAATCGAATTTATATCATATACTGTCAATATTACATACACGGATAATATCACACTGCTTTGTTAAATCATTGAAAAAATATTTCCACTTAAATCATTTTTTTTTCATTAAAATATCAATTTTATATATTGTTTACTGAAAAAAGTCATTTGAAAATTTGTCCACAACCTTTCACTTAAATATAATTTGCACTGTGTATACAGTCAATTTTATATACAATGATAATATCACACTGATTTGTTAAATCTTGTAACATTTCCACTGAAATGTTAAAATATTAATATGAATTAATAACTGGACTAATATTCAACCTGATCGCATCAAGTCAAGTCCTTAAATACAGTGTAATTGGGAGTTTTAGAAATTAAAAAAATAATATTCTTCTGTATCCAAACAATTGACATAAATGTACTAAATAGTAAAGAAGGTAAATTAGTATTAGTAAATGTCACATTGTTGGTATGACATAACACGTAATACTCTTTCAAATGAACTGGAAGTGCATCTTGCACAGACTTACTGTTGGCACACTGCTGTCTCGCTCCTCTCCACTCGTACCCTCCGTCCACCCAGCAGCTGCTGCCTTTGCCCTTCATACCCGAACACTCAACACCCGCTTTAGGGAAAGCGCTCAGTCCCGATGGGGCGTAATCCCGATTATAATACACCCCTGGACTGGGCACAGCTGTCCCAAAGCCACCCATGGCGGGGTACCCGGACAACAGCGCAGGGGTTCCCGGCCCCCCCATCAAGGATCGACTCAGGATGTCACTGATGCCATGCGGAGTGCCAGCCTGGAGCTGAGCGTTGATATTGGTGGGGTTGAGCTTGTAGAAAGAGTTGGGAATGGAATACTGGCACACCGGGGCCTTGATGTCTGAGGGGAACTGGTTCAAGCTGTTGTTGAAGAGGAAAGACCCTGAAATATTGGACTCCATGGAAACTAGTGTGCGCTCTTCTTCTGTTTCCAGTGACGGGGATGATGATGATGATCCTAGGCTGATTCTTACCAAGGTCCTGACATCCAGTAGTCCGAAGGGTTCTGATTCAATGATCTGGAGTATTTCCAGCGCTCAGTGTGGTCCTCACATCACACCAGGTTCAAAATGTCTGAAAGGTCAGGTCAGAGTCTGTTTTTATTTCCTCTTCTCAACTCTTTTAACTAGTCCATAATGGATGCTGGAATTCCAAAGTGAACACCCAGCGCCACTCTCCGTTGCACAGACAAATGTCCCACTGGCTCTCTGGTTGCAGGTCATAAATAAGATGTACCTTACACAGTCCAACATAATGATGGACAGGATTGGAATGCCCTGTCTTGATTGGTTAAGCGCTCAACGTGCCTGATCTCTTCATTGGTCTGTTTTCGCAGTGGGACAGCCTTTGATTGGTTGTCAACAGATTAATAGTTTTTTAAAAAGTCTGGGTGAGAATAAGTAGCTTTTTAATGGGGCGTCTGCCGTGGCTGTGGAGGGGCAGCTTGGAAGCGTAACACAAGGAAATGGGATTTTTGTCATCTTCGATGGTCATTGGGAATATATTTGACACAGTAATTTTCTTCATAATGATTGTGGCATTGTGGAAGATGAATAAGACGTTTGGTGACTATGTCTGACAGATTTCTTTTTCTTACTAATTTCCGCTGCAAAATCTTCCCCTCTCTACTTTTGACGTAATTCATCAAAATATTTGCATCTAAATTGTATTTCTAGAGCAATTTGTAATTTTAATCAAAAGTATCAAAGTAATTTTGATTCTTATGTAGTCAACAAGTGGAAAAATGGAAAAAGTCACATGTTTAATGTGTTTATTCAAAGATGTAATGCAATTGCAAGATGCAGTTGTTTGTAGGCAATTGTTATGTACACTTAATTGTAACAAGTGCACAAAGGTGATGAGAAATAACAAAATGATGTTATATTATGAAATAAGTGTAAAGAATCTTCAGCAATGACACCCATTTTCTGAGAGCAAAAGTTAAATGGTCATTCTGACCTTAAACTAGGCCTTGTCCTTGACTTTCTTAGACTGTTTGATATTCTGTCCAGCTCAAGAAGAGTATTACAATTACAGTTTGCGCTGAGCTATTGATTGTGTAGGTTCATGCATAAATTCTTAAATTTCTTGACACAAGCATTCACAAGTGATGTAGTGTCAGTGACAGTTTCTGAGGTATAAAAAAGGTGTGTGTGTGTGTGTGTGTGTGTGTATAATATATATATATATATATATATATATATATATATATATATATATATAATCAAGTCAAATATATTTATATAGCACTTTTCACAATATAGATTGCATCAAAGCAGCCTCACAGTATCAAAACATAATAACAACGTTCGTTTCTTAGTGGAAAAACATATTGGTAGAGCTGATGAAGGGTATTATTGATTGGTTAATTAATTTGAATATCCTCAACTGAGCGAGCCAAAGGCAACAGTGGCAAGGAACCGAAAAGTACTTTTGATACTTTTTTCCCCCACACCATTATATATATATATATATATATATATATATATATATATATACACACACACTCACCTAAACACCTGTTCAATTTCTCATTAAAGCAATTATCTAGTCAACCAATCAAATGGCAGTCAATGTATTTAGGGGTGTGGTCCTGGTCAAGACAATCTCCTGAACTCCAAACTGAATGTCAGCACGGGAAAGAAAGAATTTAATCAATTTTGAGCGTGGCATGGATGTTAGTGCTAGACGGGCCGCTCTGAGTATTTCACAATCTGTTCAGTTACTGGGATTTTCATGCACAACCATTTCTAGGGTTTACAAAGAATGGTGTGAAAAGGGAAAAACATTCAGTATGCAGCAGTCCTGTGGGCGAAAATGCCTTGTTGATGCTAGAGGTCAGAGGAGAATGGGCCGACTGATGCAAGCTGAAAGAAGAGCAACTTTGACTGAAATAACCACTTGTTACAACCGAGGTATGCAGCAAAGAATTTGTGAAACCACAACACGCACAACCTTGAGGCAGATGGGCTACAACAGCAGAAGACCCCACCGGGTACCACTCATCTCCACTACAAATAGGAAAAAGAGGTTACAAATAGCAAGAGCTCACCAAATTTGGACAGTCGAAGACTAGAAAAATGTTGCTTGGTCTGATGAGTCTCGATTTCTGTTGAGACATTCAGATGGTAGAGTCAGAATTTGGTGTAAACAGAATGAGAACATGGATCCATCATGCCTTGTTACCACTGTGCAGGCTGGTGGTGGTGTAATGCAGTCCGTTCTCATCCCAAAGCATCATCTAACTGACGCTTTTGACCATGCGTCAACATCCGATGCACATGGCACCCTTTAGCGTCAACATGATACGCGCCTCCTAGTGGTCTAACCCTAACCCTACCCCAGAGTCTGGGGCCCAGACCGAAACCTACCCGCGTCATCTAGGTTAAGTGACGCTAAAGGTTGCTATGTGTGTCGAATTTAGATGCATGGTCAAAAGTGACAGTTATAGGATGAGAATGCAATGTGTAATGGTGTGGGGGATGTTTTCTTGGCTCACATTAGGCCCTTTAGTGCCAATTGGGCATTGTTTAAATGCTACGGCCACCCTGAGCATTGTTTCTGACCATGTCCATCCCTTTATGGCCACCATGTACCCATCCTCTCATGGCTACTTCCAGCATTATAATGCACCATGTCACAAAGCTTGAATCATTTTAAATTGGTTTCTTGAACATGACAATGAGTTCACTGTACTAAAATGGCCCCCACAGTCACCAGATCAACCCAATAGAGCATCTTTGGGATGTGGTGGAACGGCAGCTGCGTGTCCTGGTTGCGCATTCAGCACATTTGAATCAATCACTGCGTTTACATGCAGCCAATAACCCGTTCAAAACCGGGATATTAGCAATAACCCGGTCGCGAACGTCCATGTAAACACCGGCAAAAACCCGAAAAATGCTCATATCCCGGATTTTAAAAACCGGGATATTATACCTGGGGTACCCCTTTTCTAACCCGAATTTTTGGTCATGTAAACGCGTATCGGCATATCCCCATAGTGATTTGTGTTTTGCGCATGTTCTATTCGCAAGGAATCTTGGTCTTTTGAGTAGAGAAACTTCCATAGACAGTAAAAGAAATGGACAAAGCGATCTCATTGGAACTCCATTGAGACGATTGAAGCCCGTTATGGGTGATTTTTTAGCACTTCCGTCCCTGACGCGCAGACTCATACAGAGCTAGACTACGTAGATGTGACGTGAGTGAACCGTTTGACTTCTAGTGCGGTGGCATGAGAAATCTGAATCATTCCCTCCTGAAACATGCGCAGAGGCAGAGAGTATGAATAGGAGCTGTCCACGGGCTAGGAGAAGGAGACAAGTTTGCTAAGTATTCTGATTAATTATTTTGTCATTTTGCCTCCACGTTTCCCGATTGCGCGCGAGCTTCTTCTCGTGTCCATACGGTAATCTCAAAACTGTGCGACAGAGAGTCGCGTGGGTATGACGCAATCGTTAGCCTATTTTCACTAAAACTGCTTCTACGGGGCCATAACATAAGCTACAAGGTAATGGAGCTATTTATACATTGTCGAGTTTCTTTAGAAATAAATAAAGGACAAATGGGGTCTTCAAACGCCTCAGATGTAAAGTTATTCACTGTCAAAGTGAAGCCAAAATGAACGGGAGTCGATGGGAATGCTAACGCAAGTGAAGTTCTGCCACAAGATGTCAGCTCCCGCGAGGCTTCAACTTCCGGTCAATGGATTACCCCCTTGGGAAACTTCTCGGCGCATACAAAAATCCGCGTGCAGTATTCCGGAAGTAAACATGGCGAGACCAGGCGAGACACAGCACAGCATACTTTTGGAGCGAGGTCAGTAACGTTACCAGCATCTAAGCGCAAACAAAGGCGATCGCTATCTGCACCGAACTATTCATTATCCGCATACTGCTGTTGTTGTTGTCTTTGGATACAGGAAGAAGAATCGGAAACGACGCATTTTGCGTCTTAAGGTTGTCCGTACGTCTAGACGCTAACCGCGCGTCGCCGTTTACATCGGGATATTGCAATTCCATGTAAACAGGAGAAACTCTCTCTGCTCACGCATGTAAACGGGTTATTCCTAATGTTTCAGAAACCCGAATAGTGACCTTAACCCGAGCATAACCTGAAAATTGGCTGCATGTAAACGTAGTCAATGATATGTAGAATTAAGGCAGTTCTGTGGGCAAAAGGGGTTCAAACACAGCATTAGTATCGTATTCCTAAAAATAATCCTTTAGGTGAGTGTGTGTGTGTGTGTGTGTGTGTGTGTGTGTGTATATATATATATATATGACCTATTAAATGTATATATAAAAAAAGTTACAAATAAGAAAAATTAATAATAAGAAAAAGAAAAGAAGGAAGGACGAAGGCAAGAATGGAAATAAGGAAGGAAGGAAGGAAATAAGAAAGGATAAAGGAAGGAAGGAGAAAGAAATGTAAAAGGAAGGAGAAGCAAATAAAGAAAATGGAATGAGAAAGAAAGGAAGATAGGAAATAAGAAAGAAAGGAAATAAGGAGAAGGAAGGAAGGAAGGAAGGAAGGAAGGAAGGAGAAAGAAAATAAGGAAGAAAGAAAGGAAATACTGAAGGAGAAAGAAAGAAAGAAAGAAAGAAAGAAAGAAAGAAAGAAAGAAAGAAAGAAAGAAAGAAAAAAAAGGTTAAATAGGCTATGTTAGTTTTAATTAAATAAACCCCTAAGACAAACTCACATTTTCGTCACCATATTTTTTTTATGCCGGGATTTCCATACATTCATTTTAAAAACCCCTTCCATTGACGTTTAGGTTTTATAATGAAAAATCCCCTCTCTTTATGTCTTTGTTTGGGCTGCTTGAACTCGTTTTGCTCTGTAGAGGGCGATAGATGACAGTCATCCACAATCTCCACTCAGTCAGTGGTGCAAGAAGACAAGAGGAACAAGATCTAGTGCTGGAACCTATGTGCTGGAAGCATATCATCAAACAATCAGTACATTTATAAAGTTATGTGTCCTCATATCAATATTGCCAATATGTGCATACACACTGTTTCATCACTGGAAAATATAAAGCTGACTCTAGCTCAGGGTCAGTGCTTTAAAAACAATGGCAATCTGTGATCAGCAGGAGAATTAAACTTGTCTCAACTTGAACTTTGTATTACGACATTTAGTACAAAGAGATTTAATAGAAAACATCAATTAATGCACTAAGAACTGACATGAACAAACAATAGACGACTGTATTTTTATTAACTAACATGGATTAATAAATAAATAACTACTAACTAGTATAATGTATTGTTCATTGTTAGTTAATACATTATAATGTTAACAAATTAAACCGTATTGTAGTGTTATATGTTGTTATTAACTTAAGAGAAAAGGCAGTAACGCTTTAGATTACAGCCCGGAAAGTCCTGTGTAATGAAGAGGAATTTACAGTGTAACTTTCTGTAATTATTGTGTACGTATAAAGTACTTACATGTTAGTATAATGGTACAAAATGTAGAGTTTGAGGAATAAAGGGGTATCAACCAGGAAAAATTGAAAAAAAAAAAATATATATATATATATAATGTAAATATTATATGACTAAGGGGTACTTATTCTACTATTATGATGATACAACAATCTTACATTTGGGAGCAATTTAGTAAACATACACTGCATACCTTTTTTTGTAATAAATGTGTACCAAGGTAATACATAGCCTGTATAAGCTTTTTAAAAATTACAGGATATATCTATGTGTTTATAATATATATATATATATATATATATATATATATATATATATATATATATATATATATATATATATATATATATATAAAGAGTAGATGTTTAAGTTTGGGCTAACTTGTTAACATGTTTCAATGCAAGAAAAGCTAAGACTATTGCAATTTTTTAAAATATACTGGGAAATATATCTGGTTTCATATGGTTAGGCTAAGTGGTGCTTGTTTAATAAAAGTTCCCCAGTCAGTGATATAAGATTGTTTGAATGTATTTTTATTGTACTTGCCCTCAGGTCATCCAGGGTAAATGACAAACAAAGAAACTCAGACCAGGAACATGGAAGGCATAAATACACAGACAAACAAGATAACAAGGGGGCATGGCTAATCAGAAACAACAATGATCAGACAATTAACCAGACACATGGCAAACATGGCATCACATGATGACAGACAAGAACCAAGGAACAAGACACAACCCACACCGTGACAGTAACAAACACCACTTTAATTTACAGCCCACAATGTCACACTTACTTACCCTGTAACATGAAACAAGAGGGTAACAAGCACCACTGAAACAAGAGTGTCTTTCCCAAATATTTAAGCAAAAGTTGCAATAGTTTTGTTTTCAGTGCACTTTTGTTAAAATGATTACTTCAAAAATGCATAGCTATGTACCCTGTAATTTTTAAAAAACCTATACAGTATGTACTGGTTCTCACCCTCCTCCTCCTCACCTGAAATAAACTGGACACTTATGCAAAGCTATGTGTGAACAAAAGGTAACTATTCATGTTTGGTGTCCTGTAAAGTATCACAGTGCGCCTGGTAAAATGGTCTCATTCTCCCAACGATAATGAAAAGCTAAAAGAAGTTATGAAACATGAGAAAAGTGATGTGTCCCTTAATAGCCTCATTCAAACAGACCTCGTGTGAGCCCCTGAATACACAACCAAAATCTAATTATAATGACAGACACCACCATTTGATAAGAATTGAATTATCTGGGTTTATAAGGAAAAGGAACTGAAAGGTTCGGGGAGTCTGTAGATTGACTGCCCGCACAATCGCTGTGTAATTGACAGGTAATAATTTCCACAAATTCTGTGATTTCGGAATCATTGTTATGAAATGCTTAACTGACGATTTCATCCTTTTGAATTGGATTTTGAACTATTGCTTCATTACCTGATCAATAAATTGTAAATGTTTGATTTAATGTCTGAGTGACTCTGAAAGACTGTTTTTTCCCTATAGATTATCGGATTCGTAGGCTATATTTCAGCCCGTTCTCATCCCAAGGCGTCATCTAACTGATGCTTTAGGCACCCTTTAGCGTCAGTTAGATGACGCTTTCCTAGTGGTCTTACCCTAACCCTACCCCAGACCTAAACCTACCAGCGTCATCAAACTGATGCTAAAGGTAAAGCAACAGGGTAACACTTTAGAATACGGTTCCTTCGTTAATGAATAACTACACAAGAACTAATGAGTAACACAATATTAACAATCTATTAACTATTATTAACTAACAAGAAACTCTGATTAACGAACTAGTAAGTAATAGCGCACAGGCGAAAGTGGTAGTTCACTATTAAGTAATCAATAACTACTATTTTTTTAATACTTCCCAGAGAACTACTGAAAAAGTTTATTAACAATTTAGTAACTACTATTAACTAAAAGAAACTCTTTTTAACGAATTAGTAAGTAATAGCTCACAGATGAAAGTGTTACTAGATACTTCTGTGGGAATGACTAATTATTTGGATTCGTATTTTAAAGTGAAGATCATTGGAACTAACTAGTAATTACTCAAGTGTTTCATTTCATGTCATTAAAAATTACAATATTGCTGGCTATACACTGATGAAAAAGTGCGTGTCCGGTGTGCGATACCTGGAGTTGTCCTAGACGCGACTCGTCCGGTGTGCGACCCCCTTTAGATGACGCCCTAGGATAGCGTCATTTAACTGACGCTAAAGGGTGCCTAAAGCATCGGATGTTGAAGCATGGTCAAAAGTGTCAGTTAGATGACGCCTTGGGATGTGAATGCGTTGTATATTTCCACATCTTTCGCGTCAGACTTAGTGACGGCTAATATCCGATACCATTTTACGTGTACTTGAATGTGGGGGACAAGATATTTCCGACTAGAATCAGCAAACGCTGTTTCAATCAATCTAGATCGGGTGTGTATATCCACTGTTTTAAGTCAGTGAGGCTACTTCAGATATAACGTGCGTGGTTCTGACCCATAGACAGTAAAAGAAATGGACACAGCGACCCCATTGATTTCAACAGAGAAGACTGAAGCCCGATTATTGCACTTCCTGTGTGATGTCAGGCTCAAACTGAGCGTGACGACAGTCTGGCAGTTGAAAATCTTCTAGTAGCTGTGAAATATTTTGTCTCGTTACTTTTATGGACTCTCTTTTAATGGGCTTCTACCTTGACTTTGTGCCTCCATGTCCTGCCGATTGCTTTATAGACAGTAAAAGATTGCCTGCGAGCTTTTCCTCCTTTCTATACGATAATGTCTCTATTATGCAACAGAAAGTCCCGTGGTTATGACGCAATCTTTAGCCTATTTTTTCAAAATGGCTTCTACGGGGCCGTAACGTAAGATACAAAGTAATGGAGCATTTTATACATTGTCGTGTTTCTTTAGAAATAAATAATGGACAAATGAAGTCTTTGGACACCTCAGATGTAAAGTTATTTGCTGTCAAAGTGACGCCAAAATGAATGGGAGTCAATGGGATGCTACAATGGCGGCTCCCGCGAGGCTTCAACTTCCGGCTTCAACTTCAATTACCCCCCTGTTCCGTCCACGGGTTTGACCTAAAGCCATTTTAAGAAAAGTTAAGTTGATAAACGGTTATCTTTCATGGTTGTCAATCGTCCCCACTGAAGTAACACATTGATTTAATTTCTAGAGGAGGCGTTCGAGGGGACTTCTACATATATCATGGATTGTATGTGTGAATACGGCAGATCTCAGATGTTTAGTCAAATTACCTCTGAATTGGTTATTGGAACTGACAGGAGTGTGTCGTGCGGTCTTGAGAGAAGGACTGCAGAGCGATATAGTTTCCTAATTGCGGATAAACTAAAATCCCTGTTGAAAAGAATAACATTCACCAGCATTCGCTAACGTTTAATGATGCACGGATATCATTAAAACCTATTAATTTTATGGAGTCAAATGAATTAACGAGTCAATACATATGAGAAAATATATTGCATTTAATCTTGTTGTGTTGCGTGAAAGGAAAGGCAAGAAATACGCAGAGTAACCTTCTTCCGCTGATTGGATGCCGCATTTGGACCAATCGAGCCGGACTTTACAATTTCAAAAAGGTACGCAGAGAGTTCTTGCTAAATTGCTCCCAAATGTAAGATTGTTATATCATAATAATAGAATACGTGCCCCTTAGTTCTATACTTACAGTATGAATATTTTTATATGTTACCCCTTTATTCCCCAAACTTTTGTTCCCTTATACTTATATTGTAGGCTAAGTAAAGTTACGTTATATGTCCACTGAAATTACCGAAGGTTACGATGTAAAATCGCTTATTACACAGTACTTTCCTGGCTGTAATCTAAAGTGTTACGACCTCTAAATGTAAAAAATGAGATATAATATGAGATATATAATATTGAGTGAATGCTCTCCGTACATAGTGTAGCCTACGCTCATCCCTTCACAAACCCCAGCCTCAGACCCTTCAGAAATGCCTGTACTTTGGTAGAAACCTATGGAGCCTGATAAAAATGTTAATTTTAAAGAAAAAACTTTAGACGGACTTAGAGGCTTTTGCATCTGAAGTCTTCATCGTTCATGTTTCACATGTTTTCTTTGTACCTTCATGTTTCACGTATCAGTCTTCTTTCATCTGATCAGGGCTTCTTAATCTGTTCATCAAGGCTCTCTGAGGGTATTTATAGTTTTAGAAAGTTCTGTTTGGAAATTATTCTGCAGAATGGATTGAAATAGATATAATGGAAATAACTTTTTCAACTTTTCTGCAGTCAATCACTGCGACAATAACACATTCTCATCCCAAAAAGTCATATAACTGACGTTTTGGGGCGTCTTTTGACCATACGTCAATATTAGCCTTTTTAGGGCCCCCTTAAACGTCGCTAGATGACGATCCCGGGCCGTCATACAACTAACGCTTTACCTTTAACGTCAGTTAGGTGACAGGTTAGGTTTAGGGTTAGGTTTAGGTATGGGGTAGAGTTAGGATCCCATAACCTCATCTACCGACGTTTAAGGGGGCCCTAAAAAGGCGAATATTGACGTATGGTCAAAAGACGTCCCAAAACGTCAGTTATATGACGTCTTGGGATGAGACCGGGCTGGCGACAAGTGACTACTGCACACTGCACAATACCAACATCTCACGACCAATTCATACGAATTCGTAAAGGTGGCTAATTTGTACGAAGATTTGTCTAAACCCACGTGAAGGATAGGTTTTATGGGCGGGGTCAGGGGTAGGTCATTCTTCATTCGAATTTAGTAATTCAATCATGATTTTAACGGTAAAAGACTGTAAAAATGCTATGTGAAAAACTGTTAATTGGTTAACAGAACCTTTCCTTACTTTATACAGTAAATAACTGTGATAGATCTAATGGTAAATTTCATGTAATTTTACTGTAAAATACTGTTAAATTTAAAGTTTTTAAAGTGAAAATGAACAACTCATTGTATAATTTACAGTGAAAAACATAAATTGACATTCCCAAAACTCCCTGCGTGACACTCCACACTTGATGTATTTTTGTTGAAATAACTTGTTTCTTCATAGTTTGCTTAGTCTTTTTCTAATCAGTTAGGCACATTAGGGTTTTATGTGACAGTTAATGTTGTTAAATTAATGTTTATTGCCTTTTTAAAATTTCATGTGTGTTACCATGATGGTGTTTAATGTTTGAGTGAATGACACTGTGCAGCTTCTATATCAATATATTAAGTTTCTTATGGAAGAGCTACTTGTGATGAGATTCGTTTATTTCCGTAAATTTTAAGTTAAGTTTGTAAAACCTTATTACGGTTAATTCTTGGTACCGTATTTTATACGGTAAATTTCTGGCAACCACAGTTGCCGGTATTTTACCGTAAATTGAACGCATTTTTTTTACAGTGCAATTAGCAAAAATTTGTACGAGTGAGTTAAAGATCGTAACTGATCAACGTGACACCTGGTTCATCCGTCAAGCTAGAAATGGAAGGTCATTGCACACGTGTAGATAGCTATATTTTAACAAATGTAGTACTGTAGGTCATCTGTGTATCCATTTATATTGAAGGGTCAAATACAACAAGGGAAGTGTGTTTGTGTGCTAATCTGAAATCTCCTAAAGTCATACAGCAATTATTAATTTATTTGAAATATATATACCTGCTGTGTTACAGATCTCGGTAACACTTTACAATAATAGTAAATGAATAATCTGAAACTGAACTAATGATGAGATAAGACATGTTCTAATGAGGAACAAACCTTAAACTACGACATGAGTCATATGAATTCCTGCATGAATATACCTTAACTACACGTTAGTACCCTACATGCTTGTTAATAAATGCATTAATTAACATTTCGGGGTAAACTAAATCAAACATGTTCTAGATCAGAAGAAAGATGTACTAAAAGGGCACAATGTAAAATTGTTCATAAATTTGAAAGTCACAAACATGACACGAGATGTCCTTCAATGTTTACGTTTAACCTTACTCATTGAACACACAATGATGCATTCATCATTAAAAAAAAGTTTAATCTCACTGTTTTAAGAGTGAAATACCGACACTAACATATTTGTGAACAGATGCAATTTTCAAAGATTAAAATTACACATATGCATATGATGGTTATTTATGCGGTTACTTTATGGAGAGAAAAAAAAACGGCGTCGGCCGGTTTACGCCTCGCCGTCGTCCATTAAAACCTGACAATGGACACCTCGTCGGGCATTAACCCTTACATAATGCAGTTTGATGTTAGTCAGTTAGGGTTCTTGCTCTTCTTTTGGGCCTCAAAATGTGTCCATTTTCTAGAGTTTGATTTAGTTTACCCCGAAATGTTAATTAATGCATTAATTAACAAGCATAACGTGTAGTTAAAATGGTATGTTCATGCAGGAATCCATGACTCATGTCGTAGTTGATGTTAGTTCCTCATTAGAACATGTCCTAACTCATCATTAGTTCATAGTAAAGTAATTATTAATTCAGGTATTAGTAGGCCTAGGCTATATGATTATTCATGCTCTATGATTGTAAAGCGTTAACCCTCTTGGCAGGCAGGTTTCTTCATTATTTACTCGTTTAGTTTCCGCATGTTTTTACAGGCCACTGCATTGCTTCACAGAATGATGAAAGATGAAAAATGAGATTATGAAAGAAAGATATGATGAGATTAAAAAAGAAAACATTCATGCGCTAAAGAACATAAATGGGTTAGTTTCACATTTCAGATTTTATTTTGGTGATTAGCCTAATTATTTGATTTGATTTTTCAATGTTTAATATTTTCATTATTGTTTCTGGCAATTTATATTATTGTGTGAAGTGCTTGATTCATGAATGTTGATGTCTAAAGATTAAAAACCAAACACATGACAAAACAAAAATGTATTTTTAGAGGTCATAATCAGGAGTCATACTTTTGCTTTCGTTATGACAGTACTGTATCTTGCATACTTGTTTGTGAAGAAAAGGAAAGTGGGATGGTCCTAATCCCTGGATTTTCCAGGTTGTGATTTCAAAGAAATGTTTTGCTGAAAAAGGGAAACTCATGTTACTCATGTGATATCATGTTGCATCATGATATTTTGATCATATCTCATAAATAATTTATATTACATGAATATTAAAACCCACCTGAACTATTTACTCTATGATACAGCCATATAATTAGGTAAGTCATATAAAAAATAAAACAAAAAAAACAAAGTTTAAGTTTTATAAGCTCAAATGCTCACCTTGCTCTGTTCTGTTTGACTCTCCCGTTCAAACTCATTCATCAAAATGAACGAATCTTTTTTTGTGTCATTTGCTGCATTCAACGCATGAAATGAACGAATTGCCTTGGAAAAAAGCTTATAAAACTTAAACTTTGTTTTTTGTTTTTAAAATGAGCGATCGTTTCGCTTGATAAGACCCTCGTTCATCGTCTGGAATCGTTTAAAGCCCTTTCAACAGTTTGCACTGAAACTGTCTTTTGGACCTTGAACTGTTTGGTGCCCAGTAAAGTCCATTATATGGAGAAAAAACCTGGAATGTTTTCATCAAAAACCTTAATTTCTTTTCGACTGAAGAAAGAATGACATGGATATCTTGGATGACATGGGGGTGAGTAAATTATCAGCAAAAGTTTTTTTTAAAAGTGAACTACTCCTTTAATCTCAGCATCAGATATTGAAACCCTAAACATCAGTAATACAGTGTTAGATGTTTGTTTTCTTAAAAACCTGTCATTAAACTATTCGCCACGTCTTGTTTCACCAGAATTTCAATGAGCCAAATGACAACTTGAACGTTCTATTGTAGGCCTATTTAAAATAAACATAAACTCCCTGGATTTTAGATTAGATTAATTAAATGAGATAACATGAACTCACAATGAAAAATAATGGTAAAGGATTTATTAATCTAGTTAGTGTTAATTTCAACAGTTACTAATACATTATTAGATCAAGATATTATATTAATATTATAGTTAAGTGACCTCCGTAAATATGAACTTTTAACTAATGTCAACAAAGATTAATAAACTGTTGCAAACATATTGCTTATTGTTAGCTTATGTGTCTAATGCGTTAAATTGATGAGAAATAATACGAATTATCATCTGTGTCAGTCTCAACATGTTTTTATGAGATTCACTTTTCAACTCCACCTATTTTCTCAAACATTACTAAGCAGTTGAAACAGACAAAATGACACTTTATTTGAATCGGGAGTTGCCTAACATCCAATTTGAAAGAAATGTGCTGTAATTACAAAACTAATTTACACTCTAACAAATGCTGGGTTGTTTCAACCCAAATTTGGGTAAAATATGGACAAACCCAAATGTTGGGTTAAAAAAAAGTAATTAAAAAATTTACAGTTGAAAGTGAGAGTTGAAGTTGGGTTAAAATGTTTAACCCAACATTTGGGTTTGTCCATGTTTGACCCACATTTGGGTTAAAACAACCCAGCATTGTAGAGTGTACAAACAGTAAGCCAGTACTTTCCCGTGCTTCACCTACATATAAGCCCGTCCCCTTCTTCTTTTCTTTTCTTCATTCATCCAGTGCAACTAGTAAAACAGGCTTCATGTTCTGTGGTACTCCCAACGACTTGGACAGTAAAAGCAGTCACACATAGTTTTTTGGTATAGTTTATCATCTACAGTTTATCAGGACCTTTTCATGAGGCAAAGACAAACCAACAATGAGTGAGTATAACTGGTCAAAATACATAAATTGGTTCTAGGTTCATTGGTTTGTCAGTCTGACAGATTCATTTGTGTTATTTTAGGGCACGATCGCATGTGTGGCAGTCGATGTCTGGGTCCGATGACTTTCAATTTGGACATGACAGGTCAATATGTGTCCCTTAGCCAAGGAGGGAGACTTGCATCCAGAGACTCATCCACCTTTTTGAATGGTTTGGCGTTTCTAAGCCGCACAGTAAAGGTAGACGAAAAGCTGTGTGTATGTATTGAGGACTGCACTTCGTCATGGGATGGAGCTCTCCGTGTGGGTTTCACCAACATCTGCCCACAAAGAAACAATATACCACCTGCCTCTATACCAGACCTCAGGGACGCACAGGGATACTGCGTTGTGCCGGTGCCAGAGCACTTGTGTAGGAGAGGTGTGGAGCTTCAGTTTTGGATGAACTATGCAGGCATGGTTATTATCCAAGAGAAAGGTGGGGAGAAATATTACCTCAAAACAAAAGGACTGAACCTGAATCATCCATTGTGGGTTTTCATTGATTTGTACGGGAGCACAAGTGCCGTCCGCCTTCTGGGTAAGTACTTAATGCGGAAAAGACTTTTCTTTGCAGTTCAGTCAGAACTCACTATAAAATCTTTTGTATGTACGGTAGGCTCAAGGAGGGGGAGTCGAACGTCATGCCCGGTTTGTCCCGTTGATGGTGGCATCGACTGGTTGACGAGACAGTTTGAGAGACAAATGTCAGAGGAAGAGCATAGTGATAACCATAAAACAGGTGAAAAGATTTTCTTAAGACACCAACGCCAATAATGAACCATCCATCAAGCATAAATGCACTATATATATATATATATATATATATATATATACTGTATATATATATATATTTACACTGTAAAAAATAAAACCGTAATTTTTACGTTAAAAAACGGCAGCTTCTGGTTGCCAGAACGTTAATGGTTTTACAGACTTAAAGGGATACTCCACTTTTTTTGGAAATAGGCTCATTTTACAACTCCCCAGTTGAGTTGAGTTTTACCGTTTTAGAACCCATTCAGACGATTTTCTGATATTTAGAAGAATATCAGTAACCAGATCAATGAGACCAGAAACTGTCTGGTTACTGAATGCATTTGAAAACGGTGAAACTCAACTGTTTAACTCTGGGGGAGTTGTAAAATGAGCTTATTTCCAAAAAAAGTGGAGTATCCTACTTACAATTTACAGTAACAGACCGTATTTCATATTCTGATAAAATGTTGATTTACCAACCTTTTGAAAAATTGATATCTGTTTTGTACCATTGTAATACGCTGACAACCAACAATCAGCACAGTAATGATGAGAGTCACATGATCAATCAAAGCTCATTACAAGTTGTATTCTGTTAGAAGGTTAATACATATATAAAGAAGCTGCAAAGTGTCATTCACACAAACATTAAACACCATCATGGTAACACATGTGAAATTTAAAAAATGCAATAAATATTCATTTTATTCATTTAACAACATTAAATTTCAACTATTTCAACTTCAATTATTTCAAGTTATTTCAACAAAAATACATAAAATGTGGAGTGTCACACAAGGAATTGTAGGAATGTCAATTTAAGTTTTTTTTGCTGTAAATTATACAATGAGTTGTTCTTTTTCACTTCCAGAAAACTATAAATTTAACGCTATTTTACAGTAAAATTATATCACAGTTATTTACCGTATATAGTACGGAAACTTTCTGTTAACCAATTAACAGTTTTGCACTGTAGCATTTTTACATTCTTTTACCATTAAAACCCAACACAGTCTCATGAAAGTACGCCTTAAAGTGCATAATATATGCACGCGAAAAAACGTGTACCATATACAAGAAAAAAATAGTTTGGGCGTATAAATGACACGAGAAGTGACATTCGTGCTATAGATACAAACTCTCATGAGATCGGGCTCTTAAAATCACCATTATTTTTTACAGTGTATTTTTTAGTTTTAGAACCCAGTGTACTGATTCCATTGCCTTTTTTTATCTTGCTTAGACACCAGAATAGTCCAGAAAACATCATCAAACTGGAAACCAAGTCTCTTCCTTGTACAGTTTGCCAACCAGACGACAGTCCCAAGCACCAGAGAACGTTCAGATCTCACAAGAGCTGGATTAGGTACATTATCTCAGCATGAAGGGATAGTTCACCCAAAAATGAAAATTTTGTCATTACTTACTCATCCTCAAGTTGTTCCAAACCTGTATGAGTTTCTTCTGTTGAAGATATTTTGAAGAATGTTGGCTACTGTCAACTGCCTGCTTACCAACATTCTTTAAAATATTTTCTTTTGTGTTCAACAGAAGAAAGGAACTCATACAGGTTTGGAACAACATGCGGGTGAGAACTTCCATTTTTTGGGTGAACTATTATTTTAAAAACATCACCAGCATCAACAGTTCTCATTGTGCGCATAACATTTACTGTACAGCGTACACCTGTTTGAAACATTAAGAATCTTACAAAATGTCCTATGTGATGCTTTCTAGGCATACCTGTTGAGAGGAGGAGTCAGGAGTCAACAGGAGTGAACCTTAACTGGACCTGGAGAGAGCTGAATTGCTTCATTTGCTCCAGATATCCATTGGTCAATCTGGATTCGATAGGTTTCCATTTCGCAAAGGCTGATAAACGTGGAAGACTTCGCAGATTACATGCAGACACTCTGAAGAGAATAAAAAAGGAGCTTGGGGATGGCGAACTTTATATAATTCCTGAGACGGACATTGTTTTAAATGAGGTAAGGTAGGAAATTGTTATTTTCATTCATTTAATCAGTTCTGAAATACTGTAGTAAGTGCACTGAGGTCAATGTTTAAGCACTGGAGTTCTTTGAAGGCACTTTTTTATTTGCTAGATAACAATTACGTTTCAGTACTGTACAATTAAACTAGGCTACTAATTTTTCCACAGATGGCTGCGCACACACTATCGTCAGACATGAATCCAAATGCTTTCTACCCATCATGCTCTCTTCCACCTGCTCCTGCACATCAGAGGGACCGGCGGACTTCAACCAACAGTTATCTTTCAGATTCAAGCCGAAACTCTTCAATGGTAATTATCTTTATTTTAACACACACAGCGAACATACATTGACATCACAGAAGGGCAGCATAAGTTAGCATTCATATCTCTTCAACAGGAGGACATGGACGTTAGCTCTTTGCTCAGAGAGTTTCAGCACATGCATCTCAGTGGCAATGGACAAATTTCAGTATTGGTTTCTCGTAAGAATTTGCTGCAGAGTGCTAAAGATATGCTTTCCAACTGCAATTTCTCTTGGACCAAAACACCCCTCGTGACATTTGTTGGTGAGCAAGCTCTCGACTGTGGAGGTCCACGGAGAGAGTTTTTTAGGTATGCCACTTTGGATTTGGATTCATTAAAGTGTAGAAACCTCATTCTTACACAGGAAACATGCACTAGGTTACAGTTTTGTTTGACTTTGACATGAATGGCATCTCGTTTCATCTTTACCCTTGCCTCAGGATCCTGATGATGGAGGTGCAAAGCTCACTGGGGATCTTTGAGGGACCGTCTGGACACTTGTTCTTCACCTATGACCAGATGTCCTTGGAGGAACACAAGTATGAGTTGGCAGGGAAGCTGATTGCGTGGTCTGTGGCTCATGGCGGACCAGGACTCAAGGCTTTTGACCCTTGTCTCTACCAGCTGATGTGCACCCAAGAATGTCAACTGGTAGACTTTGACTGGCACCTGATACCAGATGCTGACATTCAGGACAAACTAAAAAAGGTTTCTATCCCTTTCTCCATCAATCTGCTCCTTCTTAAACTATAAGATCTATAACCATTTTATCGTGTGTTCAGATTTTGTCATGTAGAACGACGAAAGACCTCCATAGGCTTCAGAGAGAGCATGGCGACTGGATCTGTGACTGTGGATTCCCTGGAATATACAGACCTGAAATTTCCATCCAAGATGTACCAAAGATTTACTCCTATGCAGTTCGACATTACATATATCTTAGGTACGAATCTATGTTAAAATTTGATAACTCATATAATAAACATCAAATTAAAGGGCTTTTTACACTGAGTGCGATTAAGTGACAGGAATCGAATGTATGTCGAAAGGACACACTTGAATCGGAACAATAGATCCTTATGGGACTATTCACCCCAGGCACGATCAATCGCAACGTGACAAAAAATGAAACGTCAACAATGAAACGAGCCGTCCAATTACATTTGAGCTTACAATGAGCCACAGTGGTGGCGCTGTTTTGAAAACCTGCGTTAACACTGGAGAAAAGTAAGAGAATAGAATGTCTGAGAACAGTCTGAGAACATATTTATTCTTACATGTTCTTTATGCAGATTACAGACATTTGTATTAATTTCCCACAGAATTATGTGACCTGAAGGGCTTGTAAAAGCATACAAAATTCTTAGTCAGCGCCACCTATCGTTCAGAGTGAATTACCTGAAGGCATTCAATCGTTTCATGTTCAGTGTGAAAGCTCTGTTCATAGCCAATTTGCTTAACTTTATTAAGCAATTCAGGCCCTGTCCACACGGAGACGCGTTTAGCTGTATACATACAAATTTTTTGTCGTATTGGCGTTTCGTCCAGATCGTACGGATCCGGCGTTTTGGGACACTGAAACTGCTATTTTTTTGAAACTGGGTCCCAGGGTGGATAAATCTGAAAACGACACCCTTGCGGTTTAGTGTTTGCAGCCAATCCGCATATTTTGTGAAACGATGATGTCATCACCCCACGTGTTGACTAGTCAGACTGTCAACAACAGCAACAACAACTGCCGAACTGCTTGTATAATAATAATAATATAATATAATGTAGCAGAAACTACTAGCCACTTGTATTCCTTTATTTATTATTTACTTTAATGCATTTTTATTTAATTTATTTATCTAGGCCTATACTTTCTTTCGTATGCTATGGAGCTGGTCTGTTGTCCGATTAAGACATTTCGTATTTTGTAGGGATGGGGAACTGGAGCTCGTCTCATAAATGAACCGAAACTCAGAAATATATAGAAAGCTTGAAATGTCCACGTTTAAGCAACATCGAACAACAATTCAAAACGCAAAGAAACAGATAACTCTCTCTTATAGCCTAATCTGTATGAAGTGCATCAGCCTACTCCATAGGCGTGTTCACAATACTGCGAATTGGCGAGTCAGCATCGTCAACTTTATCTTTTCAGTCAAGAATGACACAGAAAACACTAGGTTATTAATAAACAATTAAAATGTCTACATTTGACACATTTGTTACTTTTGCTGGTTCTTTGAGGCGCCTAACTAATCGATTATCCTGACTCCCTATTTTGTACCAGGCAATTTATGGTTCTTCAATAAAGTTCTTGGTGAAAAAAGAAAAGAAGCGACTGTGCCTAATATTATTGCATAGCCTAGTATTTATTTTACTGTCTATATAGTAGCCTACAGCGTGCAAGCTTTTATGCCATGCTCTAAGTCTTCTTCTCGCATTTTTAGTGTATCTCTATGGCAGAATTACAGCGCCATATACTGGTCTGGGATGTATACATCGTTTTGAGTCGTTTTAAGTGGTTTCGTGTGTATGCAGATATTTTTCGAGACGTCGCCGTGTTTACAGACTTTTTTTTAGAATTAGGGAAAAAAAAACATCGGATAGGGAAAGCTCCGGCTTCGTGGGGATGTGGCCTCAATGTGAAAGAGCCTTTACCCTCATTTACACAGCAGTTAGTACCGGACCTCTAACGTGATTGGTCGTTCCAAGAGCACTGTTTAGTATATTTATACAAATAATTATCTAATAATATTTGTGGTGTGATACTGTGTAAATATAAGAATAGTCATTTAACAGTCTCTGCTAATTTTCACAGAACATCAAATATGATTCTCCAGTTTACAAAGGGACTGAATGCTTATGGACAGTTCTGGGATATGGTAAGAACTCACTGGGTTGAGTTTCTGCCCATCTTTACCAACATGCATGAGCCCCTTTCCAGAAGCACATTCACAGCCCTGTTCCAAATCCACTGGAGTAAAGTAGGAACCAAGAAGAGGGCGGCTGAAGAGGAGACTTTTCATTACTGGGAACTGGTGCTTCAGATGATTGAGGGTGAGTTTCCTCGTCAGCAAATGAACTGTGAAATAAACTGTGTAATTGCATACTTGAGCTTGTAATTGGCAATTTGTCAAGACTTGAGCTTGTCATTTTTCCCAAAACAGATCAAAAAGCTCCACAAAATGAATTGCATTTTCAGGAGATTTTGGCCTTCGTAACTGGAGCAGATGAAGTCCCACCTCTTGGGTTCCCCCAGAAGCCCAGCATTCATTTCTACCAGCCAGATGAGCGTGGATGCCGTCTGCCATATGCTAACACATGCACAATGGGGTTGTTCCTGCCCAGGGTGGTAAAAGATAAAGAGGAACTTTACAGAATGCTTCTGAGAGCAATCCGAGAATCAGCTGAATTTGGGAGGACATAAAAGGAAATAGAAAAAATTGAAATATTTACATCCCAAATATATATTACTATTTTCAAGCTACTATGTCATTGCTTGAAAATAAAGCGCTTATGTACAGTTATTAGTGTATGCTGTATATTTTTTACGTTTACATTTATTTTACAGCGCTGTTCCCCATGTACTGTAATTACAATAACTAGGTAATAACTAGGGACTAACTCTGAACCTACTGCTAAACCTAACCCTAACCCTTGTTGTACCTTATATTTTTATTATATTTATATGTATATATGTATTATATATATTCACTTCGGCTTTACACTGTAAGTACATAGTTTAAAATAAAGTGCAAGTCAAATGTCAGTCATGCTTTGAGTATTTATTTCTCTGATTTGGTGGGGAGGAGGACTGACAATAAACGTCAGCAATTCAGTGAATCAAATGTGATTTCATACAATGGCGATTAGGTCTATAAAAATATTTTAAGTAGAGTAAAACAATGTCTCGACAAATTGCAGAAATACAAGTCAACAGTTTTGTAGGCGGAGCTTAGGTGGAGGCAGAACCATAGATATCTATATAAAGGCTATCTCATCCACGCTGCTGGCCAATGGAGGTCGACGTCTGCACCTGACGGCCATCTTGTTACAGGCAGCTCGCTCATTGTGTTAATGGTACATGTACTATTTAAGTAACCATAACTTGCTCAATTTTCTACTGATTTTCAAACGGTTTGTTATAAACGTCAGAGATGTAGTTATGACACAGCATACTCATAAATAAGTGTATAAATAATCATCCAGATAATTCTAGCCACGTTAATAATGTTTGTAAGAAACCAAACTGTTTGTAAATCTGTCAAGATTTCAACGAGATAAGAGTATTTGTGTCCGTGCTGACCACTCATCTTACATCAGCTTGTCTGTGACAAGATGGCTGCCGATGATGACGATAGAAACTCTGCCTTAAGACATCTAGCCTTTATATAGATATCGGCGGCAGAAGAACAATCTCTCTGGCTGCTTCACAAAAGCTAGTTTGCAAGTTTTGTTAGCTTGTTTTTTTAACAATGACTGGAGGAAATACGATTTTATCTTAATATGCAAGGTCACTAAATGGATGGACGATCTGACAGGATTAACGTTAACGCTACCTCCTCCGGCTGAGTGGCCTGAATTCTATCTGACAGAGAAACCGAGTCCGAGTGTAAAGAGAAAGTGAAGGCATATAAATCTTTAGATGCCTATAACTTTGTGCTGAATGGTCATGTACTAAACTTGTGTGTTTGATCCGCAGTTATGCTGAGAACTTCAGTCGACAAGATTAAACTTACACAGTGCAATGTTAATGATGTGAATATTTTCTAGAAATAAAAATCCCAGAAAGGCTACAGCATATTCATTTTTCATTGATTCTTGCACCCAACAACACAACAAGATGATATTTAATAATATCAACAATAGTTAATTTAATTTCTTATGCAGCGCTGTGACGTAACTGTGACGTCGGCGCAAAAAAAGAATATGACCTGCCAATCATCATTCGGTAAATCAGTATTGATGGCAAAATACAGTAACAATGCGGTTTCACAAAAGCATCGTTACCCATGTGGTTACAAGTTAAGGTTTAGGTTGAATTGCGTTGATATCGACGGAACTTGCGATCATATTTGGCTTCAGGAAAAGCCCCGCGTTCTGTCAGCTGTAAGATCAGGGAGGCTGTAGTAGGCTAACTGCCGCCTCACAAAAAACCATCGCCACCCCAGAATTATTATAACATATAAATGTATGCAGTGTTTCCGCTTAAATGGGGACTTCAAAACAGAATAATGTTTGGCGAGAATAGAAATAGGCTACAATGTGTTTTTTCGCTTGTGACCAATCTGTCGCCGTCTACATCTGCTGGACTGGTGCAGCAGACACAAGGTAAAAAAATCTGCGTGCACGCGCATTTCCTCCCAGTTAAAATAATACCCATTTAATCCATAACAACAGTCCACTGTAGTGTCATCAAACAGTATTGTCTATGTGGTGGTTGGTTTGTTTCAGTGAACCAAGTTGAAGTTGTCCATTGCAGACTCCTCCTCCAAGCCATGACCACCCCAGCTGCTCAGAAGTGCCAAGCCCACTGTGGCTGTTGGAAAAATACTGGATACGTTGCAAACTATTTAGGTACTCCCAGACCGTTTCCACCCTTTCACTACTCACATGACATGATAAAAGTCAAACAAATAAGATCAACTGTCTTGTGATTTCCTTGAAATGCCCAGTGATATCATCTTTTGAGCTGGTTATAAACGTGCTCCTCAGTTAAACTCATATGGAAATAAAAAAAGGCTACTCCTGAATTGTCATTAAGGAATTGATTCAAACGTGCAGTTTTTTAAATAAATTGGTTAAGTTGAATTAAAAACATATTGTTTAACATACTAAAATACATTCTGAAAATCTAGAAGGGCAACTAAAAGAGTCAGGGACCAACTGCATGGTCAGGTGTGCGTTTCCAACAATATAGCCAACGGTCGCGCAAGCAATTTCCGTTGAATGATTGTGTTCAACGATGTAATGATGGAACTTGCGATATGGCTTCAGGGAACGCACCCCACACGTGTCATTTAGCCTAGTAAATTTCCAACAGGATGAAACATACAGTAGATGGAAATTCCCTGACTGTTACAGGTGATGAATTCTGAATCAGTTCAAGTAGACCTATATTATTATATTATGATATATTATTTGCAAGGAATAACAACTTGAGAAACTGTTGCAGTTCTGTCTGATAAAATAAGGTCATAATACGGAATATAGGAAATATGGAAATAAGGAATAAGGAAACAAATTGAACAAGGCTTACAAGTCTATTTAAGAATTTTATTATTTGAGAAGATTTGAGAATGGCTCTCTTCAACCAGTATGATATTTTATTTCAGGTTGAACTTTATCAAAAACTGTTGTGGCAGGAAATAATTTAATAAACATATCACACAGTGTGTGATTCTGGCACCATATTTGAAACCAGAGTATTTTGACTGTTCAAAAATCAGAAGTCATATGTTCACTATAAAAATGTAAATATTTAAATACAGCACATATGAAAATAAATTTGTAAACCAACTGTATAATACTAACCCCCCCCCCCCTCACACACACACACACACACACCCTAAGTATTACTTTATTACTGTATCTATGAAGTTTATCTTTAAGATAAGCTTCACAACATAGAGATGAACTATGAATTCAACTATTATGAATAGCATGCAATTGTATTTATGGACAATATCAATAAATTTGTTATTTTAAAAACATAGCTCACTTTCTCTACGAAAACTTTATCGCATTTTTATGGCTGTCAATTCAATTATAAATGCTGTCAACAAAACTATACCGTGGATTTATGGATGTGCTCTTAAGTTAATGATAAACTTATCATTAGATCATATCCAGTAGTTTTATTGACAGCCGTACCCTTGACTTGAAGTGAGCTCTAAGTCAGTTCAGTTCACGGAACTAAACCTACCCTAACCAACCAATGCATATCATATGCACATAAAAACTCACTTTAGCGTATAAATAACACAAAAAATACACATGCGTGCTATAAAGGCGCTATAGTGTGATCGGGTTGCTCGTGCAAACAGAGTATAATGTCAAGAAGTAATGTGAAACGTGTGTGTTTCATATGGTAACAAAGTTTTTGAACAGAAGTGTATAGTTTTTAAAAGAGTGTTTAATTATGCAAATGATCTGTGGCTTTGTTAATTGTGTGTGTGGTTTTGCTAATTGTGTTTAGTGTTTTGAAAATCGTGCTTAAACAGCCCAAAAAAAACTGCAACAGGGAGCTGTTGTAGCTTCTACTCTTCTGGAAAGGCTGCAAGGATTTGATCCCATTCAAGAGCATCAGTGATGTCTGATTTATGTGCATAACTGTACTTGGTTTTATGCACCTATTACAAAAGGGTGTAGCTAAAATAAGCTTTGGGTATCTACACTGTAGGCATGTGTGGAGGTTTAAATGTGCCTGCCTGAGGAAATCGACTCCCCAAGATGATGTGCGTTGACCAAGACTGAAAATGGCAATCATGGAGGTTAAAAAACACTAAGAAAGGTGTGTCATTAACCCTTAAAAAGTAGAAGAAACAACACGCTTGTGTAAATTGGATCCGTGCATTAGTTCTTAAAGTGACAGCAGCCTAAAATGTCTGCAGCAGTCTGTGTTTTTAATGTTATTCAAGCAACAAAAGACGATGGAAAAAAATCACTCTCTGCTATTGACTAAAAAACTTTAGTAACTTTAATGTGGATTAATCTGTAAATTCATACCATGAAGACTATCCAGTATTATTTATTTTGTATTTGATTACTTTATTTTTGTCTACCTGAAAACTACTGTTAATTGTCTTTAATAATGGTTTACATTTATATTAGGCCCCGTCCACACTACAGCATTTCCGTTTAAAAACGGAGACCTTTTGCTACGTTTGCACCTCCCGTCCAGACTAAAACGGAAAAAACGTAGACCTAAAACGGAGAAGTTTAGAAACGCTGCTGCTCCGTTTTGCGTTTTGAATCTCCGGAGGGTGTTTTAGTGTAGACCAACGGGACAAAACGAGGAGTTTAGAAACGATAACGCAGAGGTACGATAACGCTCACGCTCGGCTCTATGATTGGGTGTCTTCAGTCATGACGTGGCCTTCCCTGATTCGTCAGCCACTGTATACACCAGCACATGCATGCCCAGTGTTGGTGAATGGTCACGTGATCCGCATTTTCAGTCGTTTTAATGTGGATGGAGATAAATTCGAATACGCAGATGAAACGCTGGTGTGGACGGAGATCATATTCGTTTTAATTCTCCATTTTTAAACGAAAAAGCAGTAGTGTGGACGGGGCCTTAGTTGAGTTACGGTCGGTTTAGATGTACTATTGAAATTGTGAATTTTCACTGCAGTTTTGGTGTCTTAACTGCTTGTTTTTGCCAAAACAGTTTCATGGTCGGTAAAAAAAATTATGGCAGGTCAATTTTCTTAAGTCACCAGCCATTGGCAGGTGTGGTATACAGTATATACTGTAAATAGAAGAGCGCCAAATATTATGACCACCCACATAATATTTGTGCTCCACCTTCTGCTAAGACAGCTCCGCCCCCCCGAGGTATCGACTTTAGACCCTGTGGTGTCTTAAATATAGTAAACACTCAAAATGAAAGTGAAATTCTACTGTGTTTTATGAACATGTTGTTGACTGCTTTGCAAAGCTCTTGAACTTTAAACCAGAGCAAAACACGTGCTAAAGTGTCCTTGATTCAGGAAATATTCCTACTTTTAGAAAACAAATTTTGAGGTATACTTTTTGTCCAGTGTATTTGTTGATTTCTGCATTCACAGTCAAGAAATTAGAAAAGTTCATTGAATTGCAAAAAGACAAAAATGAAACACAAAAACAAATGAGTAAATGTAAACAAGTCAGCAACACATCTGTCTATTCCCATTTCAGTCGTATGCCTTAGTCATTCAATGGCCATTTCTTGCCATATGTGAGAGACTGACCATGAGTGTTAATGCAATGATTTTTCCAGGTAATTCCCCCGATCATTTCCATTACAACCCCCCACTACAAACCATTAACACAAACTGTACTGGGGGCCAGTTAATGACGATGACACTGATTTTCCAAATTGTGGAATCACCTTTTTCTTACCCTAATCTGGCAACGTATCTCTGTGGATATAGACGTTTCAAAATGTGGCACATTACAGCCTGAACAATATACTGTATACCTTAATTTTCTTTTTCAGCATCTTGAGACAATGTTCACAATTAATATTAGCAGTTGTATTGCAAAAGTAAGATTAATATCAAACTACTTTCAGAATGTTCAGCCATGGGCGGACATATTGGTTTTAGGCCAGACTGACAAAATACCCACAGAATTTTTTTAAAGTCATGTGAACTCAAAACTGACTCAACTATGAGAATGATAAGAGTATTGGATGAAAGTTCTTTCTCAGGCCTCCTCCATGCCTGTTTAATAGCTATGGTCACTGTTATGACTATAGCCTACAAAATACAGGAAATCATGCTTTTTATCAGTGTGCATAGAACGTGATTATCAATTATCAACACAATATTTAGGTTTCTTTTTGACTTGTCAAGTTAGGAGTGGCTCCACACCTTAGACACAGACACACGTGAGATGAATGAATGATTGAATGACTACTGATAAGCTATCATAAATATAGTAACCTTGACTCAAACACTCTGAAGTGAAAGTGAATTTCGACTGTCCTCTGAATATGCTGACGACTTCTTTGCAAAGATCTTTGGCTTTAAACCCACCAAAGTGTAAAACCAAAATTAAAGTGCCCTTGATCCAGACAGTACATTCGAGGAAACTGCTTTAATTATACACACATGGCTCATTGGCGAAATGGCAAAAGTGAACAATTTACACTAATTTATCGATTAATCAAATGTGAGTTGTTATGTGTGGAAAAAACAGACAAATAAATACGACTTTATAGAATGTATTTCCAATCAAGCTGTATAAATCTTCTTCTTTGACGTTGTGTGGCAGTTGACAAACCAACTTTTAGTGCATATTCCACTACCTATATTGGCTTTGAAGGAAAACTACAAAACAAAACAAAAAAAAATTAAAAGAGAGAAAAAGAAAGAAAAAAAGAAACAACAAACATGTACATCTTAAATACATCCTATCCATTAATTCTGTCTTTGAGATGTTTACATTCAATATTAAACTTCTACAAAAAAAAAATCATGATTTGTAATCACATTTTTTCATTTGTCAAATCAACTGAAATAATTTATGTAGTTCAGATAACATAATATTTTGAGTTTCTGATGGTTAAATCAATCTCCTTCATTGTATTAACTCAATTTTTCCATTTCAATGAACTTAAAATGTTTAGGCAACCATGTTACTTCATTTTTTAAGTTAAACCAACAATATTTTTTAGAGTGTGTATGAGCAGGTATTACAAATAAAAATAACTGTCCTTGTCTGATTTATTCTGAACAAATGCTGCAAAATATCTAATGATCTATCTGATGATTTCCCACTCTTTGAAAAACACATTCCCATCCCAAGACGTCATCCAACTGACGCTTTTGACCATACGTCAACATCCTACGTTTTAGGGTACCCTTTAGGTTTAGGTCTGGGGTAGGGTTAGGATTAGATAGCGTCATCTAACTGACATTAAAGGGTACCCTAAAACGTCAGATGTTGATGTATGGTCAAAAGCGTCAGTTAGATAACCTCTGCTTTAAAATGTGAAAATGCTGCAAAAGGGTCTGAACACGACCACTTCCGGTATTTTGATCTCTTCTACCCAAGAGCCTGTAATCTCTCTGCTAAGATTAAACCCTTATTTCTTGTGTGTATGTTGATTGATAAAACTGTTTTGTTGTCATAAATGTTTTGCCATTGAGATGACAGAGAAAAGTGTCCCAAGCGACCTGAATCCAACAATATCAGTCTGCCGGATCCTGGCCGTATCCAGATCTGATGAAGGACCTGTGTCTGGACAAGACGACAAAGCAGTCCTGAAGTGTCAACTCTTAGCAACTGTTAGCTAGTCTTATTTAATATTTTTTAATACTTATATAATATTTTTTACACAGTGCGGTTAGTTGTAGCACAGTGTTACAATTAAACCGCCAAGTGTACAATGATAATCAAATGAAAACAAAAAAAATATATATTTATTTTGCCACATTTAACTTTGTTGGACTTTCACAAACAATGTTGGAATTTAAATGTCAAGGTATGATTTTTTTTCACATTTGTTTGCATCGATCACTTGATTATGTATTAAAAAGCCCTTTTCATGCAATAAACCCTTCAAAATGTGATTTTGAGCTCCTTTGTTATTAATAATAATAATTGTGCATGCCGCTGCCACACACAAATATAATTCAATAGCAATTACAATATTTGATGATTTTATTTATTTATTTATTGGAAAACTGTGGAGCCCTTTCATATATCTCTCCATGATATTGATCCATAATAGAAGGATAATTGGATGAGGGAAGGATATCTGTCTAAACAGGTGTACAAACAATATCAAACTATACAGATAACATTGTACTAATACACACAAGTGTTACAACTAACCCCTCTGTCTGTTAAATTAACCAAGAAAGTAAGTTGTAACATTTGCACTTCTGTCACTTTCAGTGAGTGCAACTGTACGAAAATGGTAGGTCCTAGAAGTGTGCATTTGTAGCAGAGATATGGAAGCTTGTTTCTGCTACTGAATATAAAATAAATAAATAAATAAATGCGATTTTTATCTCACAATTGTGAGACATGAAGTCAGAATTGTGAGAAATAAAGTCACAATTCTGAGAAATAAAGTCGCATTTGTGAGAAAAAAAGACAGAATTGAGACTTTTTATCTTATATCTCGAAATTCTGACATCTTTCAGAATTGTGAGATATAGCCTACTCAATTGCGACTTCAGGCCATAAGGGAAACTTTTTTCTCCCTCAGAATAGTTTATCTCACAATTTTGACAACAACACGCAATTTCGACTTTATATCATGCATTTCTGGCCTTATAACACGCAATTGCGACTTTATATCTCGCAATTGCAACTTAATATCACGCAATTCTGACTTTATAACACGCAATTGCGACTTTATATCACGCAATTCTAACTTTTTGTTTTTCATTCTGTGGCGAAAACAAGCTTCCCAGTGATGTGTAAGTTGCTTGTGTAAAAAAATAAAATAAAATAAAAAATAAAATAAAAAAAATAATCTAACTTATTATTTTTTAAATAATTGAGCCTAAACCTAAATGTGTTCCCATATTGTATCTTTAGGTTATTGTCTGTTTTTATAATTTATAGCCTACTCACACTAGAAGTAAGTCAACTACAAGCAATTGGCCATTGGAATAGCCATGGAGGTGTTCCGGCACTACTACAGGGCAAACAGCACAGTTACTTAGCTATTCCAATTTGATGAGCCTCTTTATTCGCTTTCCATTCAAAGCTATTCAGATCTATACACTCCTGTTCCCTCAGTAAAGCTGTAAAATTTAGTCAAGTTTTGACTAAAAAGCCAAACTATGTTATGCATTACTATTAGACAAAATAAATAAACTACCCAAATACTTAAATTTGCATACCAGTTAGGCTAATACGTACAAAAAACGAATAGATGACTAAATATACCTAAAAGTTACCGAGCAACTATTGCCTTCATCAATTCGTCATTCTCAAAGGAAACTTTCCAAAGCTCCGCCCCTAGTCCCTCCATCCAATAGTATGCCCCTGTTTAGGTGCAAACCAAAACACATGCAGTTAGAAAGCAACAAATGCCCCATGCACTAAGATATAGAAACTAATAGGCTATAGCCAATTCAGAAGATACCCGGAGCTGCTTAAGAAAACAGGATGACAGAGAAAAAGAAAGGTAAGAAGATGACACTAGAACCAAATTGTAACTTTTCAACTATATCACTTAATGAAAATGCAACATGTCAAGCTTACAGTTCTGTAGGTATTTTTTTTTTAAGAATTTTAAGAATGCTTAAATTAGCATCTCTCTAAATGTAAATTATTTATTTTTGTTTTGAAAACCTTAACCAGCCAATTCATTTACAGTCATTTATACAATAAACATGTCAATAAATAAATAGACTATAAATGATATTATGCGTCAGTAACATGAAATTATTATTTACCGTGCAACATTGGAGAATCCGAGTTCGATAATAATGTGTGTAATGTAAAGCTTGAAACGAAACTTTCCAAAACAGTGATTTTGACAGTTGAGCAGCGGCTGCCTCTAGTGGCTGTAAAGCGCTATTGTTCGCTAGTGAGTTGAACAGCCGGAACGACTAAGTTCGCGAATCGGTTCTTTTGAACAGAACAAAGAACCAATTAAATTCTTACAGTATGCAATACTACATTCCGAAAGTGACTTTTTTATGCTGTTGCCTACATGTATTGCGTTTTTAAGCTTCAATAAGGGTGTTTATTTCTATTTGTCACTTCAGGTTGTTGAAGACATGATTGTTAATTAGAACCTTAATATTTGCAGTTACATTAAATAATACTGAACTTAAATGTATCTGCGAAGAGTGTGTGCCCTTAATGGTAATTTGGGGATTTTTTTTTTTTTGCCATTGGGATTACTGGGGAAATATTCCAAATCGACCCTAATTCACCCTATATTTCAAATAAATTCTCGGAGAGAATTGACTCGAGAATCTTTCTTCTTTGACTCGATCTTTGGACGAGTCGTTCGAACCGCTTCTATCAACCATTGATTCTGTTCAAAAGATTGATTCGCGAGTGTGACTTTAGGCTACAGGAAAGTCCCGAAAAAAACGAGTTGCAAAAAGGACAGATGTCGTCCACAATACACTGCGTGGTCACCGTCACTTAGGTATGAATTTCAAATGACAAACTCTTTATTTCTTTTCCAGAGAAAGTGAAGTGTGTGTGTCACGCGCACGGGAGCCTGAGAGCGATTTGTTTCCACTCAGAAGTGAAGGGTCCTCTGATAACACTGAGTGACGGGGGTCATCGCGTGACCAGGGACGGTTCGTCATTCTGCCACGGACTGACGTTCAGCGGGCGACAGGTGAAGATACAGGAGAAAGTGCGCCTGAGAGTCGAGCACTGCGTGCGGCGTTGGCACGGAGCACTGCGGGTCGGATTCACTCATGTTTTACCCCATCAGACAACTTTACCCTCTCTGGCCATCCCAGACTTGACCCACTCTCCGCTGTTTGCGGCGGTGGTGGTTCCCGAGGGCATTTGTCGCCCTGGCTCAGAGATTCAGTTCTGGTTGAAGAAGAACGGCTGTCTTCG
Organism: Cyprinella venusta; assembly: GCA_038021265.1. NCBI lineage: Eukaryota > Metazoa > Chordata > Actinopteri > Cypriniformes > Leuciscidae > Cyprinella > Cyprinella venusta. The sequence goes on along the minus strand of CM075872.1, from coordinate 23,699,286 downwards.
CATACGGACTTCTGATGGCAGAACACACACAGAGCAAACCTCTCTGAACACCAAGTGGCCCGTATGGGCGATGATGGACGTCTATGGACAGACCACGTCAGTGATGATGCTTGGTGAGGTTTCTGATGTCTCATATGTGTGTTCTGAGAGCATAAAAAAGTTATTTTGTTGTGGTTGAAAAAAAAGCAGGTTATTTTTGAGTTTTTGAACATTATTTTGTTCAGGTTTTATTTTATTTTATTTTTTAATTTTTGATGCCAAGGAGTTACGTTACTGCCAAATATGATCGGCTAGAATGGGTCCACTCTTCCTAAAATGTGGTGGCATGCTATTTATGAAACCCATTTAAACAGTTTGCTAGCAAAAAAAAAAAAAAAAAAAAAAAAAAAAAAAAAAAAAAAAAAGATATGTATATATATATATATATATATATATATATTCTAAAATAAATAATTGGGTTGTATATTGTAATTATGAAGAAAATTGTGAAAAATAATCTACAAATATGTACTATTTAAGGCGCATCATATTTGAGATTAACATAAAGGAAGAACAAAATAATCACAATTCATATCTTGATTTTTGATTGGTCTTTAGAAAGATTAATATATATTAAAGATATAATAATTATTAGAATTGTTAATAATAACGAAATATACATACATTTCATTAGTATCTTACGTGTTAACTTTGACCGCTCTAAAAATACATTTAGTAAAATCTTTATTTTTCTTTTTCTATTTTTCCCCCGCCTAACAGTGTGTGTGATCTGATTATCTCCATTATAGGTTCCAAAAAGAGATGTTGCATCTTCACCAGGAGGTCCTGTCCCGCTGTCACACACATCAAACACACTGAAGATAAAGAAATAAAAAGAAAGAAGGAAGAAATGAGCATGCTGGAGCAGAGAAACCTGAGAAACCCTTATCTTGTCAACACAGGTAAGAATCACATAAGTGCATGACAGTCATTGTACGGTCGAGTACATGTAGTTTCAGCTCCTAATCTCTTCTCTTTCCCCCCTCAGATCATGAAACACCTGACTGTGAGGAATGTGTAGTGTGTTACAGTGATGTGGCAAACATTCGTTTGAGCTGCGGTCATAAATGTGTTTGTACTCCGTGCAGCATGAGGGTTTACATGACGTTTGGGACCTGTCCTCTGTGCCGTAGTCCCATGCGTTCCTTCAAACCATATGATTAGTTTTCATCCCATTAAAACTGGTGGCCATATGGCCTGTTTGTTGAATGTATTTTGTACAATTCATTTCAGAATTGCTTTAATGTACAAATCTATCATTGCACTGTGCAAATGTTTTTTTTCTATCCTCTCTAGTTGCACTACTTCTCATTTGTAAATTATTTTACATTATGATTATTTATGATTATAATTTACTGTATTTGTGAAAATATCAGATTACATTCTTAATCTGTTATGTAAATGTGTATGTAATATGATTTAAATATGTATGTATTGTAAATATGTATTTATGTAATATGAACAATGTTTTTAATTTTGTATTAAAAGCCTTTTATGTAAACAGTTTGTAGGACTGACTTTTATGCTCATTTATTTGTCACCTCACAAAGCTTAATGTCTTGCACTACTTGAACATTTCCGGCAGGTGTCAGTATTGTGAAGGAAAACAAACAAATCCCAAGAACAGAAGAAACAGACAAAAATTTGATTCTAATTCTTAACGACGCTTTTTGTTCAACATTCAATATCTAAGGCTCAGGGCTGAAGAAGAAGTCTACATTTAAAAGGGGGTGAGCTTTTTCCTTTAAAATAGTTGTTGGAAATAGTCAGGAAGGCTGGGGAAGAGGAATTACGGATTTGGGCGTGAGAAATGCAGTGTGTGCTTATAGAACGTGCTATATTTGGTTTCGTTTGTTTGCGTGTTTGCTGGCTGTTATATATTAGATATACTAATTATATACTAGAAGTTAACATTATAGTTTTCTTTTAATTTGAATGAATATGAAGGCAAGCTGAATAAATGAGGATGAAGCTGGTTTTTATGACGCAAATCTTGCCAATCTTAACATTTCAACCAATCAAAATACGGTAGTACCACATGATAGTGAAGTTTAAACAAGGTCTATAAGTTTTTGACTTCTTATTTGCAAAAGTTTTATTTTACAATTATTTTACAGCCTTTGTTTCTAGACATCTAGTTCAAAACGCTCTTAAATTATAATAATATTTGTGAATCATGTCCTTCGAGTTAAAATTCCTAAAATCATATTTTCTTTTAGCTGTTAGGTTAAAAGGGAACTCAATAAAATCTGTGTATACCTAAAAAATTGTAATTGAGGTAAGAATGAAACATAACCAAATTTATATAATTTAACTTATATCTTGCTTAATATGTAGGACATTTTCACAATTTTTAACTGTCCTTAAGGGTTTTGGAATCCGTATTTTGAACCTTTTTTTTTTTTTTTTTTTTTTTTTTTTTTTTAATATTTGCGTTAATGAGCAGTTGAACAGATGTACCATTAAAGTTTCCTGTGTGTATGTGTGTGTGTGTGTGTGTCTGTGATATATATACGTATATATACATACATACATAGATGAGGCAAAAAATTATGACCATCTACCTAATATGCTGTTTGTGCTCCACCTGCTGCTAAAACATTTCGCACCCGCCAAGGCGTGGACTCTACTAGGCCCTGTAGGTGTCTTTGTATTTGGTACCGAGACCAAGTCCTAAATCCTGTTGGTTGCGATGGGCAGCCGCTGTGGATCGAACTTGTTGGTCCAGCACATCCCACAGATGCTTAATTGAATTGAGATCTGGGGAATTTGGAGGCCAGGGTAACACCTTGAACTCTTCATCATGTTCCTCAAACCATTCCTGAACAATTTGTGGCAGGGGGCATTATCCTGCTGAAAGAGGCCACTTCCACCAGGGAGCACCATTGACATGACGGGGTGTCATGACGGGGTGTCCCTGGTCTGGAACAATGTTTAGGTAGGTGGCATGTGTTAAATTTACATCCACATGAATGGCTGGACCTAGGGTTTCCGAGCGGAACATTGACCAGAGCATCACACTCCCTCCATCGGCTTGTCATCGTCCTACACTGCATCCTGGTGCCATCACTTCCCCAGGTAAATGGTAGGGCCACATACATGGCCCTCCACGTGATGTAAAAGAAAATGGGACTCATTGGACCTCATGACCTTCTTCCACTGCTCCAAGGTGCAGTTCTGATGCTCATTGTAGGCACTTTTGATGGTGGACAGGGACCATCATGGACACTCTGATTGGTCTGTGACTTGTGCCACAGTAGACCTTCTGTTGGCTCGGACCAGACAGGATCGCCTTCGTTGTCCTTGGGGGCCCAACACCCTCTCAGCGGTTTGTGGTTTGTCCCTCCTCAGACCACTGTTGGTAAATTCTCAGCACTGGCCAAGAGCAACCCACAAGCCTTGCCATTACAATTCGGCCCTTGTCAAAGTCGCTCACGTCTTTATTTCTGCCACTTTCTCCTGCATCCAACGTAACGGTTTCGAGAAATGATTGTTTGTTTACCATCTACCCAGAAATTGAAGTGAGCTTGTTGTTAGGATTTGTTACCTTGGAATATTTTTGTGTTTCTATTTTTACTGCGCAAGTATAGCAGAAAAAGCTTAAAAATAGGTTGTTTAATGGCCATTGTGTCATCGATTCGTGACAACTTATAGTGTCACAACAACATGCCCCGCAACTGGAAAATGTCTTTGCTAAACTAAAATATTAGCTCATGTTCAATGAACTATGTTTTTTACTGGGCAATAATAGCAGAAGTGTTCAATAGCTTTTTCGCAGCCAAGATTCTTTCAGGTCAAGAAATGCAGATGTGACAGAAGTGTCCCGGTCCGTCCTGCTGCTTTCTCTGTTGGGTACATCAGATCATCAGAATGAATCTGAAATTCACAGAGGGTCATTAGTACAGTGGCCTTAAATGAAGTGAAATGTTTACTTAATTCTAATGGAAATCTTTTGTACTTTTTCTTTTATAGAGTGGTGCAGGTATGAAGCAGGAAGACTAATTCATTTGCTGCTGATTCCTTTGAGATTTTCCTATTGGGTTTTATAATGTCTTTTTAAAAAGCCTGCGGTTGACATAACTTGACGATACCTTGACGTTTTGTTCTACAACACACAGTACACTGCACGCACTTTACTTATATAAAAAAGTATGTTTTCAAAAATGCATCAAAATTGCGTTTTCACTATGGGTGTGTGTAAATTTACGCTGTAGAACAAAAAAAGAAGTCAGCGGCCAATCAGTCTGATGTCATACATGCACCCCTCTATAACTTGTTCCAGTTGGCTTCTGCAGTGGGCATTGGGTCCAATGATTCGGTTATTAGCATTAAATTACAGTTACAGTAACACCCCAGAAATCTAATTATATGTGTGGGAAATTCTTAAAAAAATAAGGGGGAGGAGAATGGCGTTAGTGAGTAGGATGTGACCTTTGGTTGTTGATCACGTTGTCTGACTGTTAAATATTTATTTTGGATGGCAGAACAGAGCTTGAGAAAGAAGAAAAGAAGTGAGGGAGGGCTTACTAAGCCATTGAGTCAAAGCCGAGTGGGGGGATCGAGATTGTCTCTGTGTGAACTGAAGATTGCAATCAAAGGCTTGATGAAGAAAACAAACATCCTCATCATCAGCAGACGTGCATCACGGTAGGTGTCCTTGGCTCACTACAAAACTGTACCTCTAGTGTTTTTGGCCTGAATGTCTTACAATGGTCGATAAAGTCCCTCAGGTGCTCTTCGTTTCGGAGTCACACTTGTTATCTTCCCGGTCAAAAGTGACCGGACACCTAAAAATGAAACTTTCTCCATCCCAGTAAAACCAGTGCAATTCATTTTTGTTCTATAATATTTATTCTTTTTAATTTAGTATTTTGAGACAATTTGATTGAATTTATTAATATTTATGCAATATTTATTGTCTATTTTTGCCATGGAAATATATATATATATATATATATATATATATATATAATTTTTTTTTCGAAAATATATTCACGCGGTACTTTAGTTTAATATAGAGTCTAGGCCTTCAGAAAAAAAAAAAAAATTTGAAGAAAATTAGCACCATCTGGTTACAGTATGGAGAAAAGGCATAGAATCATGGTGTAACCACTAGATGGCATGTACAGCTGTCTATGAAGAGGCATGTGAATTCCCCAGCTGTTTATGAACACATTTTTTTTTTGGTGGATTTGAATATATTGTTGAAACAATTTCAAAAACTATTTCTTAAAAATAATAATAATAAATTGTGAATTTTTGTTTTTTGTCAATTTCCCATTCATTTCCTATGGGGTCATTTTTGACCAAAGACCACAAGTGTGACTATTCTTTTTAAGACCACTTAGCGTGCTCAGATCATGACCTCAATTTTTTTGTCTGTTCACATACATAATGCCTTAAAAGTCACCAAGTTTCGTAACATTGCGATGAAGCTGTGATTTTTAAAAATTCAAAACATAATTTTTGTAATCAAAATTTATTGGTGTGTACGTGTATAAAAGTGTGTTTGTATGTGTGTGTGTGTGTTGGTGGGTGTGTCTGTTTTGCACTCTAGATGTTGTAGAGTGTCACCCCTTTCTTGCAGTGTACTTTTTTTAGAATTGTGGTCGATTTGTAGATTGTTTATACAAAAATTCAGAGAATTTTTTTTGTCTATGGGTCGGTCATTTTTGACCGAAGACCACAAGTGTGACTATTTTTTTAAGACCACTTAGCGTGCTTGGATCATGACCTCAATTTTTTTTTTTATTCACATACCTAATGCCATAAAAGTCACCAAGTATCAAAACATTCCGAAGAAGCTGTGATTTTTAGAAATTCAAAACAGAAATTTTTCCGGTCATAAATGACCGAAGAGCACCTGATGGTTAAATAGTTGCGGTAATTTCCTTGAAAATCTTGAATGTATATTCTTACTGTTGTGAGTTATCAGAGACATTAGGAAAGGAGGGTGGTTTAGGTAATAGGGATGAATGATCTCATCCAAGTCAAACCACCTTTACCTGAAATAAGACTGTGATAAAGGGTTCTTCAGTAGTGTGTTACGTTACAGTAATTTAAATGAGTCACTGTGTGTAAGAATTAGTTTCCAAAGAATTATTTCCAACAAGTTCTCAGGATAAAAAAGCAAAGCTGTTATTGATTTACAGTTTATGCTCGATTTTTACTGTGAACCTCCTCAGCTCTATCCACATTTTTACAAAACTAGCTCCTCAAAATAGGTCTGTTTTAACATCACCATATGGTAATTACTCATTTTGTGTATATCAGTGCTGGTTTAAACAGTATTACTTGTGGTATTTTTTTAACAACCAAATGGAATTGCTCAATAAAAATAAAAAGTGTCATTGTTTACCTCATAAGTAAATGAATAACACTGAAATTTAAGATCTTTACTGATAATATTCCAACTGCGAATGGATTATTGAGTCTAGTGATTTGTACACAATTCAATGAAAAGATCAGACTCATTCATGAATTGAACATTGCCACTTCAAAGAAAGCATGTCAAGATGTTCTCTTTATGCAGTCCTTGACATTCATTTGAAATGTGTTTTTTAGGTTGATGTTAATTTAGAGTGCCTCATTTTAGCCGGTCAGCCCAGTAGTTTTAGTATCCTCTAATTTAATGGATATATGTGGTCACTAAACCTCATTGCCTGTGGAAGTAGTTAGAAAGCATGTTGTGGGGCTGAACGAGGACGACATCGTGATGTTATTTGATTGTTTCATTTCGTGGGCACATCTTCAATGCAATTTACATGTTTTGCCTTATTAGTATTGCACAGGCACTGACAGGATGACTGGAATAAAGGAAGCCCCAAGGCTCTGTTTGGGTGAATGACTGAAAATACATGAAGGCATGAGATAATAGCATGTCAGAGAGAGAGAGAGAAAGTGATTATCTGTCCTCAAGTGAACAATGAGCTGATGTATTTGCAGATCAAACATGCCGTCTGTGTGTGTGGGAAGGGAAATGCACTCATTTGTTCTTTTGATTTTAACACACAAGAGGGTGTTTCTCCTCAGCCTGCATGGGACTTTCTATTATTTCCAGCTGTGCGTGTGTGTGTGTATATGTATGTGAGTATGGGATGGAAACTATTACAGAACTTTGGACTCGTTAGGCACGGAGAGTTTCATGTATGAACACACACACACACACACACACACAAAGGCTGAGTCACAGAATCGGAGTAAATTGCAAACGCCCTCCCAGCAAAAACAGAGCTGGCTGTAATCTGTTCCCTCTCTCTGCTTCTTTCTGTGCTACTCATTCCAGGGAAACATCTCCTCACGGTAAATACGCCTCTTTCAGTTCTCTTCAGACTTCACGACTCTCTTTTACTGTGTGCTTCTGTTCTGTCTTGAAGTACATATTAAGGTGATTTTGAACATGAAACATCACTATAGTCTTTTCTGTCACTTTCCTTCTTGCTGCAACATTTGTGGAGACGCATGCTTGACGGTTTACACCCAGGGCATCAAATGTTGATACTTTGTGTGAATCGGTTGGTAATTTCACTTGGTAGCCTGTAAGACATCTTATTCTGCTAAAGTGATCAATACTAATGTTGATCAAAAACAGATCCACTTGGTCAGCGACAGTGTGAATGCAAAGAGAACATAATAATGTGCTGTCAGAGGTAAAGGTGCTGTCCCATGAGAAGCTGTTGAGCCTGATCTGCTAGATTCCCGTCAGACTGTGTTTCCTGTCATACTCCTTCCCGTGTGGCAGGTTGACAACGGTCATTTATTCATACAGTAGTTTCAGTTGGCAAGGATGCTTCGTCCACTATGTGGGGAAAACAAATGTACTGATTTTTTCAATATTTCTGTTTTAAAAATAGCAGTTTTTTTGTTTGTATGTCAAAATTCACAACTTATTTTTTGCTTATGTGATTTGTTTTCCCTACACTAAACCAGACCATGTCTCCACTGAATGTGCAAAGTCTGTGTCTATTGAAGCGTTAAATTCAAGTCATTGACGTTCGCCTTGGCACTGCTCACTCTTACCTAAACTCACTACTTCAGACTTATGTGCCATCCAGAATCTTGCACTCTGCTAGCGAATGTCGTGCACAAAAAGAGGCACAAAATCTCTTTCTTGGACCTTTACCATGACTGTTCCCTGTTGGAATGATCTGCCTAACTCAACCAGAGCTTCTGAGTCAGTAGCCACTTTTAAGAAACTGCTGAAGACGTATCTTTTTCGACAGCACTTGATCCTGTAATACTAACACTTTCTCTTTTCTAAATGTAACTGAGAGGGGTCATAGCACTTACGTTTGTTGTCCTACAGTTAGTTGAACTGCTTCTATTGTTCTCATTTTTGGATAAAAGTGTCTGCTAAATGAATAAATGTAAATGTAAGCGTCAGATGGATGTGCGTTGTCTGTTGCTGTTGTCGTTTCATAGATTTGAGGCTGCTTGAATGTGATTGGTATATTGCACATTTTATGCACAGTAGCCACTCCTTGTTCCAGAACATTCAAATGTTGAGTTCACAAACTCGGCAATCAATCAATTTTTATTGAGTGTTATATATCAGCAGTGTGGTCTGAGACTTGTCAAGAGTAAATATTTACCATCGTGGTGAACTTAGTTTCCTCTTACGCAACACTGAGTCATGCCAGTCATGCTGTTATTTAGCAGTGGTTTGCTGCCATTCACAGTATCTCTTAAGCCCTTGGTTATATTTTGTCAGTATTGGTGCAACATGTTTACTCTATAATTTAGTGTAGAAGTTGAGAAATCCTAGCCATTTCAGAGTGTAGTTTCATTATAGAGAAGGATTTGGGCTTGTTTGGGGAGTAGGGGTTGACAACCTTTTTTAGGCTAAGGACCCTTCAGAGACAGAGCAGAAGACCCCCTGTTATATTATATAAAATGAATTGTATAAGTCTGTAATAACGACTAGTACTATAGTAATGCATTTACTTTGCTGTTAAAAAACTTGAAATGGGTAAGATATGTAATGATTTTGAAAGAAGAATCTAATATTCACAAAGGGTGAAGTTATTTGATCAAAGAGACAGTAAATAAAACAGTAATGTTGTGAAATATCAACACAGTCTCATGAAAATGCGTATCTATACCACAAATGTCATTTCTCGTGGCATTTATACGCCAAAAATGTTTTTTTTTTTTTTTTTTTTTTTGCGTGCATATGCTACGCACTAAAAAACCCTGGGGTAGGTTTAGGGGGGAGGGGGATGGGTAGTTTGTGCATATTATACGCCATAAAGTGGGTATCATATGCAAGAGAAAAATGCGTATACACGCAAAAACTGTTTTTGGCGTATAAATGGAATGAGAAATGACATTCGAAATATTATTACAACTTAAAATATCATTTTTTTATTTGAATATATCTGAAAATATGTTTTATTTGTGTAATCACAAAGCTGAATTTGCTCATGTGGAGCTCAAGAAACATTTTTTACTATCATTAATGTTGAAAACGGTTGTGCTGCTTAATATTTTATTGAGGAAACCATGATGCATTTTTTTTTCCAGGATTCTTTTGATAAATAGTATTTATTTGAAACATAAATCTTTTGTAATATTATAAATGTATGTGCTGACACTTTTAATCAATTTAAAGCATCCTTGCTGAATAAAAGTATTTATTAAAAAATCTTACCGACCCCAAACTTTTGAATGGTAGTGTACATTTAACCTTTAATCAGTATTATCATTATTGATCTACAAACCCATGCACGTTATTGTAATGCACATTACAATTACATTTTTCTTGATACATTTGAATGTAGGAAGGACTCTAAAACATTAAAAGGATAGTTCACCCAAAAATAAAAATTCTGTCAGTATTTACTCACCCTCATGTTGTTCCAACCCCGTAAGACCTTCGTTCATCTTCAGAACACAAATTAAGATATTTTTGATGAAATCTGAGACCTGGATCACTCCTGCATACTAGTCCATAGGCTTCGTGAGGGATTGAAACTTGCAGGCCTCGAAAAGTTATTAAAGACATCATTAAAATAGTCCAAGTGGCTCTATCTTAACTTTATCAAGTGACGAGAATACTTTTTGTGTGCAAAAACAAACAAAAATACCGATTTTATTTCAACTATTCACTTCCTTCTCTATGGGCCTCTAGTTAGTTAATGTAGATTGATAGCGTAGAGCTACGTCGATAACAGAAGCTAACGCTATTAAACTAGTAACCTGACTCGAGGCAGAGAGAAAAGTAAATGAATAGTTGAAATAAAGTCGTTATTTATTTTTGTTTTTCTGCACACAAAAAGTATTCTCGTCGTTTGATAAACTTAAGATTGAGCCACTGAAGTCACTTGACTATTTTAACGATGTCTTTAATAACTTTTCGAGGCCAGCAAGTTTCAATCCCTCAAGAAGCCTATGGACTAGTATACAGGAGTGATCCAGCTCTCAGATTTAATCAAAAATATCTTAATTCGTGTTCCGAAGATGAACGAAGGTCTTACGGGGTTGGAACAACATGAGGGTGGGTAAAAACTGACAGAATTTTCATTTTTGGGCGAACTATCCCTTCAAGCTTAACTTTAGCTGCTTAACATTTGCTTTGGCTAAAGTATTGTGCTTTTTTAATTTTTTACAAATGCAGTAGACCCCTGGTTTAAAGAAGGCATTTTATGTGCTGTCTTTCTTGAGGTTTATCTCTACGTTTTGTACAGAACTGAAAAAGAATGGTAGATTGTTTATCAGGTTATGATGAGGTTTCTTTCGGTCCAGTGATCTCCATACTGGCAGACACAAATATCTGCTCGCTGCAGGAGACCGGCCATTAATAACATGCCTATCGTTTATTAAGCCCTCTCTCCTCTCCTCTATAGTTCATCACTCACTCTTCTCTGCCCTCTCAGTGGTTTATTTCTCTTTCCTCAGTTTCACGCTGAACTTTCGTTCCAGTACAAGACCTCTGTATTCTCCTCTCCTCTCGTCTGGTCTCACTTCATGCATTCTCCTGTTTAAACTGTCAGTTGTGAAATGTATTTTCTTCTCTCCTCCACTATTTTGCAATAGTCTGGGTTCTGTACACACACACACACACACACTGTAAGACTATACCATTTAAGACTGGTTTGCCCTACTGAGCCAAACCAATGAATTATTAAGAACGAGCTGGCTTTCCAAGATCCAGTGGAAAATAGCCAGCAATGGAAAATGCCACACATGCATAAATGAGTTCAGGTAATCTAGAATTCACTCTTTAAAATGCATAAAAAAAACCACACACAGAACTTAGGCAGTTGTGCCCGATACATTTTATTATCGTTTTGTTGCTTTTTATGATGGTGGTGTGGCTCAGTGGTTAAAAACCTGATTGCTGGTTTGAACTCCACAAAGAACAATCACCGTGGCCCTCTTGAAACTTCAAGTTCCTCCACTGAGACTTCACATCAGTGCATACGATAAATGATGAGATGATTACATAAAAACAACTCAGCGCTGCATCCGAAAGTTGACGCTATAGGAACACTTCTGTCTGACTGCATCTGAAGCACGCGTGAAATCACTCCAATCTCATTGGCGAGACATCGTCCCGTGACAGATGATGGTGCATCGTTTAAGTTATAAAGTATTATAGCTTCACTGAAGTAAATCACTCTCAGGTATGCAGGAAATTATGGCAAAACAACACACTATCTACAATTGTAACTGAGAAGTTCCCTTCTGAGGGAACTCAGTGCTGCATCAGAATGTTGACTCAAAGTGAATGTTCATACCCACTACGCCATACTGAACAAATGCCTGTCCAAGTGTGAATCATAATGAGCACAAACGTAAGTCACAAGCATTTGAGATCCTGCCATGGACTCTATATCCTGGCTATAAAATCTGATGAAGGCATGTGGAGAGGACCAGCCTACCGCATCACAAATGTGGGTGAACCAAATCAGACCAACAATTGGTCATATTCACGCCACTAAGAGGAGCAGTGGATGTAACAATTACGTGCAAAGCAAATAGCCTCTCTTGGTCCTCCCTCTGAAAGGAGGAGAACAAAAAGCCTGCAAAACAATAGTGTGCTACATTTGTAGGCACTTTAGGCACATAACCTAGCCTGGATGCCAGCCCGAACCCCTCCCTCAACATTTTTTGGTCGGGAAGTTCGGTCTGGACTCGATCCATTGAGGAGTAATTATGATCAGTTCAGAAATGGTCGGGCCATTCAAATTGCCAGGGCGGGCTTTATACGATGATGGACAGATGATCTGCAGGTACTTAATCATCACGTTATCAAAAAGAGCACTTGGTTTGAACTGGTTTACAACAAAGATGACTGCAGCTGGAAAATTGAGATGTATAGATTCCACTATCACGTCTGTTTTAGAAGAAATCGACAATGCATTAATTTTAAAAGATGAACAGAGAACTGCAATAAAGGCATTTGTCAATCGTCAAGATGTGTTTGCCGTCCTTCCTACAGGGTTCGGCAAAAGTTTAACTTATCAGCTGGCTCCAATGGTCGCTAAGAAGATGGGACGCAATGAAAACCCAGTTGTCAAGCCGCATTTCCACTGCTGGGCTAGGGCTGGGCTAGAGCTAACAGCGAGCCGAGCCGAGTTTCCACTGTCGGGCCAGTGGCCCCACAACACTGCCCTAAGCCCCGCCCCTAACGCCTTTCTCAAACGTCATACAACCCAACCCATTTCAGCGGGTATTAAGATAACATGTATATTAACTCACCGGCCGTGTTGTCCCGATTGTCTTGCGAGTCGCCACTAGGGACGGTGACCCAGCACACCGTCCATCAAGTCGAACCATGGAAAAATCTTTCTCTGAACTCCGCTTTGTCCATTGTGCATTTTAATCCCCTTGTACAATACTGCGTTGTACAAGGGGACTAATTTTGTTACATCCTCGTTTCTTCACACACCGTGACGTCGTACAAATTGACGTCGTACCCTTTCTTCTGCCCAAATACGAAGAGCTGTGGTATTCTCGACAGATCAGTAAAGACGATTCTCAATTTCAAGCAGCGTTTTTTTTTGCGCAATATAAAAAAGTGAAATGTGCATCTTGCGTTGCTTCAGATCATAACGTTCCATAACACTGATAAACTCCGCCTTTTACCTTGAGCACGCCTCTAGCCCGAGCTGGCCCGCTCTGGCCCAAGGTATTTGATGGGCCAGAAATCCTGGCCGTTGGCCCCGAGTAAGCCCCGATCAAGCCCCGGAAGTGACAGTGGAAATGCGACTGGCCCTGGCACGCACTAGCACGGCTCGGCACTGGCCCGGCAATGGAAACGCGGCTATTGTGGTTTCTCCTTTCGTCCCACTCATGGAAGACCAAGTAAATGAAGCATCCGAAATGAGCATCACGGCGATGCAACTCATGTCAAAGCCATAGCAGCATCAAACAATGGTGACGCTTTGTTATACTACTCGTACACAATACCCATACTGGTAGTCACTGTCTCTTTCGTCATCTCTCCATTTATTAAAGTCATTCAAGTCACGCTCCAACCGTGTTATAAAGTTGAGACAGGTCCGACAAATGCGAGCAGATTTGTTGTCTTTATTGTCGAGATCTAATCCTAAACGGACAACTTGTTCGTATATACATTCACATTTTCTATTTCGTTCAAAAATGTTTTTCGAGTTTGCAAGTACTCCCCGAATCCTTAAATTCTTTTTGCAACACCGGCAAAGCTCGTTAACACTCAGTTTTCTTTTAAATACTTTTTCCAGAGTGCGTGCAGCTCAGTTCTGTTGACAACTAGTCGCTCAACACACGTCACCTACTGCGTTGCACCGATTGGTTGTAGGTCTATCCAATTGAGTGCAGAGTTTTTTTTCCTGGTTCGATTAAGACACGCCTCATAATCAAAGCCCTATGGAGCAGTATCAGATTTACATTCTGAATAGAATATTAGGCTACACACAACCCGGTCGAGGGTAGAGAAAAGCTTTTAGAGCAAAGTCTAGGCAGCAGGAAGCAACAGACAGGGACTGCAGATCTCCTAACCTTTTGAGTGAAGTAATTGCAAGTAAGAATGCCATATTAAGAGGAGTCAGACATTTCTCTGAAGCTCTCTCAAAAGGCACAAATGGAGCCATAGACAAACCCTCCAATGGACAAATCTCAGGCTGAAACTCTTGAATGACTCCACTTCATGCAGTTTCCTCATGGAGGGGAGGTATAGGGCTGTAGAGTTTAGAATGGTCTCAACAACCTTGGTTGAGAGACCAGAGTTCAAGATTTGATCCCTTCAGGGGCAAACCCAGATGGAGATCTATATCTCCAGTCAGGGGTAATAAATGATGCCCATATTCTATTTTTTAGCTAGTTTTAGCTAGTTTTAGTTTATTCTTTGCTAAAAACACTCATTAATGTATATTTACTTCGTTCAAGTAATAAAGTATTCTCGTGAGTGTATAATATGCCATTGAAAATACATACGGGGAAGGGGTTCTAATGTCGGTTGGCATGTTGCCCCTCCATCTTGAATGTACATTAGCCAAAGAGGGACATACCCGTTAGTTCAAGCTTCGCCTTTCGCGTTTACGTATGAGTTAACAATCAAGGACAAGGTCGAACTGGAAGCCATTTAATCTTGGACTACATTGGCCACCGTAGGAGTTAAAATGAAATCGGAATTGAGAGGAACAGAAACTAATATTCACTGGATGGTCATATACCTTTTCACCGCTAGATGGGGGTAAAAATCACACAGTGTAGCTTTAATAATAATGATGACAATTTGCTGTAAGTCAAACAGTAGCCTAAACGTGTACAGTATTGCAGAAAGAGAGAGAAAGAGACCTTCTTTGAAGTAATATAGGGCTGCCAATTTAGAAGGGCATAGAAAGAAGAGCATACGGCATTAGAACAACACCAGGGTGAGTAAATTATGACTTAAAATTATTTTAGTGTGAACTATCCCTTTAAGTCTTGTAAATTAAATCATGAGTACTTTGTACATGTACTGTGATAATCCACAATTGCCCTCAGTATCCTTTAGCACAGTTCCTAAGAAGATGACTGGACATGCTGTTCAATGTCTGAGTAGTCATAATGATAAGGTTAACATCTATAAAATATGTTTCTTGAGAACCATATCAGTATATTAGAATGGTTTCTGAAGGATCATGTGACACTGAAAACTGGAATAATGGCTACTGAAAATTCAGCTTTTCCATTACAGGAATTAATTACATATTGAAGTAGAATATATTCTTTTGAATTGTAATAATATTTCACATTATTACTGTTTTTACTGCATTTGATCAAATAAATTGCAACTATTGTGCGCATAATAGTACTTTCTTGAAATATAATTGAAGTCTCAATTCAAGCCCTCTTCCACAATTTATTTGTCAATTATCTGTAAAATTCTCAAACATAAATTCACTTTTCACTTAGTCACTTCTGTCCTCCTCTGGTTGGCCATGTATGGCCAGACACACATAACCAGTGGCTCGTAGAAAAACAGTGGGGTGGGAGCACAGGAAGGACAGAACAGAACGAAATGAGTGGAGAAACGTCAGGAGGTGGATGTGGTTTGGTCTTTGAATTCTCCAGTCTTTAACCCCGTGCTGTGAAATATCACCTTATGGCCACAAAAGGCTGACTGCCTATTCAAATGCTCTTTAGTGAAGGCTGCCAAAAGTGAGCCAGGCCTCTGCACACAGTCTGTATGTTACCATAGCAACCCTTGTCAACCAGGAAGTCCAGTAGTGGTGGAGTGAGAGAGAGAGAGAGAGAGATCGAGAGCATGTGTGTGTCAGTATGTGAGAGGGACTTAACAGAGGTTAAGTAGACGGGAGCAAAAACCAGTGAGGG
Organism: Cyprinella venusta; assembly: GCA_038021265.1. Classification (NCBI taxonomy): domain Eukaryota; kingdom Metazoa; phylum Chordata; class Actinopteri; order Cypriniformes; family Leuciscidae; genus Cyprinella; species Cyprinella venusta. Next base: position 23,683,446 of record CM075872.1, on the reverse strand, counting down.
AGAGAGAGAAAGAACTGACCTTAAAGCAGAAAAGAGCAGGCTGCTTCTACAAAGCAGACCAACCAGCACGCAAGGAATTGTGTGTGTCATCCTGGGAAATCTGTGCGTGTCACACACACACATACACACCCACACAAACCGGTGAGTTGATTTTTTTTTTCCATCTGACAGCCATCAGCCTGTTAGCATGAGTACTGTAAAACACAGTAAAATGATCATGTAAACCAACTCATTTATTCAAGCAGTTCTTTTGGCCCAGTTTTGGCAGGGTTGTGTTGAACTGGTAGACCGCTTTACTTCTGAAGTTGATTCTTAACTCTCTTTGAAGGATTAAGGGTCTTGGGTGGGAGTTTTCAAAGCAGTGGAAAAGAGCATAAATACTGCAGGAAAGCCAAAATCTGTAGTCCTGTATGGTGTTCTGCGTTTACAGCGATATTTCTATGTATGTGCTGAAAGTAATTTGTTTTCAAGTGGCTGGACCTCATGAAGACAGTTGTTTTTCCTGTAATGAATTTGCCTGTTTAGAAGTGGTGTGATTTGATTGACATTTGATTCTTGTACACTCACAGAAAAAAGGTACAAAAGCTGTCACTGGGGCTGTACCTTTTCAAAAGGTTAACTTTTTCCATTTTAGGTGCTATTTTAGGTGCTAATGTGTACCTTCTAGGTGCTATTTTAGGTGCTATTATGTACTTTGAGGTGCTAATATGTACCATTAAGGTACCAATATGCACCCTTTAGGTACAAAAATGTACCTAATGTACCTTTTGAAAAGGTACAGCCCCAGTGACAGCTTTTGGACCTTTCTTTCTGAGAGTGTAGTTTGACCTCAAATTCATTCTGTTCATGTACAGAGTTTGTTGTCTTTACTTTAAAATGAAATACTTTTGTACATTCATTCTGTTTGATGTCATGATTTAATGTTAAATCATGCAAACATGTATTGCTATTGATTTGTCTAATATTGAAAGACTGGATGATATGGATAAACCATCAAAAAAGGTGATATTTAAAAATCTATACTATTTTATATAAATTAAAAATAAAACACTAAAAACTAAACATTTAACTAAACTAAAGATTACATTTAACTGTATATTTTAATTATCAGTGTTTTAAAGATTAATTTTTAGATTGGCATGAAATGGAAACTGTCTATTTTCTAACATTCTATTGATCTTACTGTGAGCGATTCATGTGTCATTAAAAAAAATAAAATAAATAATAATAATTAAATATATATATATATATATATATTAGGGCTTTCAAAACGATTAATCGCGATTAATCGCATCCAAAATAAAAGTTTGTGTTTACATACACTCTAAAAAATGCTGGGTTGTTTTAACCCAATTTTGGGTCAAATATGGAAAAACCCGAAATGTTGGGTTAAAAATGTAATGTAAAAATTTAACTCAACGGCTGGGTTAGTCCATATTTGACCCAAAGTTGGGTTAAAACAACCCAGCATTTTTTAGAGTGTAATATATGTGGGGGCACTGTGTATAATTATAAAAACACACATGCATGTATATTTAAGAAAAAAAAAATTATATATAAAATATTTATATATAATATAAATCTATATACAGAATATACATGAAAATATTTCTTAAATATATACAAGCATGTGTGTGTGTTTATATATCTAAAATAATTATACACAGTGCCCCCACATATATTATGTAAACACAAACTTTTATTTTGGATGCGATTAATCGCGATTAATCGTTTTGACAGCCCTAATATATATATATATATATATATATATATATATATATATTCATAATATCTAATCAATATATATATTAAATTATTCAATATATAAATTATAAAAAATTACAAAATGTTGATCTTCCGGTGAAATGAAAGACTTAATAAACACTTCCTCTTTCTTACTTCAACCAGACCTCGCTTTCATATTTGTCAACATCCAGTCAAGTCCCTCAAGTCCCAAAAATCTTCTTTTTCTTTTTCTATAACCTGTAACTTGGATGTAAATCCAATCCAGAAGAAAAGATCTGTCACTACTTTTGTTACATTACAACTCTAAGTGAGCGAATAAGATGACCAAAAAAGGTAACATAAATGTAAAAAAGGGGGAAATGATAATGTACAATATCAACTGATATTGATAAATAAAAAACAAAACAAAATCTCAGGTAACCGACATACTGTATTGTAGGTTTTAGAGATATATATATTATAAAACATCAAGATATGCTAATATTAAGACTAAAATACATATAATTAATATAGTAAGACTGCTTTTCTCAACCATATTCCCATAGTTTATCCTAGTTAAAGATATTTTCCCATGTGTGCTCCTCTAGTCAGTGACTGACAGCTTAATCTCCTGCATTATGCAATATGTCCTGCATTTCTATACATCTATCTTGGTGTTTCTCACCATTGCAAGGCAAATGAGCGCAAACTTCAGTGTCAGCTCCATTAGTGCGTGTTCCAGTGACAAAAGCATGGAGGGAAGGGTCTCCTTTCTCCCCTCTGAACCCGTCAGGTCCATGAGAACGACCTAAGCAACACACACTGATCTCTCTGAGAATATTCTCACATTGTATGTGTGTGCGTGAGTGTGTGCACGTGTGCTTTACATAAGCATGACATTCTGTGAGGACCCTCATAGTATGGGGCATTTCCCAGCCTTTGATCTTCAAATACATAAGGGTACAAAAAAATCTCATTTTTATGAAGAGAAGTCGTGCTGATTTGAATCATGTTCAACGGGTCCAACCAGGGGTTTCACAGTCTCCACACTTTGGTGTAGTTGATTTTGGATGGTGCACAGAGTCCATGTGGAGGAGCCCATTTTGACTCATCGCTATCAAATTGTTTGTGGGATCCATCCCTCCCGAGTCGAGCGATGGACGACCATACATGGTGATCAGGTGGACCTGCTGCTGATTAATGTGTGTATCGTGTAATAACAGGAGATTGTAAACAGACGCACAGCAAAGCCTTGTATGGTGTCCGCTTGCATTCATCAAGAAGTCAAGAGCAACAGACCTGTGAAAGAGAGAGCAGAAAAGTTAGCAATGGTGAAACATATGAGGGGGAGGTTTGCTTTGTTATGCTGTTTTTGTTATTTTTAATTTTAGAATCAATCATTTTAGAATGATGAATTTTAGAATCATCAACAATCATTTTATCCTTATCCTTTAAAACTCATCTTTGATCACCAAAATTTATTTAAAAATGTTCCAGTGAAAAAAAAAAAACTGCATCATGGCTTAACATAGCTGGAATGCAACTCTACACCCTTGCTTCATTTAGCATACGCGTAACCATGAATATGCTAATTAGCCCAGCCTCCACTCACGCCAGCTCACAGATTCACTTGGCCAACTTACTGAGGTAAACACTGGACAATGGTATCACTCTCTACAACGTCAGACACATAAACGGGGATTAATATTAGTCTTTTGCTTGATTAAGTTATCAAACAGCTAATAGTGTGTTGCTAATGTGACACAAACTACATGTTGAACAACTCAGGCATATACTATAGTTCATTATAACATTGTAATATACATCATACACCCGCTATATTGCTAAATCCACACAATCTTTCATATCAACAAAAAAATGGTAACACTTTACAATAAGGTTCATTAGTTAACATTAGTAAATGCATTAACTAACATGAACTAACGATGAGCAATGCATTAGTTACAGTGTTTATTAATCTTTGTTAATGTTAGTTAATACAAATACAGCTGTTCATTGTGCGCTCATGTTAGTTCACAGTCCATTAACTAATGTTAACTAATATAACCTTTGATTTTTAATAACTTATTAGTAAATGTTGGAATTAATATTAACTAAGATTAATAAATGCTGAAGAAGTATTGTTCACATATTGTACATGTGAACTAATGTAGTTAACTAATGTTAACTAATGAACCTTATTGTAAAGTGTTACCAACAAAAAAAAAATATACCGGGATAACCTGGCATCTCTCAAGACTCCCCTGGTAGTTCGCTGTTAATGATATGCTAAAGCCCACCGGCACATTGACGTGATTGGTTACAAGGAAGTTTGCGATGTCAGAAACACCAGCGATTTCAAACCGTGTTTTTGAGACTGTCTTTTTTTTCTCTGCAGTTTTATGGTGAAAATACTCAGGAATGGTGCTGGCTTATGAATTTGCACATGTTTTGTCTTAAAGGAGCATGGCGAAAGTTCTGAAATTTCTTACCGTTACTGACACCAGTGGCCTTTAGATAAACTGCAGTCTCATGCTCTTTCCCAGTGCATGTGCTCACACGCTTGTTGGCCGCACTAGATAAGGCTCTTTTTTTTACTTACGAGGAGTTTCCGTGGATATCTGGATTGTGCTGGAGGCTGGTCGCTTCTTTCTGTCCGTTGAGTCCATTTGAAATACTGCTAGCGATTGGCGCTTACTAATGGCTGCCGTACGGATGTAAGCCCAAATAGACGATAACGCGCATGACATCACATTTTGTGGATTTTCAAGCCAATTCAGACCCGACTCCTCCAGACACAATTGAGCCTACAGGCTGATAGAGGCAACCGTGGTGGACAGTCAAGGTTTCATTCTACATTATGTTTGTCTCATAAATGTACAAATAATTTTTTTATGTTAAAACCTACACATATCCCCTTTAAAGCACAATAAAAACCACTACATAGACATATAAACAACATTAAAAACTTGATTTTCACCAGAGGGGGACTTTATCTTCTAACAGTATCCTTCATCTGTGGCATGGTTTGTCTTCGTTTCGTTAGGGACTGTTTGTTTGGACATGTCTGTGTTATCTAAACATTGTTTGCTTGAGCATCCAAACAGCCTAGCACAGCGACAAGCTTGGCCAATGAAGTGTTTGGGGCGGGGCAACCTGTTTTTTCAACCAATGGCGGGAGTGGGGAGTTAAAAAAAACAATCACAAATCATTAGTTTTGCAATGTTATGCACTGAAATGTCACTTTTCCACTTTGTGTCTTTAAAATTTGTCTCTGTCTTTTTACTTGCCTTAGTTTCAAAAGCCCAAACCGTATAAGGTTTGACAGAAATGCTATAAATTCTTTCAATACTAATACTTTAGTTTTATGGTGTGCATAAACACACACTAGAACGTTTTGTGCTATTTCTTTCCAGAGGTCTTGAGCCACAAAAAAAATATCTATGCAACATTGCCATTTATTGTTGTTGTTGTCTCCAGTATTTTATTGTTGTCGTTCGATCTCATCCGTTTCTTTTTCAACATCAACACAAGGATTGGGGACTAATGTTTTGTCTTCGATGTGTTCAGTTTGATCTCAAAATTGATTCACCATTGACGTGCCATCGATTTTACCCAAGATCTCACTCATATCGTCCACTCGATTAAGTGATATGATCTAGTCATGATGTTGAATCTGTTGGCTCAATCTCGCCTCATACTATGCTTTGTCTGTCTACTCTCTTTTATCTCTATAACATTTACCTTCATTTGATAAACAAAGTAGCAAAAGATTGAAGTGACTCATTCAGATTTTATCAGACAATGAACTATAGATGAGGATTAATACAAAATACATGAATTACTTGCAATGAAATACGGTTTTTATTAATATAGTCGTACTGTATGTCTATATGTATTCTGTAGAGTGGCCACCAAAAACTATTTGAATACTTAAGCCACAAGTAAAATATATGAATTCCATGTGTTGCATACAAAATATTATCGGCAAATTCATTCAGAGCTCTCTATAGTGTTTTCTTATATAATGTAAAGACACATCCTGAACATAGGATGTAGATGTGTATAGTATAAAATATTAATTATATAATAGATGTGAATCTAGAGTAAATGTGTACACCGGATTGAAAGGCACATTTAATTACTCACATACTATACTGTATCTGCTGATATATTTATATAAACTACATGATTGAAAAGTCATTTTCCCCACTGCAACAAACAAACCCGCCCACGCTCAGGACATTTTCCAGATGCCGTTGTGAAAATAAATGGAGATGCAGGGTAGAGTTCATTTGATCACTCGCTGGGGAATGGTGTGCAAGCGCTCTTATTTGGACAGTTGGGATTCACAAAAGTGGCAAAAAATGTACTGAGCAGAGACCGTTCTTAGTTAAAAAACATTGTAATTTCATGCCGACTATAAACTGTAGTTGAACACATGGTTCCAATGACTCACATTAATCCAGTGAGTCTGTTAATGATTGAATAGACACATTTAAAGGCTCTGAGGAAGTTATAAATGTCTGCATACCCTTAACTTTGGTACATGTCCAATAAGAACAATAAGGTGTGGTCAGCCAGTTTAATTCTTGAAGCAAATCTATTTTTAGTGTGCATTATCCCCACATGTAAGTCATTTCCAGTAAGGGGTTTTCTCACACCAAAGAATCTACTTGCTAATGTTATCAAGGTCAACCGGACAAATTTGACAAGTTTTTCCTCTGCATTTTGACATAGAAACAATGAAATCTTGTCAGTACGCTTCTATCTTCGCCGTGTCCATTATGGCTTTTGATAAAAGGTCTGTGCATAAATTAAACTTGTCCTGAAAAGCAGAATGTTTAGCCTCAAACTGACCTGTGCCTCTTTTGACCTTTGATCTTTGGACAATGATGTAAAGATCCAAACTGCTGTCATCAAGACGAATGAATCATCATTCCATTGCCTCACTGATAATAATGCCAGTGGCTTGCATGTTGAACGTGCTTCACTGCTATATAAGCATTTTAAGTTTTAGTTTAAGTGTACATTCTTAAGTGGCCTTTTATTTAATCAATATTATATTATCTGCTGTCAGCATGATTGAGGCAGCAAAAAGAAAATACATATCTTCTTTAATAAAATAAACTCAAAATAACACTTCTTAGGGTAACATAAAACCAAAACATGATACACAGAACAACTGAAACAAAGGCTGTGTCCTAATTTGCCCCCTTAAATAGGACACTATTATTGGGGGACAGCCATTTGTAGTGGTGTGCGAAACCATAGTGGACGTTAATGAGTGACTCATTTAATCTCACAATGCACTGCAATAATGATGGTACAACCAATGAACGCTCAACGGCTAGCAAATACCCATAATGCACTGTGAGAATTGCACGCTAATAACGTCTGACCAGAAGATTGTGCTCACAGCTGAATCATCCATTTTCCACACTGCTGATCCAATGTGGCTACAGTGTAATATTGTGTAGGCATAAATTCCTTTTAAATTGATTATTAAATTGTTTAATTAAGGTTTATACATAGTTTCCATGGCAGAGTTCAATGTAAATCTTTTCATACTACTGGATCTGCCAGTTTGCTATTGCACATTTTCAAAAGATTATTAAACAGAAAGCACAAACTGGGAACGTGGCGGCACACTCTGAATTCACTCACTCGTTTTCACCTTAGTGAAAACGAGTGAATAAGGATAAAGGGGGTGATTTCAGACACAATCAAAGACTAACTAAGGCCTGTCCACACTTTCGTTTGAAAACACCAACCCGATCTCACGACCAGGTCGTATGAATTCGACGAATGATTAAAAAGGGGCTAATTCGTACGAATTCATACGACCTCACTCGTAAGAATTAGTACGATTTTGCAAAATCGTACATATTTTACGAATTGGCCAATTCATATGAATTCGTACGAATGACCTACCCCTTACCCCGCCCCTAAACATACCCATCACGTGGGTTTAGACAAATCGTACGAATTTCGTACGAGTGAGGTCGTACGAATTAGTACGAATTTGACACTTTTTAAACATTCGTCGAATTCGTACGCATTGGTCGTGAGATAGGGTAGGAAAACACATAATTTTCTCTCCGTTTTGGCCTTCACTCCACACCGAAACAGCATTTTTGTTAACGAAAACTACATTTTTTGAAAATGCTCTCAAATTTGAATAAACTTGAAAATGGCATTTTCGCATTGTAATGTGGACTGTGAAAACAGAGGTATTTGAAACCAATGCACGTTTAGTCACGTAACACATATTGTACAGAAAAATATTCATGTTTTTACCATTATTGTGCCTGTTATGTGCTATTCACTTTCACACAGTTGCTAAAAAGTTACTTTTTACACTCTTCATTTCACAATCCTGAAAAGATGACAGAATTTACTCGCATTTTCTGTTCTGCCGCAAAACAAGAGAGCAGTTACGTTTTATACCAAACATGTGATTGAGTGCAACCTGGGCACATCAGTGAATGGTGAGATATTTTTCGAAATGAATCCTGCCAGAAGAATTGCGTGATAACTTGATTGTCTTGTTCTGTCTGTATCATCTCATTGTGTTTCTCTGTGAGGGTTAGCATGCACAGTTAGATGAATTTGCCATTTTCTGATGTTTCAATGTGGGTGAGAAACTTTTGGCAAATGTGACTGACCGCGTTGGTCTCACTTGATATTAAGTGGCTTTAAAGGATTAGTTCACCTCAAAATGAGAATTTCCTGATAATTTACTCACCCCACTGCCATCCAAAATGTTCATATCTTTCTTTCTTTAGTGGAACAGTAATTAAGTTTTTTGAAGAAAACATTTCAGGATTTTTCTCCACACAATGGACTTCAGTGGTTACCAAACTGTTGAAATCCAAACCAATGCAATCTCAAAATGTCACACTTTTTTTTACAAATGGATATTTACATTTAGATAGATTGGAGAACAAAATAAAAATGAATATGAAAATTTCTTTAAGGATCAGACCTTTTGTTTGCCACTTAATTTTAAGGTATTCTCAGATATTCTGGTTCTTTGAAACAAGTACTGTAGCTTCAAAGAAGCAGACCTTGATCACCACACGAATTACAGATTGTCTTTATCTTATCAAATGCAATCATGTGTAATTGTGCTTGTGCATGCTAAAACAAACTCTCACATCACAGCTGGCAGGAGCACTAGCAGTCATTATCTTTGAGGAGAGATGCGTCTCCTACAAATTGTCATGATGTCTAGAATAAATAATTGATAAATTGATATAATTTAAGTACACCAACTGGTGGCCAAAAAGCATCTGTAAAAAACGCATCATACCCGGTGTAAAACATGTGACTCGGTATTATGTAAGAGCGGTTCACAGATGTTTACTGTAAGTCAGTGGATCTGCTGAGTAGATGGGTGGAGCTCATTCATAAATGTTTCATAGTTTACTCCCTCATAACAGAGACTTGGACTATGAATATACCAGGACACTGGTGACGTTGCCTTTAAAGGATGATTTCAACCAGAAATGTCATCATTTACTCATCCTCATGTTGATACAAGGTTTCTATCTCCAAAAAAGGAGAAAATTACTTCAATATGGAGTTACAATTAATGGGGACCAAAGCCTTAAAAGCTTAAAAAAGGGCCCAAAATCATCATGAATATGGTCCAGATGACTCATGACTATTCCATATAGTTTTGCATAATAATCTTCTCTTCCAATGTGCTGTTAAATTTGAAAAGATCCAACTCAAAAGAATTCGTTCATGTCATCTGATGTCTCTATTTATTGCAGAGATCATATTCCATCAGATTTGATATATAGAGCATAAGCCTTATGAAATACTTTTATGGCCACTTTGAAGCTTGCAGCCCCCATCCTCATTTACTTTTAATATAATGAAAAAAGAAGGCCTCCAGGATTTTCTTCATAAATTCACTTTTTGTGTTTCACGGAAGAAAGGAATTCTTATGCTTTGGAACGAAATGTGGATGAGTAAATGATGACCTAACTATCCCTATAAAGTTTCCTGTGGAAAACATGATTTCACTTTTCTACCTATTTCCTAAAAGTCTTGGATTCCCACTGAGTTTGAGCATGTGGACAGTTTTCATTGCTATTTAAAAAGAAAGGCCATAAAAGAAAGATGTAATACGATTGGGTTTTCAATAGTTTTCTCTCAAATAAAACCACCTGAAGGCCAATGTAACACAGGGAGCGTTCCAGACATGATGTCATTGGGAGAATGTGCTCTAGAATTGACTACAGACGGGAGGATGTGAACGGATACTGTTCTGTCAGAGCTTGTCATGGGTCACACTATAAACATCATGAATTTGTTACTTAAAAAAAAAAAACTTTTGCTGATAATTTACTCACCCCCACCAAGGTATCCATGTCATTCTTTCTTCAGTCGAAAAGAAATTAAGGTTTTTGATGAAAACATACCAGGATTTTTCTCCTTATAATGGACTTCAATGGGAACCAAACGGTTCAAGGTCCAAAAGACAGTTTCAGTGCAAACTGCAAACTGTTCAAAGGCTTTAAATGATTTCAGACGATAAATAAAGGTCTTATCAATCGAAACGATCGCTCATTTAAAAAACAAAACAAAGTTTAAGTTTTATAAGCTCAAATGGTCGTCTTGCTCTGTTCTGTGATGCGCGTTCGTGACTCTCCCGTTCGAACTCGTTCATCAAAATGAAAGAATAGAACAGAGCAAGGCGACCATTTGAGCTTAAAAAACTTAAACTTTGTTATTTTTTTTTAATTAGCAATCATTTCGCTTGATAAGACCCTTATTCATCGTCTGAAATCGTTTAAAGCCCTTTGAACAGTTTGCAGTTTGCACTGAAACTGTCTTTGGACCTTGAACCGTTTGGTTCCCATTGAAGTCCATTATACGGAGAAAAATCCTGGAATGTTTTCATCCAAAACCTTCATTTCTTTTCTACTGAAGAAAGAATGACATGGATATCTTGGATGACACGGGGGTGAGTAAATTATCAGCAAAAGTTTTTTTTTTTTAAAAGTGAACTACTCACACAGCGTAAATGAATCAATAACATTGCTTTGCAGAGTTGAAGCAGACCATCTCATTAATGAAAACAAATTAGAATGCAATTATACAATGAATGGAGTTTGTGCTTCATAAGGTTTTATTAAAAACTGTCTGACTAAAGCAACACATGCCTGCATAGAGATCATCACTGCATGATTTATCATCAACATGTGCAAGTGATTTGACCGCAGTAATGAACTTACTGACCCCTGCAGTCTACCAGACATTCATTAAGCATACTTTGTGTCCTAATCAAACTTGGCTCTCCTCACAGATGGTATGCGTGTTCGCTGCTTGGAGCAATAGGACGTAATGCTTAATAATGTTGGTGCCGGAACTCTTAGTGGATCGTAAAATGCAGAACCCCGATTAAATGTTAATGATTTTTCATTTACGTGTCACAGATTTCCTGCATGTCTGTTCCTATAAAGCAAGATGAAACGCAGATACGGACTAAATTAAGAGCAGACTAACAGTGTTTGGACATTTTAGATTGCTCTTTTCTCATGAAACAGGCCAAACTTTAACCTCATAGCCCAAAAGAGGTATTTACTCACGGTTCTTTTTTTCTGCCGAACACAAAGGAAGATATTTTGAAGAATGGTTCAGCTGTTTTTATACATTTAATGATAGTCATTAATTAAAGTCCATTGCGGAATTGACCCCATTGACTTTCATTGGGTGGACAAAAGGAGACATTCTTTTTGTTATTCTTCTTTTGTGTTCCACAGTTTTGGAACAAAATTAGGGTGAGTAAAAGATTTTTAATTTTTGGGTGAAATTTCCCTTTAATTGGACATTCACTGACTGTCTGATGCATACCGCACAAGCTTTCTAAAATCAGAAGCTCTATTTTAATAGGCTGGCAGATGTTCAGTCTTCCTAAAAGTCAGGATGCTCTGGTGTTTATGTTGATGCACTTTACTGTGTATTGCAATATGACTGTGCCTTCCTGTCTAAGTGGACGATTGTCAATTTTTTAAAATCTATTTTCTCTATCTAACCTTGATAAAGGTTTTTAAGACTTTGATTGCCCAAACTTTGTTTAGATCATCTCTGGTAAATATTGTGCAGGCGACAAACACATGGTGCGAAGTGGAGCTTCAAAGACGTTCTCAGATCATTTCTCAGAGGATAGGCCAGTGGTCCCGTCTTGTGCCAGTGACCTCAGAGTTGTGGGAAGCGTGTGTGATGTCATTGCCAAGTTTACAGAGTCCTCCACAGGGACATTCCTCATCCCACTTCTCCACATCATCCCAATACCTCCCCCCTTTTCAGTCCGTACTGGCTGTTCCAAGCAAGAACAACTCAGAATTGTGCTTTATACAAATATACACCACTGTTCAAAAGTTCAGGGTCAATCATTTATTTTAAAGAAATTAATCAAGTATGTGTTATTTTGATCATTATCGATATTGATAATGACAAAAGATTTATATTTCAAATAAAATAGAAGTTGTTCAATTAATCAAAGATCAATTACTGTTGTACGTTTTTGATCAAAAAAATGCAGCCTAAGGGTCTATTCACACCTGCCTTGTTTGGTTCGATTGAATCGAACTCTGTCTCCCCCCTTGGTGCGGACCTTTTGGGCAGGTGTGAATACAGCAATCGAACTTGGGTGTGGACCAAACAACGGAACCGAGACCCAGCTAAAGAGGTGCCCTGCGTCCCAATTTGCTTACTTATGCTACGCCCTAAAAGTATGTACTCTTTGTAAAGAAAAAGTACATACTTTTGACTGTGTAGCAAAAGAGTAGGCAAGCTTTTGGACATACTACTTCGTCATCTTTAACGGAGAGCTCTGTTGCGTGCATCCTGTCACCATAAACTGAACTGTAAATCATCTCATCACAGATAAAATCCATTCAATCTAATTTCATTTCTTACCGTTTCGGAGAGAAATGTTGTTGCACGTTCATCTGCCAGTCGTGGGTCTTTCATGCGGAGACTCTCCGAATGTTTGCAGTTTGAACGTATGCTTATAAAAGTTAATGGCTAAACGTATCTTTACAAAAGTTCACAAAGCTTCTGCAGATGCAATATAATGTGGACAACATTGAATAAATAACTGCCGGACTCTCGCATCCTCCATTTCTGTAGTTTTTTAACACTTTTCAATCCTGTATGTAGTTCTAACCAACCCGGTCTCACCCCAAGACGTCATATAACTGACGTTTTGGGACGTCTTTTGACCATACGTCAATATTCGCCTTTTTAGGGCCCCCTTAAATGTCGGTAGATGAGGTTATGGGATCCTAACTCTACCCCATACCTAAACCTAACCCTAAACCTAACCCGTCACCTAACTGACGTTAAAGGTAAAGCGTCAGTTGTATGACGGCCCGGGATCGCCATCTAGCGACGTTTAAGGGGGCCCTAAAAAGGCTAATATTGACGTATGGTCAAAAGACGCCCCAAAACGTCAGTTATATGACTTTTTGGGATGAGACTGTGTTATTCTAACCGAATCCTCGTTCGATGCGCTATGGGTTGTGGGCGATATCAGCCGTTAGAGTGTGCATCGATCTGCACTTCGGATTCTGAACGGATATAGTAGACCATCCGGGTCTCTTTGGAACACTCATTTCAACATACTACGATTTGGGACGTACTAATTCTATTTTCGAATACTATTTAGGACGGATAGTATGCGAATTGGGACACAGCTGTGGTCTCGGTACGGTTCCAAACGAACTTTGGTGCGGTTCGTTTATGGTGTGAACATGAACATGAACCGACCCAATTGCAAGAAAGCACTGCGCCTTTGAGTCAGTTAACAGGCTTCCGTAGTCGAGTTGCGTTATGGGAAAGTGATCTGTTGTTGCCCACTACATTCTCTATGAATGAAAACTTTATACATTATCCATCTTCTGCGCATTGCCACTGTCAGCATGCCATGGTAGGCGCACATGAGAGCATGTTCTCTCCGGCGGAACCGTCTTGCAGCACATCGTCGTCTTCTCAAAATCCGAAATATAACATCGTACAGATGAGATTGTATCATATGATACTCATTAGTTTCGTCATATTGTGTTTGTACAGAATAACACAAAATTATTAAAAGAACAAATATTGCAGTATGAAATGTCTCCATGCTGAGCCTTTTTTGCTCTTCCTGATTTCCCTACTTGAGAATCCTTGTCCAATGAATGGACGACCTTAGCACACGTGGTTTTATTTACAAATTTTGGTTCACTTGCAAAAAGAGCAGTGTGAAAGCAAACCGTACCAAAAAATAAAAATACCTAAAAAATTATTTGGTCCGGACCAAAGCAAGTGAACTATCGGACTTTCGAGCTTGTTCTCATCAATTGGCGTCATATAGGTGACGCCATATGACATTTCGTCGAAATACTATGCACGTGGCACCCTTTAGCGTCAATATAACACGCAGATATAATATACCCCAGACCTAAACCTACCCATTACAGTGCGTATTATATTGACGCTAAAGGGTTCCATGTGCGTAGTATTTCGACGAAATGTCATATGGCGTCACCTATATGACGCCAAAGGATGAGAATGTGTTGGACTTTCCTGGTGTGAATACACCCTTTGTGAATAAAATATTTGTTCTTCTTTTATAAAATCGTACCAACCCCAAAGTTTCGATTGGTAGTGTATAGTACAAGTAGTTCTGATCTACTGAACCGATATCTAAAATCTGATTTTTTTCAATAATGATGATGAATATTGTGGGTAAGCTAGTCCCAGATCAGTGATTTAGATATACTTCTAATGTATGCTTACACCTTACACAATCCAGCACAGTGTGTCCCAGATGAAAACAAAGGATAAATCAGGCCTGTTAGTCTAGAATCATAAGAATGCAGAAGTTATGCATTGCAGATGCTTTTTGTAATCTGAAAAAATTGCTTGGAGCGTAAAAACAAACAACTTTAATGCTCAACGTGTTCTTAGGAGGAATCCGAACATATTTTACCAACGGATATCTGAGAGACATGACCGTATTAGGTTGTGTTTCGGGAGTCCTCGAACTATTCCAGAGAGAATGTTGTCGGGTGATGTGTGCTCTCTCTCTCTCTCTCTCTCTCTCTCTCTCTCTCTCTCTCTCTCTCTCTCTCTCTCTCTCGCTCTCGCTCAGAGTGCTCATTTAGGTAATAATGGTCTAAAGAGCCAACAGCATTGTTGTATACAGTCTCTTCACTCGCATATCACGTTATGGTGTTAAGAAACAACTAACCTTCCAAAAACGCATCTCTATGGAGGCCCTCAATAAATATTAAAATAATTGAATTGTTCACTACCATTCAAAAGTTTTGAGTCTTTTTTTTTTGGTGAAAGAAATTCTTTTAAAAGAATATTTTTATTCAACAAGGATGTATTTTATTGATCAAAAGTGATAGTAAAGACATTTATAATATTTAAATATTTATCATATTTTTTAATATATATATATATATATATATATATATATATATATATATATATATATATATATATATATATATAAAATCTAAAGGACCTAAATTTTGAATGTTTGGGGTTTAGACTGCAAAATAAAAAATAATAATAAAACAAAAAATTAAAAGATAAGACACTAAAAAAACCTCTAAAAATATCAACCAAAAAAACCCCTAAATTAATAATAAATAAAGTAAAAAAAAAAAAAAACTCAATAATGACCACCATGACCCATCCCTAGTTTAGTGTGGTATTAAGTGCAGGATGTAGTTCACTGACAGGTTCACATGTATACACATGTATAATTACACACACCCACACACACATATACACAAATCTCTTTGTTTCCTCCGTACATGTGGAGACATACAGTGCAATAAATCAACACTCCTTTACTCTCTGTTGTACCGTTTCTGAATTGGCTATTGAGTGTCACGATTCTTTCATTTATCTTGACTAAATAACTCTTGATATATGACTTTCCAAAGCACGCCAGCCTGCAACAAAAGCTTTTCATATTTTTAAATGCAAAAACAGGCAAAAGGTTGGGCGTTCTCCTCATCTTTATTCTAAAACGTGCTGTATG
Source organism: Cyprinella venusta (assembly GCA_038021265.1). Classification (NCBI taxonomy): domain Eukaryota; kingdom Metazoa; phylum Chordata; class Actinopteri; order Cypriniformes; family Leuciscidae; genus Cyprinella; species Cyprinella venusta. The sequence goes on along the minus strand of CM075872.1, from coordinate 23,667,659 downwards.
AATGAATGGCCTTAGTGTTTAATTCAATGAACTGAAATATTTTACCCTGTAACAAACTGAATTAACTTGACTGCTAAAGAGAATGAACATTTTGACATGTCAAATACAGCTGTGATTCTTGCGTGTGTCACATGACTCAATGAAAGGAAAATGGACACACTGGCATACACGGTATTTGGCATCTGCTATGCTAATTTATTTGTTTTTTCAAATATTTTTGTAATGTTTTATGTCCACCCTCACATTCCAAACCCACTTTCCTTTTACTGTGTAAACACAAATGGAGAACTTTAGCAGAATGTCCCGGCTGTTCTTCTCTATACAATGAAAGTGAATGATGGATGCAACCAAACTCCACAAATCCTTTAGAAAAGTCTTCTGAAGTCATATGATAGCTTTGTGTGAGAAAATATAAAAGTGTTTGCTGTGCATCATACAGGTTTGAGAAATATGAAATGGGAAGTTGCAAAATGGCAAAACTTGCGTATACCCCCAGAAACCTAGCGTTCATTTGCAGAACATTTGCATTCCCTTGCAAAAATATAACACTGGAGACATTGTGATTAGAGGAATTTTGCTGCAATTTTTTTTTTTTTGCATTTCCCAAGAAAATTTGTGCTCACTCCAATAATCTTTGCGTTCACTCGCAAAACCTTGAGTTGGCTCACAAAACTTTTGCTTTCAAATAAATAATGCATTGCTCCAAGTATTTAAAATTTAAACTTTATACTAAGTATCCTTTAGCATTTTTACTGACAATATTGCTTGAGACTTACTGATATAAACATTATAATTAAACTTTTTTTGGAGTTCTTCTTTATTGCACAATGTACATTTCTTAATATAATGTGTTGCAAAATGGCAAAACTTGCGTTTAGTCCCAGAAACCTAGCATTCATTTGCAGAACATTTGCTTTCCCTTGCAAAAATATAACACTGGAGACATTGTGATTGGAGGAATTTTGCTGCAATGTTTTTTTTTTTGTTTGTTTTTTTTTTTGCATTTCCCGAGAAAGTTTGGCTCACAAAACATTTGCTTTCAAATAAATAATGCATTGCCTCGAGAAATGGTGATGGTATCCTCCTAAAGGGATATTGTGATATAAATTTTATTTTTATTTCAATGTTTTTGCTTTCTCTCAGAAAAGTTTAGTGTTCCCCATAGAAACTTTGCATTCGCAAAGAACTCAAAAGGTTTGCAAGTGAACGTAAAGTTTCTTGGGGGAAACACAAAACATTTGAGAGAGAAAAGCATCCCCTAGTGAAAAATAAATATACCAAACTGTATTTGAAATACATTTATTTTATGAAATGTATACTACTATTATATTTACATATTTATGTACTTATAAATACCCTGAAATAGTACGTTTGGTATACTATATGAGTACTAATATACTTAAAGTCTACTAGAACAGCTAATTTTGTGTTTAATGCACTTTAGTTATGCAGAAGTAGTAATGCCGAGGTCCAAAGATACTTAAGTACATTTTATTTTGCTATTGCAAGCATTCTTTAGGTACACTTTAAATATCTTGCCTTTAAAGACCGATGATCATACTACTAATAGTGACATTAAAACACATTATATTAAGAAATGTGCATTGTGCAATAAAGAAGAATGTTTATATCAGTAAGTCTCAAGCAAAATTGTCAGTAAAAATGTTAAAGGATTGTAGTATACTTAGTATAAAGTAAATGTATTTTAAATGCAATTTGTATAGACTTTTTTTCACAGGGGTTGACTTTTTTTTTTTTTTTTACTTTTTATACACTCTAAAAAATGCTGGGTTATTTCAGCCCAAATTTGGGTTAAATATGGACAAACCCAAATGTTGGTTTAAATATGTAATTAAAAAATGTAGAGGTGAAAGTAAAAGTAACAGTTTTAATTACATTTTTAACCCAACATTTGGGTTTGTCCATATTTTCCCCAATTTTGAGTTAAAACAACCCAGCATTGTTTAGAGTGTAGGGTTATTTTTCTCCCTTCTCATATTTTTTCCACCACCATAAACCTTTAGGGGTTCTGTATGATGAAAGTAAAACGAGACTGAAGGAAAACGTTATTTTAACGTAAAGTTTGTTGGGTGATCGCAAAGTTTCTTTGAGTAAAGATATATTTTTGGAAGAAAATAAGTTCTTTGAGGGAACGCAACACTTTCACGACCACATGCAAAGGCAGTGCAATATCTTTTTCTTTTCAATCAGATGAAATAAATGACAATGTCATTTTTATGTGAACTCTTTCTTTCATTTAATGTATTTCACTTATATCCCAGATTTCACTAATTGATACACGACACAACTAATTAATAAGCCGCGTCATTCATGCAAATAAACACACCCCCATTGTGGGACCCTCACATACTGAGAGATCATTGTGAAGCAGTCATACATAAACCCATGCTCAATCATTGTTTTCTCTGTTATGTAATGGAGCTCATTCAAGACTGGTGAGTCATCTGGGCAAGGGAACGAGAGACCAAGAGAGAGAAAGAGAATAACCCAACATATAATCCCCTGTGTGAAAAGCCCAGTGTTCATAGCAGTGGATACAACGTTCTGGAAACTGACGGCAATCATTATGGTCTCCTGTTCATAGTTAATCATCTCACATGGAAAACACATCTCTAGGTTTAGGGTTTTGCTCTCAGAGCGGGAAACATTGATGTCAAATGGAAAGCTAAAGTCATATGAAATATGACAACTCACCGGTTGCCATGGCGACTACTTTTTTTGTGGTTTATAAACTCCACTTTTTGTAGAGCAGCACATTTTCTTATTTGAAATCATTTTGCTTGTTTAAAAATGTTTGGTTCACTGGTTTGTGAAGATTTCTACCCCAGTTATTTTGATGGGTCTTCTCGTTGTGGTTTTCACACGGTTATGGCTTGTTGGAAAGTTTGACCCCTGGTCATTGTTTAGTTATTCAATTGCCACAGCAACAGGGCAGGAATGTCCACATCATTGGTTTCAAAGTCTTTGGATTTTGGTAGTTGTTTCTGATTTTGCACAATTAATTATTCTCAGACAAAAAAATACTAAAAAAGTGTTGAAGCAGTGAAGCAAACTTTAAGAAGTCCACGCCACAGATTGAGGTTGAATAGTGGTACATTGAGCACAGAGTGTGAAAATAGCAAAGTCATCACAAAAAGCTTCCGTCCAAACCAAATGCTTGAGCTCTTTAAAGAGCGTGGATTTATTCATCAGCTGGAAAAAAAATGTTTTGAAACTGATTCCTGATCCTGATTCCCTACGCTTTTCTCCCTCTATATGATCCCTTTAGGTTCTATATTTAAAAAATATGATGTGTCGTTTCACTGCTATGCAGACGACATTCAGATTTATGTGCCTATTAAACGGGCAGGGAAAACTTCAATCGAGCACCTCAAGTCGTGCTTAGACGAAATAAAGAGATGGATGTCTGTAAATTTTCTAAAATTAAATGAAAATAAAACGGAACTTATACTCTTTGGTCCCTCAAAAAGTAGTTCTAACCACCTCCCTGAAGCAGATACACTCTCTTTGCCAATAAGTACCTGTGTGAAGAATCTTGGTGTCTCAGTAGATAGTTTCCTTAAAATGGATAAGCAAGTAAACTCTGTTGTCAGATCATGTTTTTTCCATCTGCGTATGCTGACTAAAGTTAAGCCTTTTCTATGTCCCCAAGCTTTTGAATGGGTGATGCATGCTTTTCTGTCATCTCGATTGGACTACTGCAATTCTTTATATTTTGGAATAAATTCTACTACCATATCACGACTTCAAATAGTTCAAAATGCAGCAGCGAGACTTTTAAAAGGCACTCGCAAACGGGAACATATTACCCCGATTTTAGCATCCCTGCACTGGCTGCCGGTTCGCTTTACGGTAGATTTTAAAATTCTTTTATTTGTTTTTAAGTGCCTAAACAATCTACAGTAGCTCCCCTTTATCTATCTGAGCTCCTTGAGCAGTATAATCCCTCCAGAGATCTTAGATCAGGTACACAGAAACTCTTAGTCATACCACGGTACAGGTTAAAACACAGAGGTCACCGTGCCTTTGCCATTGCGGGCCCGACACTATGGAATAGCTTGCCTATTCAGGTTCGTTCTTCACCTGACTTGTCAGTTTTCAAGTCACGCTTGAAAACATACTTTTACTCTATTGCCTTTAATAATGTGTAATGTCTATTTTAATGGTTCTTGTTTTGTCTGTTGTGTGATTTTTATATTGTTTTGTAAAGCACATTGGTCAGCTTGTCTGTATAAATGGTGCTATATAAATAAATTTTGACCTTGACCTTGATTCCCACAATATCATTTCACAGTGGCATTTTTTATGGTTATAGTTGTGCTGTAGACTCTCAGACTCAATCCTTTATTTTTAGAGCTATCGTTAATCCTTGGTGTGAGTTTTTTTCATATTAAACTATGTTATTCCCTTAACTAAGAAGACGAGTTGATGCATACCTCTGTCGTCTCAGTGCGTCCACTCAATCGCTCTGGCGCGCGAGACACTTTGATAGCACTTAAAGGGATTTACTCCACTTTTTTGGACATAGGCTCATTTTACAACTCCCCCAGAGTTAAACAGTTGGGTTTTACCATTTTCGAATCCATTCAGCTGATTTTCTGATATTTAGAAGAATATCAGTAACCAGACAGTTTCTGGTCTCACTGACTTCCATAGTAGGAAAAAAATATATACTATGGTAGTCAATGAGACCAGAAACTGTCTGGTTACTGTTATTCTTCTAAATATCAGAAAATCAGCTGAATGGATTCGAAAACGGTAAAACTCAACGGGGGAGTTGTAAAATGAGCCTATTTCCAAAAAAAGTGGAGTATCCCTTTAACTAGCCCCGTTCATTCAATATGGGCCAAGTAGAGAAGCGATCAAACACCTCCACGTTTTCCCTATTTAAATACAGTTACACGAGTGTAACTCGACCTAGGACGGTGACAGAAAATAAAACGTTGCGCTTTTCTAAGGGTGTAAAGTGGATAACTATATTGTATAGCGGAATACCACAGCAAGTGCATGGGAGCACTTCGACTCGGCGCATATATATCGATGGACTCGGCGCAGTAATATCATCACTCCGGAGAGTAAGAGAGGGGGAAGTGGGCTTTTCACGAGCGATGATATTACTGCGCCGATTCGAAGTGCTCCCAAGCACTTGCTGTGGTATTTCGCCATACAGTATATTCATAACATTCATTTAACAGTGCCCCAGTCTTTTGAATATTATTTCATTTCATGCAGTGTGATGTACTGTGTTTTTTTAGGTGGCAAGTCTAAGATCTGAGAGATTGCTGACTAGAATCCCTGCTGATGACATGCAGTCTCAGGTAAGACAAACTTTCAAAGCATCTGTTGAAATTCCAAGCTTGTTCTCTGCATTTCTCTGACTTATGTTAATGTGAAGTACTTTGCACTTGTACCTACTTATGATCCTTGGCAGCTCCTGGGCCGTTCGGCATCACCTCGAAAGATGCCCTGGAAACACAGAAAGAAAGAAACGTTACAAACAACCCATTACACAATGACAGGAGGAGAGAAAGAGAGAGCTATTTATGGACTAGACTTGGATTTCCATGAAAAAGCCCCAGTCCCTGTTCCCCCAGCTCACAAAGGCATCTCCATGATTTAACAATATACAGTTTCACCATCTGTGAGAACACGGGGATCTTCCCATGACCCCTAGAGTTCAAACAGAGAACAGGAGCATTATTCAGGTCACAGAGAGAGCAGAAAGTGAGGTATGGTGGGGTTCGTGTCAAGAGGGAGAGGAAAGAAGGTCAGGCAGACTTGGGAATGCAAAACATATCCAGAAATGATAACCTAACCTGCTATCACCACTCTGGTGAACTCATCAGGACCGTGTTTCCTAGAATCATTCCTTTTTTTTTTTTATTAAACATTATATTTATTGAATTTTAACAAAACAAACAACTGATACATTGACATATTTCACAATATTTCACAACTTAATCCCAAAAGCAAAAAAGCAAAAAAAAAAAAAAAAAAAAAACAACAACTCGACAGTCAGTCTTTACTTTCTTAATTTCCTTCATAATGTCTTAGAAACTCAGTTAATGGTGACCATATTTCTTCAAAGTTTCTTCCCTTTCCTCTAACAATATAAGTGAGTCGTTCCAAGACAATACATGATGCCATCTCCTTCACCCACATAAGATTTGAGGGTACCTCCATTTTCTTCCAGTACAGAGATATTAACCGCCTGGCTTGCAGGAGTCCAAAGTCAATCAGTTTTATTTGTCTGGAGCTAAAAACACAGTTCTCTGGGTATATACCCAACACACATATTTTTGCCTCAACAGGTATATTTACTCCAACAATTTTTGACAAAGTCTGCATGATTGACTTCCAATATTGATGTAATTTTGGACAGTCCCATACACAGTGAAAAAGAGTACCCTTTCCATCAAAACATTTACTACAGCTATCTGGGATATTAGGTGACCAACGGTTCAGCTTGACCGGAGTTATATAGGTTCTCATCAACCACTTATATTGAAGGAGTTTCATCCTGGTACTAATTGACTGTTTTTGGGCTTTTAAACATGCAGCTTCCCAGTCTACAGAATCATTCCTTAGTGAGGTTGAATGAGGGTCCCCACTTAAACAGGGCAGTATAATGAGGTAGTAATGTTTTGCCACTGGTGGCACTGACCACAAAGGGCCAATTTTCTGTGGAACATGGTCATTTTGATACTTAAATAGGGTAACAAATTGACTGGAGAGGTGATATCATCGTTGCTAAAGCTTGGACAAAATCTCAAAGCCCTTCTAATTGGTCACATGAAAAACATAATAAATATGACATAACAAACACAATATAACACCAATGCTACATTTTCTATTTATCCTAATCATTTGTTAACAAACCTGTATTCATTCCTTCAATGAGCTCATTGTTTCTGCCTTAAATTTAGACATTGTTAAATTAATACATTATTACCCAGACAGCAAACTGACATTGAATCAACGTGGAAACGACGTCTCTCATGACATCGAAACAACGTTGATCTGGCATTGTTTTGCTCATCGAATTAACGTTGAACCAACGTCAGACGCAGCATTCTTCAAAGCTAAATGAAAATCGAAAATTGGTTTGCTTTCCTAACATTGAAACAACGATGATTTCAAGTTGATTTTTTGTTAGTTTTGAATGAATGACGCGTCTGACGTTGGTTCAATGTTAATTCGATGAGCAAAACAATGTCAGATCATGGTTGTTTCGATGTCATGTTTCCACGTTGATTCAATGTCAGTTTGCTATCTGGGTAGCTAACTGTCTGATTTGTAGATGTACATTTCTGAAATGAATAACTAACAGATCACTCTGAATTGTAATGTGGACATGCATGCATTTTCTGGAAAAGCTGCGCTATACAAATTAATGTGAATTAAATTGAATAACATAACATATAGCATAGCATAACAACATAGCATAACATAGCATAACAACATAGCATAGTATAGTCTACTGACTATAAGTAACTTAGCAACTCTTGTTCTCCTAACCTGAACCCTAACACCTAACCCTAACCTAACAGTCTATTGACAGTCTACTACAGCCTACTAATACTCTAATGACAGTTAGTTGACATGTAGTTGAAAAGTTACTTATAGTTAGCAGAATGTCTAGAGTGACTATCAAAATAAAGTGTAACCCAACATAGCATAGCATAACAACATAGCATAGCGTAACATAGCATAACAACTTAGCATAGCATAACATAGCATAGCATAACAACATAGCATAGCGTAACATAGCATAACAACTTAGCATAGCATAACATAGCATAACATAACAACATAGCATAGCATAGCATAACTACATAGCATAGCATAACATGGCATAACATAACAACATAGCATAGCATAACAACATGGCATAGCATAACATGGCATAACATAACAACATAGCATAGCATAACAACATGGCATAACATAGCATAACATAACAACATAGCGTAGCATATCATAACAGCGTAGCATAGCATAACATAGCATAACATAACAACATAGCATAGCATAGCATAACAACATAGTATAGCATAGCATAACAACATAGTATAGCATAGCATCGCATCATGTTCATGTAGGTTGTCTACAAACCACAAGGTTGGTGGTTCAATCTTCGGTTCCACCTGACCAAGTGTCGAGCATGTCCATGAGCAAGACACCTAAGCCCAGCTTCTCCCGACAACCTGCTAAATGAAATGTAAAGCACTTTGGTGGCCATTGGGTCTGTGAAACCATTAGCATAGCATAGCATAGCATAACATAACATCACTTTAAATAGCTGTCAATAGTAGTGATGCACAGAAATGGCAAAAACTGAAATCAAAATGAAAGTTTCACTAATTAAATCGGGGTAACTTGGGTGATACAATTTTAAAAAGAGTACTTATTACAGAAACAATATACTATAAAAGAATATACTTCATTGTGAACTGAATTAAATGCTTTCAGACACTTAGGGTGCTTCACAGTTGTAGTTCAGTTCCCTTGGTTGGTTCTTTTGATCTAGACCAACAAAGGAGGAGATACATTTAGTCTTTTTAGTTCGCTTAGCGTTCACATTGTCATTGTTAAAACCAAACCTAAAAATTCAAAACAAACAAGCTAAAACAAAAGGCTTTTATTTTGCGACTGAACATCCAAAACAATGCTGTGTGCTGGGCTAAATGTCCTTGTTCTATGTGCATACATGTGATGATATTTTTTACAAGCTGAGAACTCATAAAGTGAAACCCAGGAATGCTTGAGCATTCTGTCCTCTTAGGGTGGCGTCCTGTTTTGGTTCGTTTAGAGGTCTTTGGTCCATGCTGCGTTCATATTTCATTCGAACCATACCATAGTTCGTTTGGAAGTGGACTGAGACAAAGCTTTTCTCAGTCCGATTGGCAGCGTTCACACTTATTCAAATGAACCACACTAACAGAGCAATCTTACCAGAGTTCGCTGTGCTTGAACCGAACCTGCCAAGTCTGAACACACCCTTAATTGCATGTTTTTACGTTTAAATTAAAATGAATTATGGTTTAAATGTTACCAATACAATTAGTTCAAGTAAAGCTTGCTTCTTTGATCCATTCAGGATAGGATTTAAGTACATATTTATATGGAATTTCATAATAACTCCCATTGTCTTTGAAATATGGTTAAAGTGTACTGCCAGGCACTAAAATATGCTTTAATGTTATTTCTTTTGAAACTTGTATATCATGTATTTCAATATGTAATTGCACATTTGTAACGATTAAGTAATTTAGTACATTTAAAATAGTTTAAATGTAATTTTGAATAACATTTATGATCTATTATAATCTATTTATAATTTTGCAAACACATCAAAATAAGTGTGCTTTAAAGCATGACAAAGGATTATTAAAGCATAATGATTTAAAGTGTGCTTCAAAATAAAACTCTTTGTTTTATACAATTAAGTGCACTTATTTTTTCCACAATTGTAGTTTATAGAGGAATAAACATTTAGCCCAGAGAATGGTGTAGTTACAGTGTCTACCAGTAACAGCTGAAGCTAACCAGCTAAACCTTCACTTCATGTTTTTGTCTCATGCATTATTTCATTTCACTGAAACTGTGATTCTTGGTCATTTAAAATCTCTGTTTTTCTCTCAGAAAAGTGTGGAGGTGTATGATCATCTAAATGGCTCACGAATCATCTTCTCAGATGAGGCTCTTCCCATCAGTGGATCAAGACAGCACTTCATGACTCCGGATATGAGCCAGGAAGTAGTAGTAATCTCTCCTGGACTTCCTACGCCTCTGTTAAGCCCATTCCACCACAGTTCAGCCTCTTCGTCTTCACATCACAAGGCAAGAGCACATCCGTAACACATTACTGTTGCACACATATGTGTGCTTGGAAATTCACTATTCATATATACTCGGATCCAAAGGTCTGGGATGAATTGAAAATCTAGGATTCTAAAGCTAACTTAAACCTATATATATATATATATATATATATATATATATATATATATATATATATATACAGTAAATAAATAAATTAATCAAAATGCATTTTGAAAAAGTAAATATCTGACATTGATCATATTGGGCTTATAGATGTTCTTGTTTCCCTTGAAGCACAAAATGCTCAAATTATTCTAGAGAACATGATTATTATAGGTTTTACACAAACTTGTGGAGTTCATGCAGCTTTAGAGCTGTTGTCATTAAAGCAAAAAGGAGACATAGCAAATAATAATATTTTAATACCAATACTTTCTTACATTTCAACTTTATTTTCAACTCTAATCAGTTAAATCATTTTGTTGATTAAAATAAAATATAAGTAGTAGATGGAAAAAATCAACTTAAATCTTAAATGAAAATGAATAATAAAATTGTAATAAAATAATAATAATAATATAAATATTATTAAAAACGAATAAAAATTATACAAATTATACTAAAATAAAAAAACCCTGAAAATTAACAAAATTAAAGCTAATTTAAAGTATCAATAAATACTATAACAATATATAAATAATAGCAAAAAAATCACTGCTTTGACTTTGTTACACACTAACTTGGACCTATGGTTTTCAGGAACATCATTTGTATTGTTCTGCCCCCTTGTGGCATTCATTAAAAAATGACTCGTACAGAATTCATCCTTTTTACAGTTTTAAAGATAGCAGAAGCATTTCTTTGCACATGCCACTTGGATTTATATTTTATAATGCAATGAAATTCAGACATTTATAAGTGCAATTGGCTTTATGCACAGCTGCACTACTTCCTGAACTTCAACCAGCTCCTTTGTTTCCTGTCTGCCATTATTGACCAAACTGATAAATCCAGGTGTGTCTGATTATTGTTGCTGTGACTACTGAGGTCAGGCACACCTGGATTAATCAGTTTATCCAATAATGGCAGACAAGAAACAAAGGAGCTGGCTGAAGTTCAGGAAGTAGTGTAGCTGTGCATAAAGCCAATTTAAGTCTCCAAATGTGTTATATCACATTAAGTGTTACTGATTTAATGTTTCCTATTTACTTGGGTTCTCTTTAATTCTCTGTTAATACACTGTGATTGTAATATATCCCCGACTGTGAATTAATGTTTCATCAGGTCGCAGAGGTCAATGGAGGTGGATTCCCGTCACACAGTTTCGGATCCTACTATGGAACGACTCAGACAAATGGTAAATAATCCATGACTCAATCTGTCATATTAAAGGGATAGTTCACCCAAAAATGAAAATTCTGTCAGTATTTACTCACCCTCATGTTGTTCCAACCCCGTAAGACCTTCGTTCATCTTCGGAATACAAATTAAGATATTTTTGATTAAATCTGAGAGCTGTCTCACTCCTCCATTTGCTTCTAAGGGATTGAAACTTGGGACTTGGGATTGAAACTACAGTGGCTCAATCTTAAGGAGAACTCAGGCGCAAAATCAACCTTGGTCTTATAAAACATTGGTACCTAGTCAACCGTTCTCTGAGATTTGTTTTCATGGCAATCGAATGTAAAGAGTTTTATCTCTAAAAACTGTTTAGTCTATAACACTAGTAAATGGGGGCATATAATAAGTGAAAAGAAATCACTAGTTAATACCACTAACAAGGCTCGAAATAGCCCCACACTAAAGCAGAAACATAATGAGGGTCCATACATACGAAACGAAGCATTGAGAACTTTGCAAGAGTACAGAGTGTTTAATAAGAAGATACTTTATAAAGACAGTACACTTCGTGTATACACGCGGCGCCATCTTTGGAAAACAGTCTCGATAAGTCGATCCCCGAACAACGTTCATACAGTTCAGAAGTTCGCTGAACTTCATACAGTTCAGATTACTTGGCACATCGTTCGTGGTTCGACTTGTCGAGACTGTTTTCCAAAGATGGCACCGCCTGTATACACGCAGTGGACTGTCTTTATATTAGGGGAACTATCCCTTCACCCAAGTGCATCAAAACATTTGATTAGTGTTGGTGTTACTTGACTGAATTAAATAATTATTATGTGCATCTTATCTGTGGTGATAAGTAAATATAGAAAATTAGAAATTAAAAAGGTACTATGCAGTTCCATATGTGTTTAATTCGTCATCTCTCGTCCCTTTTAGTTGGATTATCCAATGGTGGAATACAGAGTGGAGGTTCTGCCACATTGCCCAGGACTTCTGCTTCCCGAGAGGAGCGATTAATAAAGTTCTCTGGAATCGGTCCTGTAGATGAGACGGGCATGCCAATCGCATCTCGATCTGTGAGTCCCAGCATACTCTCTCTGAACCACTGCAATCCCAGAATGCATTCATGCTTCACACCTTCAGTGAGCTAGAAATTATGCCCATTTTATCCTGTTGGCTGTATAAATCAGTCATGCATACATACTAGTTATCACATCTTTAAAGCAAGTACTTGAAAAGCAAAACTGTGTAAGATAATCTGGTAATCTTTATCCATAGGTGTAGATAATTAAGAACATCTCTTGTATATTGTTTATTTTTCTTTTGGCAAAATGTTAATAAACCCATTAGCAAATTGTTTGTCTTGTTTTAGAAAGCTTACTGACAAGACATATTTAAGATATTAAATATTATATAATAACAATTCAAGATATATTTTCTGAAGATGAATGGTAATATTGTATGCAGTTGTGCTTCTTAAAGGGGCTATATATGTAGAATTCAAAAGACTATGTTATTAGTGACACTGGTGGCCGTTGAGGGAACTGCAGACAGCAAATTATTGCTCATGCACATGTACAAGAGAGTGAACATCATTCAGTGTCCCAATATACTCACGGCGAAGTTCCTTTTCTTTCTTTGCTGAAGGAAAAAAAAAATGGAAATTCATTTGCAGCGTAATACTGTTAAAGCTAAACTGTGCAACTCTTTTACTTTATTCTTAGCTAAAAACACTTACTTCTTTCAAAAATTTATGTGCTCATTAATGTATATTTATTTCGTTCAAGTAATAAAGTAGTCCCGAGAGTGTATAATATGCCACTGAAAATACATATGGGTAAGGGGTTCTAATGTCGGTCGCCATGTTGCCCCTCCATCTTAAAAGTGGAGTGCAGATATATATGGGCCAGAAGGCGCCTCCTAGTGGTCTAACCCTAACCCTACCCCAGAACTAAACCTACCTATACTCTCTGCATGTTATATTGATGCTGAAGGGTGCCAGGTGCATTGGATTTAGACCATAGCTGTCAACCCTCCTGTTTTTTCCGGGTTTCTCACGTATTTTAACTATTTTCCCGCTGTCTTCCCATTTTAGTATTTTCCCGTAAAATATCCCGTATTTTTATGCTCTGACTCTGTGAGACGTACAAGCTCAGACAGATTCGGCTTGAAGTTGTTCATCATAAGACATCGTCTTTTTAAATTTGTAATTAATACATGAAAATGTGTGCATATAGGCACTTAAATTCAATAATTTAGCTTAAAAAACATTAGAACATTATTAAAATAAATGCATATGATGCACTTCTTCATGCATTCTTTATTTTAATATTCAAGCATTTGATTTTTAGAGCTTTATTAAAATGCATTGTTGAGCTTTTTATTCTGTTGCAAACAATACAAAAATATGAATCACAAAATATTTTGTACAGAGTTTATGCCATTTATGTTTTATTCTGAACAATGCATTTTTGTTGTCTTTCCCATCTATTTCACCAGAGCGTAAACAAGCCTAAGGACTGGTATAAGAGCATGTTCAAACAAATCCACAAGAGACCAGAGGGTATGTGCTCTCTCTCTCTCTCTATCTCTCTCTCTCTCTCTCTCTCTCTCTCTTCTTCTCTCTCTCTCTCTCTCTCTCTCTCTCTCTCTCTCTCTCTCTCTCTCTCTCTCTCTCTCTCTCTCTCTCTCTCTCTCTCTCTCTCTCTCTCTCTCTCTCTCTCTTTTAGAAAAACAACGAGGAAATTCCTCTCTGTTATTGTCCGTCACATTTTACATGGTCCAGAAAGAATAAAGCCAAACTCTGGCTTAGAAATGTTAGACCTCATTTCTTGAACATTGTTAAACCTTTCACCACATATGGATCTCAATGAGAAAGTGCACAATCGACCCCTTTGAAAGTGGAACCAGATATGCTTTACTGAACATGATGGGATTTAGGATACACCAGACTGTGCCTCTCCTTCATCATTTAACATTCTGAGTTAAGATACCGATTTCAAACTCTTAAAAATATCAAGAGCACAAACCAAAATTGTAAATTACAAATAAAACTGGTTTTAGGACAACAGCATAAAAACAGCGTCAGAAATGTGGAGTGTTGCTGTAACATATTCACGCTGAAATTTATGCAGTGCTGTACCACTAATTGCTGTTACAAAACTTCACCAAAACCCTCTAGGACTCTTGGCCTGAGTCCTGAGCTTGATTAATGTTCAGTGGTTTGCTGTTGCAGTTTAATAACTGGAAAAGCACCTGGTGTGGTTGAGTAATTATGAATGTGTAACACAGCTTTCTCAATGTATTTCCATAGACATGTTGTTTGACTCTGACTTATTGAGCTTATTGAGAGAAAGAAGTTTATAGCAGGTTGTCATGTGATAAGCTTGTGGTATCTGGTCTTTAAATAATACAGTAAGTAGTTCACTGAAATGACATTTTATTACACAGACAATCTGCCTTGTTGTGATTGTGGTAATAGCACATGGATTGCTCTGTGCTAACCAGTAACCTATTGCTTATGTCACTGCACCACATAAAACCTTATATTGATATTATTTTAGCTAATAACTATACAGATGCAGGCAAATATATGAAGTTTAGAACAGATAAAACATGTTTTCTTCGTTTAATGCATTTAATTGATTATAGGGATATATTGATTTGGCATTCGTTATAATAATTCTGGCATGTTTTATCCTTTTTTTTCCCCCATATTTTGTTCTTATGGCCAATAACTGATGCACAATTATGTTAAAATTCTAATCAATCTATGCTACCAGTCAAAAGTTTAAGGTTGAGGAGGTTTTTTATTGTTTTTGAAAAAGAAAAAAGTCTTTTCTGTTCACCAAGCATAAGAGATTTTATTTCATATAATGCATTTATTTTATAATGCTGCATTTATTTAATCAAAAATACAGTAAAATTAGAATGTTAAATATTATTTGAATAATTTTTTTTCTATTTTATAGTTTATAAATTAAAAATTAAAAAACTTAAATTAAACTAAATAAAAAATTAAAAATATATATATATATATATATATATATATATATATTCTTTTTAATTTTTTTTTAATTTAAAGATAAAAGTTATATATAAATTTATAAAAATTATAAATGTGTATATATATATATATATAAATTATTTCTTTAATATATAATATTATATATTAAATATATATATATATATATATATAATTATTTCTTTATAAATTATTTATTTCTTTTTTAAATTTTTTTTTATTTAAAGATAAAAGTTATTCCTGTGAGATTGTATTCATTACTCTTCAGTGTGATCCTTCAGAAATCATTTTAATATGCTGATTTGGTGCTCAAAAACATTTCTTATTAATGTTTTTTTTTTCAGGATTATTTGATGAATAGAAAGTTCAAAGTAAACAGCATTTATTTGAATTTTTCATAAATTATAAATACTCAATTTTGATACATTTGCAGTGTCCTTGTTAAACATGTTGCATGTACCAACTATAGTAATAACAGTAAATTATGCATAGTTAAATAAATAAAATATATTTAAATATATTTAAAATATAAATAATTAAATAAAGTGTACCCAAAAAATCTTACTGAACTGAACCCAATGTTTTAACAGAAGTGTATACAATTCTATACTATTTTGTCTAAGATTGCTATTTGTAAAGATTGCATTGATATTAAATCATTAGTGTTTTGTAAAGATTCATATTTATTGTTGAATGACAGCAACGCTAAATAGAAATGTAGAAATAGGAAAGATTAGCCTTTACTATTTAATATCAAAAATAATATAATATAATAGTACTAAATTTTAAAAATTCAAATATCGGCTCATAACTAGTTTCATTTCTTCTAATTTCATTTTGTATGTTTTTACCCCTGTAGAGCCTGAGCTTGACTGGAGAGAAAGTAAGTATTTGTATTTAATATGGAAAAATTCTCCTTATATCCTGAGTCTGTATTCTGTAACTGAATTGTGTTGAAGTGTTTTACACCAGTTTGTGTCTAATGAATATGTCAAACCATTCTGTTTGATGTATTCGGATAAAGACAGTATTCTCAAACTGAAAAAAGTGTGAAACATCTATAAGCTGATATCCATTTTTTTTAATGCCTGCAGGGAAGCTTTCATCATCATCGCCTCCCCCAGATTCTGCCCAGCAGGACGGCCGCTCAGACCCCTTCACTCTCACCCCTTACGGAGCCCTGCCTGACTGGTGAGAGAGAGAGAGAGAGAGAGAGACAGAGAGACAGAGAGAGAGAGAGAGAGAGAGAGAGAGAGAGAGAGAGAGAGAGAGAGAGAGAGAGAGAGAGGTTACAGAGACATTGGGCAGGTTAGAATCTGTTGCTGCAAGAACCAACAATGATTGTGTGTGTGTGCGTGTATGGTGTTTTGTTACAGGGCTGATCTGGGCGATACAGGGAAGCACCCAGAACCAAAGAGTATTTTTGACTTTGAGCCTGGAAAGGGAGAAACGGTAGAAGATCGGAACAAGGTAAGAGAAAGCAGTCATCCAACATAACCTAAGCATTAAGGAGGTCTGTGTATTATAATGATTTCTGTAAAAAAGCATCCTGTCAAAAGCATTATTGTGTCTGTTGAATGCCTTTTTGTTACTGTCCGTTGGCATTTGTGAGTGGGTTTGACTGAACTCTAGAAGTGAGGGGAAAGGGCGAGAAGGTGCTGGGGAAAGTACAGTAGTTGTGACTGTCTTGCTTTGCAGAATCTGGGTGAGGAGATGATGACAGCTTTCCCAAAGGCATTCAAAACAGACAAATTGTATCAATTGCCCCTTTCGAGAAGCAATCCTGGTATATTACCATAAAAATGACCAGAATTACTTTCCCGGTAAATACATGCGCTGTTCACACAAGCCTTCTGTCTTGTTACAGGTACGATTCCATTCACACATTAAAGTAACACAGACGCAGTGTTACAGTTAATTAGGTACTTAAACGTACAATATGTAATTTTTTTGGCCACCAGGGGTCACTCATTTCACATAATAACAAAGACGTACTTTGATGACGTCAGGAAAGAGCGTGGGCTCACGGGAGTTGTTGTCGCTGTCAATGACAACCAGCTCAGCTCATGACATGACATGATCGTTTTTACAAAATATACGGATATACGGCATCTCTCTGTAGATTTAGCTTGTCAAGAAGCTTTAAATGCAACCCCAATGTTTACCTGTGTCATGCTTCTCCTGTCCCCAAACCCTTCTCGGGTCATATCTTTCACCCGTACGTTTGAGCTTTAGTTACTGAGCTGTAGCAGCAGAAGGTGTGGCTAAGCGTAATCGTGGTTTATAACCAGACGAATATAAATATTTATATTACGCTCCTTCAATGAATGACCTATTTTAGAACATTTTTCGGGCACACCGGATTTTATAAGCACTGCAGTCAAACGTTTGACTGGGTTTGCGTTATGCATCCACTATGTGCTAAAGGCTAAAGGGAATGTAGTGAGAGCTCGCGCGCAGGTGAGGCGTTTATTTAGTTAGCATGAGCGCTCTAAAGCGGGCACGTACATTCGCAACCTGACTCATATGAGTATTCAATGTGCGCGGCTCGCTAACAGCAACAGTTGGCTGATTTGAATGAGACGACCGGAACGGGGAGCGCTATATGCGCGAGCAGCACCGGGGGACAGTGCATCTCGTCTGAGTGAGCGCTTGTGAGCGGGCACGCGATTTACACGCATAAAAATACGTCTTACTTTTTTTTCTTCGTCAATTTCTATGCTTTCTTGGCGGTAGTCCAGTGTTCCCCTTTGTGTTTCGCCGGGTTCCGCAAGGAAGTTAGAGAAAATAGAGGAGTCAAAGGTTACATGACGCCATAGACGGACGACGAAACGGAAATAAAGAAACGGTCCGTGTCTTCGAATTAAACTATAAATTTCTCCGTATTTGAAAGTTGGTGGAAACTGTTGGGATAATGTAAGTACACATCTAATAGAAATATATAACATAGATACAGTTATTTTTGCTATTTTTAAAGCCGAAAAAGTACATATTGTGGCTTTAAGTGATTGATTGAGTGATGATTGTTTGATTATTGAAAACACCTGATGGTAATGAGCAGAATTACAGTTGCCAATTTATTGGGTTTACAGTATGCATAAAGCACTGGATTCTCCATAACAGTGCTATCCATGTGTTCCTCCTGCACAAAAATATATAGATTTTTTGTTTATTCCTCAAAATGGGAAATCACAATAAATCAAGTCTTTATACAATACATATTGTATCAAAGCAAACAGTGGCAACAGGAAAATGATTCAATGATGTTCATTTCGGTCTAAATTAAAATAGTGATATCAAATGATTCATTTCTGTTGTAAATATCATCAATTGTTAAATTAGTTCATTTAACATATAAAGCAGTTCTGCATAAAAACAGTGATGTCATCTTCCAGCTTCCAGTTATACATGTACAATAACTCCTTTTTTAATGTCAGGATAATATAACACTAATGCCGGTTATAGTAATTTGTTACTGTAAAATAATGACCTTTTTAGTTTGTTGTGTAGTGATGTACTGTACATTTGAAATATCTAGAGACTTCAGTCTTGATTACATTCACTCTCAAAACTTTTCACCGAGGCCTAAAAGGACGTGTCATTCGGGGGCCAGGAGAGAATTGGGATTATTAAATTCTCAGATTAAGATGTTTGTCAGGAATCCTGATTGTTTATGACTGACTTTATGTCTGGCTTTGTGTGAATGAGAGAATAAAAGAATCTATTGTTTCATCTCCAGTAGTGGAGCTGTGTGAAGGAGGACTGTCTTGTGATTCGTATTAAACCTGTTAACCGCTTGTGTGATTTAAAAGCACCAAGTGCTGTTTTCCCGCATTTGCCTTAATGTGACAGCTATCATCTCTTCCACTAAAAACAGCTTTACTTTGTTAAAGTCTCCCTGTGTTGAAAATCCAACAATGTTTATATGTATATGTGGTGTTTTTATATGCTTTAAGACAAGCCATGTGCAAATTCATAAGTCAGCAGACTCAGCACCATTGCTAAGGATTTTCTCCTTAAAGGAGTAGTTCACTTTAAAAAAAAAAACTTTTGCTAATAATTTACTCACCCCCAAGTCATCCAAGATGTCCATGTCATTCTTTCTTCAGTTGAAAAGAAATTAAGGTTTTTGAAATTACAGGATTTTTCTCCACATAATGGACTTCAATGGGTACCAAACGGTTCAAGGTCCAAATGAGAGTTTCAGTTTCAGCTTCAAAGGGCTTTAAATGCTACCAGATAATGAATAAGGATCTTATCAAGCAAAACCATCGGCCATTTAAAACATAAATAAAAAAGTTTAAGTTTGATGAGCACAAATTCTCGCCTTGCTGTGTTCTGTGATGCACGTTCGTGACTCTCCTGTTCGAACTCGTTCATCAAAATGAACAAATCTTTTTTCGAGTCATTTGGTTCATGAACGAAATGACTCGGAAAAAGATTTGTTCATTTTGATGAACGAGTTCGAACAGGAGAAATGACCGATATTTATTTTTTGAAATGATCGATTGTTTCGCTAGGTAAGACCTTATTCATCGTCTGGCGACGTTTAATGTCCTTTGAAGCTGCACTGAAACTGTCTTTTGGACCTTGAACCGTTTGGTTCCCAATGAAGTCCATTATATGGACAAAATCCTGGAATGTTTTCATCAAAAACCTTAATTTCTTTTCGACTGAAGAAAGAAAATCTTGGATGACATGGGGGTGAGTAAATTATCAGTAAATGTTTTTTTTTAAAAGTGAACTACTCCTTTAAGATTGCAGTGAACCAAAGACAGTCTCAAAAACGCAGGTTTTTTTTTGATGTCACAAACTACCATGTATCCAGTCACGTCAAGGTGTTATGGTAAATGAGTGGATCTCTGAGCTGGTGTGAGTGAGTGGAGGCGGGACTAATTTACATATTCATTGAACCGCATATTCTAAATGAGGCAAGGTTTTTTTATGTCACTTTGGTGATCAAATATTCGTTTAAAAGGATACTGTTGACTACAGAGAGACTTTAACATATTTGAAAGATGCATTGCTTATCTCTTACGGTGTTCTGGATGGCTTTAGTAAGGTTGTTAGCTGCCATTCAATTCTGCTCTTCAAGGAACAATTCGATTTGTCTAAATGTGGCTTAATTACATTGTATGATGTTGTAGTCTCAGTTGGTATTTGATTTGTTTTTAGTCTCTGAGGTCTGCGTCACAGCTGCCTTTATATCACACCCCGGGTAAACCTCAACCCAGATCTCCATCTATAGAGGTGAGTGTCTGCAATTCTACATCAGACATCAATCTGAACGCATCTCGCTTTATTATTATTATATTAATTGTAAAGCTATTACAAATAAATGTAATATTGTTAATATGGTCATTTTTAGAAGGTACATTTGTTATAATATACAGAAATGGCCATCATTTTCTGATTAAAAGTCCATAATCTGTATTTATTCTAAAGAGAATATATTGATGCTGTTGGCCTATTCCTGTGTACTCAGCACAATCTGAATAAATGAAGGCTGTTCCTTTTCTGCCATTCTCTTCTGCAAATACTGGAGACGCTCTTTATCGCCAAATACCTTGTGATTTTTACACGATCAAAGTTCAACTACCATGAAATCGCATGCACTCCCAGATTACATTTAGATTTGTGTGTTACACCAATAGTTTTACATAAAATATAAATACCACACCAATAGTTTTACATAAAAATACATATGCCGTGTGTGAACTGGTTGTCATGCTGTTGTCCAGGCGACACTGGTGTCAGAGCTGAACCGCTTTGAGGCAGAGCTGGACTCAGACATTCGTGGTCTGGAGAGGAAACTGTCACAGAAGCAGCAGCGGCGAGGCAGGGGTGAGGTACTGACTCTCCTTTCTACACGTATAACTCTAAAAAGTACAGCCAAACAATTTTCCTGTCATTCCAATTTAAATTTCAGTTCAACTTCCTGTGGTTTGTGGCCTGTTCAGTTCAATACAAAACAAACACCCTTTCTCAAAGGTTTAGAGAGCGAGCATTAAAGACAAACAGACACTGCAGTTCATTTGAGAAGTTGTATTTGGCGTGCTGTATCAATCTCTTTAAATGGTTTTTAAGTCTTTTGGACTTCTAGTCAGACTTTAGTCATCCATTATGACCTCACCGTTTTCTCAAAAATTCCTGTACCCTTCAGACAAGGTATTAGTCTTAATCTCGTACTTGTTGTGCCAAAAAGGAAAAAAGAAAGTCAAAGGCTTTTTCTCGGTTTCTGGCCACTGCTGTTACCTTCCTGCCAGCGTGCTTCAGGTCGCTGGATGTAGGCCCTACTCTGACAGCTGTGCATGCTGATCCTCTCTATCACTTCCTGTCATGCTGAACAGACAAAGTCTGCAGCCGCCCACCGCTGATCTTGCCTTTGAATCACGCCAGCCTGCACAATGTCTGATCTTTAAATCCCAGCCGTGTTTATTTGATCCTTTTCTTGCCGTGACTCTCTTTCTGTGATTCTTAAAGAGACTGTTCACCCAAAAATGAGAATTCTGCCATCAACTGTCCTTCATTTCTTTACACACACACACACACACACACACATTTAAAAAAATAATTAAAATTTTGAATAATTTTAAAAAAAATTGTGCTGGGCAATGATTAATCGCATCCAAAATAAAAGTTTGTGTTTACATAATATATGTACTGTGTACTTTGTATATTCAGTATATTCATGCAAATATTTCTTAAATATATACATGCATGTGTGTGTATTTATATATGCAAAATAATTATACACACTACACACATATTATGTAAACAAAAAAAAACATTTATTTTGGATGCGATTAATCGCGATTAATCATTGCCCAGCCCTAATTTATATATAATATACATTATGTATGAATATATATATATATATACAGTATATGTTTCTTAAATATATAAATGCACATGTGTTTATTTATATATGCAAAATAATTATACACAGTACACATACATTATGTAAAGACAAACTTTAAAAATACAGCACTAGTAAAAATACATAAAAAATATATATACATATAAACATAATATAAACATATAAACATAATATAAACATATATTAGACAATATTAATAGACTTCTCTATATCATACAAAACACATTAAAAATACAAAATTCAAAAGTAACAAAATACAAATCCACAGATTTGATGTGAAAAATTCTGATATTTAAATTTAAACAATTCAATCTAAAATGAGTTTTTAGCTCAACGAAATCTGCACCTTTTTTTATAATTATTTATTTATTTATTTATTTGAAATCTGCACCTTTAATTGTTGAAGGCTTTATGACCCCCCATGTGCTTGTGAATTACAAACTGTGGAAATCTTAGCTGATGACCTCACATCACCAGTTCCATCTGATTCAGATTTACAATAGAGGCCTGCACAGGCTTTAATCTGAAACTCGAATCCGGCCCTTACCCCAGAGCGTTTATCGCCACCCCACCTGACCTGTACGGTTACATTTTAAGCTGGAACCCGAAATCCTTTTCGCACATAAATACCTTTTTATAATACCGGTATACAGTATTTTAGGATTGCATGCAACGATCAGTAAACAAACACAGTTTCATCAAGACAGAGTGGCCCCCTCAGTAGTCAAATAAATATATTTATCTATTTACACACACACACACACACACTCATAGATAGATAGACAGAAGACAGACAGATAGATAAAGTTTATTCTTTTGTCAACCCGAACCCGAATCTATTTATGAAACATTATCCCGATCCCAGACCTTTAATTTACAATTGCAACAGAAATATATGGAGTGTAGGACCCAGGGGAGAAGTGTAGCTCTCTGTTCTTCAGGAATGGTCACCGCCTCTTGAGATTGCTTTCGAGCTGCTCCCAAATACTCCTGTTGAACTGTGTCTATAGGAGAGTTCTTGTGTCTCAGAGGTGAATGAAATAGTGATTTCTATTTTCAGGGAACTAAAGCCAACACAGCAGCCACAAGAACAGAAGAGAACAGACAAGAAAACAGGTAAGTGTCTGCGTTTACTTATACTTTGGGGAAAATCTGGTCCGAGAAGTCAGCAAAATATAACAAAACTTCATACATAAACCTTTTTAATAAATAATAATAATAATAAAAAAAATATTAGGATAGATTCAGTCTTAGTGCATATAGTTTCACATATGCTATATAGCCAAAAATGGCTTTTCAGTCATGTAAATATAAATAATGTTTGAAGTAATATAATATAAAATAATATAATATAATATAATATAATATAATATAATATAATATAATATAATATAATATAATATCATATAATATCATATAATATCATATAATATAATTATCCTGCATCATAATTTCTCTGTATATGTCTTATATGTACCATTATATCACAATATTATGTGAACAGGTGGGATGAAGTTGTTCAATCTTTTTAAGCCTAGAATTACAAGTTTCGTGTTTGGAATGTTTTGTAGAAATACTATCTTATAATGCGTCGGCCTGTCTAATTAATTCTATTACAGTGTGACAAATGCAGCAGATTTCCCTGTTGTTTCCCTGTTTCACTCTCTTATTAAGGTCATATGACATGCCCGGCCTGTCTCCTCGTCTGATTGGTTAATTGTTGACTCTTTGGCCGTCGGCCCACATACTCGACCCCATGCTGAGCTCTTTGTGTGCCTGTACATGTGTTTGTGTATTTGCGAGAGTGTGTGGCATTAAAATTGAGGATGTCTCAGTCTTTAATCACATGCTTGACCTTGTTCGTCCTGTTAATAAAGTGGTACAGTATTAGTTCTTAAACACAGTTTTTCTGCCCGCATCGCTGCTCCACATTCAGTTGCCCCCCTCTTTATGTGCATTGACACAGCAGGGCTATAAAAGGCAAAGTTAGGTCCCTCCAGGCCTATACTTCAGATGTTCATGCCCATTCTGACACCTTAAGGTTCAGTATTTGCTCGCCAGGGGCCCATATCTCACTGGATCTGACACATTCTTGAGTTCTCCCTCTGTTTTTCTGTGGCATGTTGATGTTTTCTGCCCCCTTCAGCCCCCTGCTGACTACCTCCCCACCCTCAAAATGCCATAAATGCTACAAAAAGGATACAGAACGAGGACAGTTTTACAGCTTCCCTCTTTCTGGAATGATTATCAACCCTGGGGCTGAAAACCTGTTCACTGGTTGTTGTGTTCAAGAATTGTTATGCTGCCATTTCAACAACATATTTTTTTGATATAACGCATTATACAGTTCATTGTCAAACATTCATCGCCACAAGAGAAATGAAATCGGTAGAAATATTGTTAAAAATGCACATTTATTTGAGCAAACATATGATGTTTATGTTTAAAATGAGTAATTTGGGATACAAGGGATACAAAAAACATAATTCAACAGATATTTTATATATACAGTGTTTTTTTTTTTCTTGCACCGTATTATATTTTAAAGACGTTCAGAGCAGCAGAAACCTCTATCATTAGTTACATCTCTCAGGTCTGTCACATATTCATAAATATTCCCATAATTCAAACTGGATCCTCATAGCTGAGACAGACCATCTGTTGTGTTTTATGGAATTCTTCCTTGAGTCTCCTATGTAACTAAGTGGAAGGTTTTTTTTTGTTTGTTTTTCAAAGCTCAGGAGACTGAGATCTGTTGTTCATTTGTGTATCAGTGTTGTCTCCATTTATTCATTTAAAATAGGAATATAGTGCTTTAAAATAGCTTTGTTTGGTCTTGAGAGTTTTTGATGACAAATGTTGGAGTTCATGTTCATCTCGATTCCACATTTTGGTGTCTTGCATGGCAAATTTGAGCACATTCCTGAGATTTTTGATTTCTTTCTTTGGGAAAAACCTAGAAAAGTCTCTAAGTGATCCCCATTTAATCTCTGCTGAAAACCCCTGAGACATGAAAGAGGTCTTAATATTGTTCTTACAAATAACCAATAATTGTTTTTAAAGGAATAGTTCACTTTGAAATTAATTTTTGATATGTTTTAGCATAAGGGCATCCAAGATGTAGTTGTCTTTGGTTCCACAGTATTTTCAATTTTGATATTTTTAGGTCAAACCGTTCTTGTCTGTCAGTCATATAATGGAGATGTATGGGGTCCACCTCAAATAGCATGCACAGAGAAGTCCAACAAACCGCTCGTTTCGTGTCTTAGGCCATCAATATGTACTTGCATTTACGAGTCATTTAATCATGTTTAATTTGGACTTCTCTGGGCATGTTCTTTGAGGTGGACCCCATAGACCTCCATTACTGACACCTACATCTTGGATGCCCTTGAGGTAAGCTAAAACATATCAAAAATTCATTTCAAAGTGAACTATGCCTTTAAGGAATGATGCCAGTGTATTAGATGTGAACTTTCACCTCACTGTTTTTGACTACAGTGTTCTTCATTTATATGGTATAGATGTGTCCACATGATAATTTTGTTTTTCTTTTTCCAGCTATCCCATAATCCCCTGCTCAGCTGTAAAGCAGGGCACAACAGCAAGCTTCATGCATGCTGATGGTAAGATATAGTCATCTTCCTATCCCCTCCTGTCCTCTATTTCCTATTTCCTTGAACTTCTTGCCAATCTTCTCCTCTCCTCTCATTCCCCAAGGCACAATGTGCACAATTAATACAAAGTAAACACGTTTCTGTGAAATGAGGAAAACAAATGAAGTCAATCACTATTCATCAGGACAGGAAATGTGTAACAAGGAGCAGGATGGTGGTCTTGATCGCAGATTAGATTTTTTCCAGTTGTTTTTCCTGGAGATTAATGAAGAAAGAGTTGGCCACTCTAAACACATTAACGTGTGCAGAGCTGGAGGCCCGTGAAATGGTCTTTAGCAAAAGTTAATTTTGATGAAAAAGAAGTCCCAAATGGAACCGCCCTCATGATCTTCCTCTGAGTTCGCACTTTCGGGATGTAATGGCGCTTTGACGGTTGTGGAGCTCAAAAGTACTCATCCAGGGCGCACATCAGCCGCACACTTCATATGATCATTAGATTCTTCACCCTGGGATGTATAAGTGCTTAAAGTTGAAGAAGCAACCAATAATTGCAAACAAACATGGATAATAGACACAATTCTGCTATTGATTTTGGAATATTATGGACTGATATCTGTTGTTCTCTTCTCTCTACAGGTCGCACATCCTCAGACATGGATTTCCCACCTAAGAAAGAAGAGAGAAAGGTACAGCATTTGATCTTTTTCCTTGAAGTTTGGATGGAAAGTACATATTTGACACCGACTTTGAGAAAGAACGCCTGTTTTTGTTTTGTTTTTTCTACACAGATGAAAGCAGCCCGAGCCAAATTTAGTTTCCAAGCACAGTCACCAAAGTAAGTAGAAACAAAAGACACAATACAGATTCCATTATTAGTTTCAGAAGTGGATATGGTTGAAGGTTACGGGGAAGTCTGATCAATAAAAATTGCAAATGCTACTAAAAATCAAATTAAATTCTCTGATTTGTTATTCTGTATTATTAATTTGATACATTTTTACCACATTTATAATCACACACCCTATCTTCCCCCATCCATAGGGAGCTGACCATACAAAAAGGTGATATCGTGTACATACACCGACAGGTGGATGCCAACTGGTATGATGGAGAGCATCATGGGAGAGTGGGAATCTTTCCCACCAGCTATGTGGAGGTTTGTCAAGTCACCTTTATTTATATAGTGCTTTATACAGTACAGACTATTTCAAACCAGCTTTACATGGGATAAACAGGAAAAAAATGACCAATGATATAAAGCAGCTTGAAAAAGACAATAGCATACCTGTCAACACTCTCGTTTTTCCCGGGTTTCTCCCGTTTTTTAGCCCCAGACCCCTCCCGATTTGTTATTTTTACTCTTGTACTCGTTACTTAATAAACAAAATAAGATAAAAAGTAGCATCAAACAGGAATTACCCGCATAGATGGGGTGTTCACATTAGGGATGGGCAACGATTAATCGCGATTAATCGTTAGCAAAATAAAAGTTTGTGTTTACATAATATATGTGTATGTAGTGTGTATAATTAATTTGTATATATAAATACACACACATGCATGTATATATTTAAAAAATATTTGCATGTATATACTTTATATATATTTATACATAATTAATATTATATATAAATATAAAAATTTGACATATTAATAACACATTTTTCTTAAATATATACATGCATGTGTGGGTATTTATATATACAAATTAATTATACACACTACACACACATATATTATGTAAACACAAACTTTTATTTTGCTAGCGATTAATCATTGCCCATCCCTAGTTCACATAGACCATAAAAGGGGTGTTCGAGGCACACGCCACATACAATACAATTCTGCCGACAGTTAAACAATGAGCACACAGCTCTTAAAGGGGCCACACCTTATTTGCCCCCCCCCCCCCCCAAACAAAAAAATCTCCCTGATTTTGAAAACCAAATGTTGACAGGTATGCAATAGTGTCATTTTTTCAGATGAAGTCAGTATTGATTCAGTTCAGTTCAATCACTGTGTAAAGTTCACACATTCATCATCCAGTTCAAGTTTACTTCACTTTCAATAGTGTCAGTGCAGTCAAATCAGTGTCCATGAGTATGCAAATGCAACTCTGCATCTCGTCGTCTTTTGTCTTAATATCCCTTCCTATCTTTTCTTTCCAGATTATTCCTCCAACGGAGAAGCCGACTCCAATAAAGTCCCCTACCATCCAGGTGTTGGAGTATGGAGAGGCTGTTGCCCTGTTCAACTTCAATGCCGACCTGCCTGTGGAACTGTCCTTCAGAAAGGTGCCATAAATATCACACACTCTACCATACACTACAACTAATTGATTATGCACAGTTCATTATCATGAAAATCATTTACAGCAGACTAATTTTCTCGATTCTTAAGTGAGCCGTGGAAACCTTATTAATAGCATTTTGCAGCTGGTTTGAAATGTATAACATTTTGTGACCTGTCATTGCCTTTAATCATACTCTTGTGTTCACTTATCTCTTATCATGAACAGTTAAATTGTCACCAATGAAATCAACTGTAATTAACTTGAATCACTGTAATGAATAAAATCCCCATTGCTAGATGTTAAAGGGATAGTTTGCCCTGTCCGTGCAGGTTTGGAGACATGAGGGTGAGTAAATGGTGACAATTTTCATTACAGTGAATATCCCTTTTAGGCAGTGGTTCTTAACCCTCGGGTGCTCTTCACGTGTCGGACAAAAATGGCAGATTTTTTTTTCCCCAATGAAATGAATCTACTATATTTTAGTATATTTTAGTTCAATAATATATTTTATTTTAATATTTTGTATTTTTAGGGGATTTTGTGGTAGTAAATTATATTTACGCTGTATTTACAATCCATTTATTCACTTTTTTTACCAACCTGAACTGTCGTAAATCTTGATCGCTTTAGAGCACAGAGACTAGAGTTTGATCTCTTTTTAAAGATGACACTTGACAAATTATTGCTGGTGAAAAAAAAGTTTAATAATGTAAACGTAAAAAAAAGTTGTTGTTTTTTAAGAATTGTATGTTTATTATAAAAATATAAAAATACACAAAAATGCTATTTTCAATTTTTAAATGAAATTTAATATATATAAATTTTATACACATTTTACTCTAAATCTGCACAGAAAATCTAAGCAATAAATCTAAATAAGTTGTGTTCCAAATTTGAAGTTGATATCTCAAAAAATCAGTAAGATTTTGCTGGGGGCAGAACCAAAACTTTTCACTAGATGAAATTCGTCTCTCATTCATTTTCAATGAAGTCATTTTTGACTGCAAGGAGTACAGGTGTGACTATTTTTTTCAGGACAATTCACCATTTGAAATATGTCCATGATTTTTTTGTGTTCACATAGAAAAAAAGTGCCAAAACCTATGCAGAAAAAAAAAGAAAAAAAAAAGAAAAAAGCATAACATATTTCTTTCTTATATATATATATATAACATCAATCAAATTTAAATATTAAAATCCATTTCCAGTAAATCATGAACAGCTTGGGGAGCCTTGGAGTCAAGAAGGCTGAGAACCACTGCTTTAAGGCTTAAGTTTGGGGTAATGAATCTTAATCATGTCATGTTCATACATGTAAATCAAGTCTTTGTGATCGACTTCCAGCCCTAACTAGCACAGCTATGTACAGAAAATGGTTTCTTGGAACAATTATAGTCAATTATAGTAAATTATACAGTTTCACTATCATACACAAATATCCAACCACAGAACGCTGCAAATGGCCAATCAGAGTCAAGTATTCCAAAGAACCGTGTAATGAGTGATGACATTTCACATCCAAAACAGCTTCAACAGCTTTCTTTCTTCTCTCTTGTTCTGTTCGTTCTCTCAGGGCGAGATTATCTCAATCGTCAGGCGTGTTGATGATCACTGGCTGGAGGGTCGTATCTCTGGCACCACCCGAAGTGGAATCTTCCCCATCAGCTACGTCCAGGTCAACAAAATGCCTCGCACTAAAAGCAGTGATGACTTTCCATCTTCTCCCACTCCCACCCCAGAGCCCCTCAGTCCCGGCCGACCACAGCACTCCCCCCTGTCTCCCCTGTCACGCTCCCCCGAACCCCAGCTTTCACCTCACAAACACTCCAGCCAATCACGCTCCTCTCTGTCACACGCACAACCCATCTCCCCAAAACCATCGAACCACTTTTTGTTCTCGCCTGGCCCCACTTCACCCAGCAACAACTGGACGGGATTGCAGCACTCTCACAACCCACTGGAAAAGGACACCAGATCACCTGTGTCACCCTCCAATCATGTGCTGACACCTCCGCAGGGCCCGGGACTGCCAGCGAACACCGGCACAATGCCAGCGCACCCTACGTACATCACACAGGTTTGTGCAGAGAAACAATACTATAGTATTTACGTATATGGTAACACTTTACAATAAGGTTCATTAGTTAACAGTAGTAGTATTCATTTCAACACACTAATACATTATTAAAATCAAAGGTTGTATTTGTTAACATTAGTTAAACAATGAACAGCTGTATTTTAACATTAACAAAGATTAACTAATAAAGTAACACATGTATTGCTCATTGTTAGTTCATGTTAGTTCATACATTTACTAATGTTTACTAATTAACCGTATTGTGGAGTGTTAACGATTTTTTTTTTTAGGAAATATTTTGTATCGTGGTAAATAATGTGGCCAATGTACAGTACACTAAGTATGCATGAAATTGATCAAAAGTGTCAGTAAAGACACTTAGTTGCATCAAAAAGTCCTAAAAAAGTTATTAATCCAATAAAAAATATTAAAGGTGCAGTAAGCGTTTTCTGAGAAACACTGTCGATATATGAAATTGACACCCAAACAAACCCCTCCCTTCATTTCTCCGCTCACAAAATAACAAACACAACACACCCAACGACTAACATCAGACATCTCACGCAAATATGCTGTGATTCCAACCCGATCTCACGACCAAATCGTACGAATTCGACGAATGATTAAGAAGTGGCTAATTCGTAACAATTCATACGACCTCACTCGTACGAATTAGCACGATTTTGCTAAATCGTACATATTTTACGAATTGGCCAATTCGTATGAATTGGCTCGAATGACCTACCCCTTACCCCGCCCCTAAACATACCCATCACGTGGGTTTAGACAAATCGCACGAATTCGTACGAGTGAGGTCGTATGAATTGTTACGAATGAGCCACTTTTTAATCATTCGTCGAATTTGTATGAATTGGTCGTGAGATAGCGTAGGTGATTCAACAACAACTAAAGCATTTTTCGCTTCTGTGAAACAGCAAATTAACCCATAGCTGTTTGTCAATTCCGAGAAAGCAAAGAACGGACTTGTGTTTTCTTGGATACGTCTTGTTGGACGACCTTGAAAGAATTAACTCGGATGGACGCGAGGGCACAGAACGCATCTTTGTGAGAATTGAGATGCAATCTTGCTGCTCAAATGACCGTCCCAGCATATTATAAGTAGCAGCTAATGCACAATACACATAACATCACAAACAAGTGTCGTAACCTAATAAAACATTTATTTCATTTTACTATAGATATTGTTTGCATATAATTTGATATCTTTTTTTTATTGTGTGTGTGTTTATGAAAATAAGTAGTCTAAATGTGTAACCTATGCATTGTCAGATTCTTTTTTATTATGCCAATAAAACTACTGCAGGCGTCCTTCAGGTTATCACTTTATTAAATTTGAGCAAAACAAACAGACAAATTTACTTTCACGAGCCGTCACGTGTTTGTGAGCTTGCAATGGGAATGAGGAATCACAACAAGTTTAAAGCTTACAGGCTTCCGTACTTTGCCGCCCGCAGCGTCTTCTGGGATTTCGAATGGTTCGATTCTCTCAAGTCTGTATTCAATGCATCCTCGATATCAAGAACACATCCGGGCACTTGCATGTGTCCTCTGTACTTGGGTTCTTGAGAATTGGAATTAAAACTTGGACGGTTGATGATGACCTAGTATGAGAACGCATCATTAGAAACAGCCAATGTTACTATCGAGTAGGAACAAAGCAACCTTTCTGCTCTCTAATGTCGCTCCAGCGCTACAGTGTTTCTCTGCGATCACTCACTGCACCTTTAAGCAGGACAACTTGCTAGAATGTCACACTTTTTCGCAAAATATGATGTGGAATTCATAGCATTTTTGCTTTCCACAACAATTTGTAAGGTGAAGGACTCTTGTAGTATCCCTTAATTACAAAAACATGATTCCTGTCTTCCACTGAGACTGGTCACATCTGTTTGTTCAATTCTCAGCCGATTTTCACATTATTTTATGCCTAATCCTGATCTCAAGGTTTAGGAATTATGGCCAGTGACAGAATAAAATGCAATCATGTCCCAAAAATGTTACAACATCCAAACAGTTGACAGGAAATTATAGATTTTTTGAGAAAAAAAAAAAATTAGAAAGTGTTGTTTATGTACAGTTCTTTGACATTAATTGGGTATTTGAGCTAATTTTTCCATTGCAGATTGTAAAAAGATAAAGTCCCCTGTAGTCAATAACTGTATCTCTTAAAACATTTTGATCACCAAAATGACGCATTTTATTTAGTTTTCTTGTAAAAAATGTTCAGCCTTAAAATAGCTTGAATGTAACTATACAGCCTTGCCTCATTTAGTATATGCGGGTCTATGAATTTGCAAATTAGCCCTGCCTCCACTCACACCAGCTCAGAGATCCACTCGCTGACGATCACATGTTGACGTGATTGATTACATGGTAGTTTGCGATTTCAAACCTTGTCTTTGGTTCACTGCAGTTTTAAGGAGGAAATACTCAGCAATGGTGTTGACTTGTGTATTTGCACATAGTTTGTCTTAACCCTTGTGCATCAATTTAAAAAAGTTACACTTAGGTAAAAAGAGGACAAAAATGTCCATGTCAAAAAACTGTCATAAAAATGTGACGCTTCGGAGCACAGACTTAAGTTTGGTATCATTTTAAAGAAGACCCTTTGCAGATTATTGCTGAAGTAAAAAAATAATAATAAGTAAATCCAAAAAAAGTTATATAGGTATAAGTTTATGAAAATTATTTATAAAAAATATTTTATATAAAATATATATTTTATAAATCAAGTTGAACTCAAAACTGCAATAAAATCAAAGCCATAAATCTAAATAGGTTGTGTTCCAAATTTGAGGATGATATCTCAAAAAATGAGCTTTCTGTAACAGTTTGTTTGGGCGTAGTAACATATTTTCCCCATTGGGTCCCAGCAAAACCCCACTGGAGCTTAGACTGATTGGATTATTTTTTGCAGTTTTTCTCTCTTAGTATTACAAACACACACATGCGCACACACACACATATTTTTTTTTATAACACACATACTAACCACACTCTGACATCCATACCAACACACCCACACAAATATCGTTGCATAATTTATCCAGTTGGCTCTATAGTATGCCGAAGCAGAAAACAGGAATAAAGCGATATTTGTTTTATAGGCCAAACTTAAAAAAATGGCACCATCTGATAAAAAATAGTAAAATATAAAATTTTGAAGCCTTGCCACCAGAATGAAAGCCTCTTAACAAAGATTGCATAATTTTATAGTTAACTGAACCAGGGATTAAAAATGGCAGTTTTAATGGGTTTCAATGGGGACATTTTTGTCCAAAAGGTGCTGAGAGGGAGTATTTTTGTGCCTAATGCAAAAAATATTTTTTTTAAAGAAAATGACGGGGAAATAGTAAAATTCCAATAAAAATACACACCTGTGCCAAGTTTTTTACAGTTACACAGGCAAATTGATCCAAAAAACAAAACTGAAAAGGACAAAAATGTCCATAAGGATGCACAAGGGTTAAAGCATATTAAAAACATAGACATAAACAATATTAAAAGCTTCATTTTCACCACAGGGGCACTTTTTGGATAGCCTACTTCTTTTTGCCATTAAACTTTTGAGATTTGACTGCTTTTGATATTTTATAAAGCTAAAAAAAAAATTTAGTGAAAAGTTTTTGTGATGGAAAGTTTTATTGATGTTTTTGTTCTCAGCGTGATTAAATGATGTACTATTAGGCTATATAACCTTATTTGTAATATTATGGAAATCAGGGCTATATTGGAATATTTTTATTCTGTTTTTAGTTTCTGTTTCTCTGCTCCAGTCAGTTTATTGATTATCTCCTCGTTTGTTTCTATGATTATAATTACTTGTCAGTTATTGTTCGTCTTGTATGGAAGCCCCCTGTTTTGTTCTCTGTTCTCGTTTCAGTTTATGTGGTTTGTGTTTCCCTGGATATCTCTTGCGTATTTATTACTTGGAATGAAGACTTTGTTTGTTAACTCTGTGTCATCGCCTGGCGCATGCTGCATAACATTATCAATTACAGGCTGTATAATAAGAAGAAATGTTTCTTAAGCATCAAAGGAAGGAAGGATCATGTAACACCGAGGAGTTAAAAATCCAGCTTTTCCATCACATACATTTGTTTTTAGAATATATTCAAATAGAAAACAGATATTTTATACTAAAACAAAACTAAATTTTAACAATGATTTTTAGGATGGGACCAGAACACAATCTCCACAGCCCAACGCACAAGTTAAGATTCCCTCCACATCACGGTCTCCTGTGAACAAGGGTTATTCACGACAACTGTGAGTACATTATTTACTATTTCTGACCTAAATCAAGCAGACATAGATATATAATTTACATTTATTAGTTTTATGATTGATTAAAGGGAGAATTAAGTCAATTTCCTTGTTATTTACTCACCAACGTTGTGAAAGAAAGGGTAACACACTTTACTTGAAGAGGGGTGAATAAGACTAACATGACACCTTCATAATCATGACATGACACATGTTATGAATATGAAGTTTTATTCATGTTTGTGACAACTGTCATTAAGTGTCATTTCACTAAGTTATGACATTTGTAATGCAAATATGACATTTTTTTTAGATGTCTTTGTTATGACACCTTGATATAAACCATGACATCATAACCTGACAGTGTCTTTGTCATGACAACTTGACCACTAAGACAACACAACATGTCATAGCAATTAAGAAACCACCTGTCATGTGGTTGGTTTTGACTTTGGCTGTCATGAAGCCATTATAACTTTTTAATGACAAATTCAATTAGTACCACTGTAGTTGAGGTCACGAAAAATATTCATGACACAGTTATAATGGCCTCATGACAGCCAATGTCAAAACCAACCACATGACAGTTTAACTTCATTTTATGTCAAGTTGTTATGACAAAGACACTGACAGGTTATGATGTTATGGTTTATGTCAAGATGTCATAACAAAGACATCTTAAACAATGTCATTTTTGCATTCAAAATGTCGTTATTGAGCGAAAGACACTGAATGACAGTTGTCACAAACATGCATAAAGTCTCCTTCATATGTCATGTCAGTCTTATGCACACCCTTTCAAGTAAAGTGTTATCAAAGAAAGTCATAAGGTTTGCTGGGTAAAACATGACTGGTTGTTCATTTCTGGGCCAACCGTTCCTTCAAATATGTGCAAAAAACTGTACACAAATCCAACTATATTGTACCGATATCATTCTTTTTCATTCACTCTTTCTCTTTGCATTCAGGTATAAAGCGGTTTACAACTATAACCCCCAGAATAAAGACGAGCTGGAGTTGAGAGAAGGAGACCTGGTTCAGGTTATAGAGAAGTGTGATGACGGCTGGTTTGTAGGTAATCGCCCTTTAAGAAAACTCTACTCACACTGTTAGCATAAAGTCTCTCCACTTTACAGCTTATTGTGGACTGTTATTGTCAGAGCCGGACAGTATTGGAGTACATTTACTTGAGTACAGTACTTAAGTACAATTTTGAGGGATCTGTACTTTACTCAAGTATCATTTTTGGGGAGTACTCATGACTTTACTCAAGTACATTTGAGAGGGAAATATTGTACTCTTTAGTCCCATACATTTCTATCTATAACTGTGAGTAAAAAGTAACTACTTCTAAAAAAAAAAGGAAATAAGAAAAATCTCGGAAACCCTCAATTTGTTGTTTCCCTCTCAAACGTGATTGGATTGTGCAGGCGCCACTGATTGAGACAGCCTATCAGAAATCACCTTCAGCTTTCCGCCAAAGTCAACTCCATGGTCAGATTTAGATAAGAGACCAAACCATGGACGAAACAATGGATGGAGACGCAGCAGGTCCATCCCGGGAATGTGCCAACCCATGACCCCACCTCGCCACACTATTTCAATTTTCTGAATTTTCTGAAATGTTCTTAAATGTTAATTAAAGCAACATGGTAAAAGATGAAAATTACTTGATTTTACATTAACATTTTTCATAACTAAATAAAATTATGTATTTACAAACATTAAACATTGAATGGGGTAAAATTGACCCCAGGGATAATAGAAGGGTTAAATGTTAAATAAAGCAACATGGTAAAAAGATGAATATGACTTGATTTTACTTTCAATTCCTTTTACATTCTCCAAGGTATTTACATTAACACATAACTCCATGTGGACATTTCTGTCCATAAATGTAAGCACTGTGGCAGGTAGTGCAATATTTAGAAAATGTACTCTTGTACTCTTGATACTCAAGTACTTTTAAAAACAAGTACTTTAGTACTTTTACTTGAGTAGACATCTGACTGTAGTACTTTTACTTGTACTTGAGTAAAATTTGGCAATGGGTATCTGTACTTTTACTCAAGTAACAAAGCTGTGTACTCTGTCCGCCTCTGGTTATTGTTACTGTTACTGTTTTACAGGTAAAGAGACTAATTATAGTTTCTAGGGATGCATGATACATTTGTATCATATCAACTATTGTTTGTATTAAAGATAAATTCTATTTGACAGTTATATATTGATTATAATTTTCCAATGCCTAAATTGACTTCTGGCATTTTAAACTATTGATATTATTTTTGTGTTGTAGAAGAGAGTCTGTGCTTTTTAATCTGAGATTGACGATAATAGAACATTATACAGTATTATATAGAATTCTATTATGAAGAATATAAATGTGTGTCAGAATTTACAGTCCAAAGTTATTACAAACACTACCGTTCAAAAGTTTGGGGTCAGTGATATTTTGTAAAATTTTTGCTGACTCTCTTATGCTCACTAAAACTGCTTTTATTTGATTTAAAGTCATATGATCTTCTGAAATCATTCTAATATGCTGATTTGGTGCATTTCTAATAAATATTAATGCTGAGCAGTTGTGCTGCTTAAAGGGTTAGTTCACCCAAAAATGAAAATTAAGTCATTATTTACTCACCCCCATGCTGTTCCAACCCCGTAAGACCTTCGTTCATCTTCGGAACACAAATAAAGATATTTTTGGTTTAATCTGAGAGCTGAATCAGTCCTCCATAGACTGCCTAAGGGACTGGCTCTTGACGGTCCATAAAAGTCATTAAAGAAAAGGTTTAAATATTCCATGTGCCTACACGGCTCAATTATAAGTTTATCAACGACGAGACTACTTTTTGTGCGAAAAAAACACAAATAACGACTTTATTCGACTATTCCATTACTTCCTTATTGGCGCATGCGCGAGAACTGAGAGGAGGACGTTCTCCTTCGACTACTTCTTGTTACCGGCGGCTGCTCACCGCTTAGGAGTATTAGCGCCACCTACTGTATAAGATGATGTGCTGATATAGCTGGAAGTGCAAAACTTTCTGTTTACAAGCAGAGGAAGATGCGCGCTGTACATACGCTTTTCAATTAGCGTATTTTCCGCACTATAAGGTGCACTTAAAAGCCTTTAATCTTCTCAAAAAACGATATATATGGATCATCATCTCATACGGTAGGTGGCGATAATACTCCTAAGCGGTGAGCAGCCGGTAAAACAAGACGAGGTCGAAAGAGAACGTCCTCCTCTCAGTTCTTGCGCATGCGCCCATAAGGAAGTAATGGAATAGTGGAATAAAGTCGCTATTTATGTTTTTTTCGCACAAAAAGTAGTCTCGTCGCTTGATAAACTTAATTGAGCCGCTGTAGGCACATGGAATATTTAAACCTTTTCTTTAATGACTTTTATGGGCCGTCAAGAGCCAGTCCCTTAGGCAGTCTATGGAGGACTGATTCAGCTCTCAGATTAAATCAAAAATATCTTTATTTGTGTTCCGAAGATGAACGAAGGTCTTACGGGGTTGGAACAGCATGGGGGTGAGTAAATAATGACTTAATTTTCATTTTTGGGTGAACTAACCCTTTAATATGCTCATGGAACCGTGATACAATTTTCCATGATTCTTTGATGAATAGAAAGTTCAAAAGAACCGCATTTATTTGAAATATAATTTTTTTGTAACATTATGGGCTCTATCATGCACCCAGTGCAATGCAGCGCCAAGCACAATGCAAGGGTTTTTTGCTAGTTTCAGCCCGACGCTGTTATCATTTTCACATCCTGCGCAACGTTGTTTAAATAGCAAATGCATTTTCGCCCATTTATGTGCCCATTTAGTGTATGCACCCATGGGCGTGCTGGTCTGAAAACGAGGTGTGTTCAGGCTCAATGTTGGCACACTGCTATTTTGAGGCAACTGAAATAGACTCAGCCATTGACCAACTGAAACCTGGTCTAAAGTCAAATGGCGCAATATTTATTTATTTTTTTTTGTAATTTAAAGAGCGGATTAGTAATATGAGTCTATATAGGCACTGTACACTCTGCTTATTAAACACACAGGGATGCATGGCAACACACAAACATGCCAAATATTGAAAATAAAAGGATTACAATGTAAAAGATTATTATTGTGTACATAAAGATATGGTGGAATCTGGCTTGTCCTGTAGAGGGTCTGCTTGCGCATGAGCAGATCCGTTTGCGCTCTGAAAACTCTTTCGGTCTTTAAAAAATCTGAAAAAAAAAAAAAAATTTTTTTTAAAATTCTGTCATCATTTACTCACTCTTAAGTTGATGCAACCCTATATGAGTTTCTTTCTTCTGCAGAACACAAAGGAAGATATTTTGAAGAATGATTGGATCTTTGGCACCATTGACTTCCATAGTATTTTTTTTTTTTTTACTATGGAAGTCAATGGTGCCAAACTACTGTTTGGTTCCAATCGTTCTTTGAAATATCTTCCTTTATGTTCAGCAGAAGAAATAAACTCATAGGCCTACAGGTTTGCAACAACTTGAGGGTGAGTAAATGATTTTTGGGTGGAGTGTCCCTTTAAGAGAATATGGACAATCCTTTTAGACCATGCGCCGGGCGCGCTGACCATTTTTCCCGTCATTAAACTAGCAAAAGTGGATTCGGATACGAAAAATCAAAATCAAAAGTGATTCACGCACTTGCGGCGTGAGCTTTAGACCATGTGCTTAGATCGTTAAAATAGTGCCCTTTAAATGTCAATACTGTCACTTTTTTTAATTCACTGCTTGCTTGACTGTTTCTCATAACAACAAAAAATCTGAACCCAAATGTTTAGTGTATATACATTTTTCCATATAAGAACACAGCGGAGTATACAGTTCTACTCATAAACAGCATGTTACAAAACTGAAATATGTATATTTTAAAGAATGTACTGCCCTCTATTGGCCGAGTGTGACTTTACAGTAACTTCCACCATCGGATCATCTCATTATCAACAGAACATTCTTTTTTTGGGTGTGTTAGCAGAGCAGTAGTTATTTGTGCCATCTGTTTTCTTGCTTAAATGACACTTATTTTCTCTTCTTGTCAGGTACGTCTGAAAGGACCCAAGCTTTTGGAACATTCCCTGGCAACTATGTGGCACCAGTTTAGGAGCTTCCACCAATTCTTCCTGGCAGATTCTATTTCACTGACACTACAGGCTCAACCACTAATCATTGCAATATACATTCTGTCTGTACGGTCACTGTACACTATATATGAAACTACTGCCCCTCTTCACACACAAATGTAGACTTACAAATTCTTCCTTCACATTATCCACCAAGCATGTGCACTCCTCACCTTATTACTATGGCACCCATGTTCCCATAGTATCTCCTACTGATGTTGGACACAGATGGGTTTGTCACAGTATGATCACTCACGTGTGTATTTGTGATGAATCCACACTGCATTATGCTTAATTATCATTACATTTTACATCACGTTACATTTTACGTCACATTTTAACGACTTTGTAAAGTTAACCTCCATTTTGGTTTCAGATTTGCTATGAACACTACATATCCTGAGGATCTGGATCTAAGACATGGTTAAAAAAACCTCTTCTTTTTTTATTATGATCATCACAGTTGTCATTTACTTGCTGGCTTAGCTGCCCGCCACATCATATTATAACAGCCGCAATCTTTGCAATCATTATCAAGTGTCTGTAAACGCTTAATGCAATTGCCTCCAATTTTTTTAAACTGGTTCACGTTTATTGTGTAACAAACCCAGTATATGCAACATTATCTTAAGCTTTATGACAGGGAAAGTGTTGAGGCAGTGCTGTTTTAGACTCTTTTGTATGAATAAGTCTCCTGCTCAGAGAAAAATCAGTTCTGGGTTCCATCCAAACTAGATTAAACATGGTTTCTGACTATATAAACTATTTAAATCCATAGGCCTATCTAAAACCACATTCAATTGAACATACATTAATGCAAAAGGGCCATTCACACCAAGGACGAAAACTATAAAGATCACGATAAAAATAGTTCTGTCCCTTTAAATGCTCGAGCTTGTTACAGCATGATGGATTCTGATTGGGTCAATGTTTTTATTTATCAGCTGGATAAAATCGTTCTGAAATTGATACCAACATGTTATTTCTCTGCTGTTATCATTATATCTTTGGTTTGAACTCTGTTATTCTTTAAATGTGAACAATTTTTACAACTATATCGTCATCTTTATGGTTATCATCATTGGCGTTAATATAGCTTAACGATAGTTATAGAAATCGTTATAAAATAATAACAGAGTCCACATCACAACAACGACGGTCACGGCATAGTGACACGATATTGTTGGAATCACTTTTTTATTTTATTTTATTTTTTTCCAGCTGATGAACGACATCCAATCAGAATCCATCCGGCTTCACGAGCTCGAGCTTTTAAGTGACAGACGTCAAAACTGCAGCGCGCGCATAAAATAAACAGACCCAAATCATTTGCTGGTGTGGACGCTATTAAAGTTATAATTTTCGTTATCTTTATAGTTATCGTCCTTAGCGTTCTTAGATCAAACGAACATCATGATTTGCAGTTATAATCATTCACAGTCTAAAAACAAAACAAAAAAAATCATCAGTAAAAATATCTAAACATTACTGAAACAAGAGTAATTACCTGTGTGCTTCTTGAGGAGCAAAATTGTATTAGGTAACATTTAGAGATTATATCTTGAATTGAGTTTACATATGGTGGTACTTGTTTTAGCCACAAATCTTATAATGTATTTTGATTTATGCTTGAAACAAGAACTTAGAAAACTCTGTATGTCAATCATGATTTTACAAATTGAAATAATCAAACAAATTGTTTTTTTGTTTGTTTTTTGTGCACGTGCACAAGAGCTGGAGGTCTTTTTACTGTGGGTTTATTATAGCTGTAAAAAATGGTTGTTGAAGATGCCGGTGTTCATTCTATTCATTTGAATTCCATCATTAACTCCTTTTGTCTTCTGTTTTAATTTTTCTGGGAACTGAAGTATCTGATTGCATTTTGTTGTACAGATTGTTGAATCGTTATCGCACAGTTATCGAATAATGGGGGGGAAAAGATAATATATTTTTATTGACACACAATGTATTGTAGAAGGTACTCACAGATTTTGATAATGATCAAATAAATAACTGAAAAAAAAACATTGGTTGCTTGTTACTTTCATTAAGAGCCTCATTTTTTACACAGTCCAACCTGAATCTCATTTAGTGCCTGCCTGGTCTACGCTTCTGCTGTTATTCATGAGCTGTCTTTCATCAGTCAACAGAACAAAACAAATGAAATAATCTTGAGAACATGATGTCGTCTATCTTTCAGTGAAAGGCAATTGTCATTTTCCGAAACATACACAGATGAACAAGCTTAGTTTAATGTGTTTTGAGTTTGTATTGATTGATTTAGACTGATTTTATGAGATCAGGAATGCCGAATGAAACATAAAGCATGTTTATGTTACAAAACAGACAAATAATAATACATCTTTTAAAATCTGCAGGGTTTTTGTTGGTTTGTGACACTGCACTGATAAAAGCTTTACACTCAGCCCTTTGATGCCATAACCGACTAATTCTAGACTTGTGAATTTTTTTTAATAAATTGATATAAAACAAAGGTTTTAAGATTTGTATAAATAATTATCAAATTATTGCAATCAAATTAAATGACCAACATATAGTATATATATATATATATATATATATATATATATATATATATATATATATATATATATATATATATATATATATATATATTATTTAAAATAATTATTATTATTTAAAATAATGGATTTATATTTGAATATAAAAATATAAAAAATATACATTAAAAATATAACTGTCATGCAAAGCTAAATTTTCATTCGCCATTACTCCAGTCTTCAGTGTCACAAGATCTTTTACAAATCATTATAATATGATGATTTATTATCAATGTTAGTTCTGACAGTTTCTAAACAGTTGTGCTGCTTAATATTTTTTTATAACCTATGATACTTTTTTTTAATTATTTGATGAATAAAAAGTTACAAAAAGAACAGCATTTGTTTAAAATATAAATATTTTATAGATATAGAGTTATATAAAGTGAGGAAAATAAGTATTTGAATACCTGCTATTTTGCTATCCATGTTGTGCAATGACAGGCTTTTGCAGGTTATCAATTTGGTTTTGCAGTTTGTATTGTTTTGAGAACTGCATCAACTGTTGTGCAAATGTAGGCTAAATAGTGATGTAGAAATGCACCAAAGCGACTGAGAAAATACTGTAAATCCCTTTAGTTGTCATCGTCAGCAGGTGGCGCACTAGCACGGAGTCTCATAATAATTGCTCTTAAAATCATATTTCTGTTTCATCCCACCTACTCGACCCGCCCCGCGTGCCACCCTCGCGTGCCCACCCCCAGCCTTTATTTTGACAGCAACACGTGGCATGTGAGTGAGGAACGCGCGCATGATGCTCATCATCTCTACAGCGGAAACATTCTTGGGAAAAGTTTGAAAAAAAAAAAAAAAAACCAACCCTGGGCGGTGTGGGAATTTGGTCACATGGAGTGCACTGCCTAAAAACTGACGCGCTGAAAGTGTCTCAATCAGTTCAGAGTGAGACTGTGCAAGATTAGCGGCGATTCTCCGCGCTCACACAGAACGCGTGCGTGGTTTTGACGTCATCCGCACAGGTGTCAAACCCAGCGTTGTGATTACACTCCTTACCGCGCGACAACTCGTTACCAGGTAAGCGCATTTCCCCCCTTAAATTCAAGTTTAGCAGACATATACCCTTATTATGTTGTATTTTTAATTTTTAGAAGTGCTACATATTCATTATGTGCCTTTGCGTAACACTTCAGGTGAGAAAATGGCATCAGTTCAGCATCCTTTAGTCTTTCAATGTTACTCCTGCAGCAACGCAACTGTTTTATTGCATCCGCAGTTTTTTTTCTTGAAAAGTCTAACTATCCTATGCAGAAAATGTCGAATAACTTAGTGTTTCAGCTTGTTTAAGTGATGAATTTCGTCTAATGTGCCATGTAAATCGACACAACAGCTGTAACACTGCAGCTTGATTCAGAGGAGTATGAGCATGTAGTTCTCCATCACTCAAAAGCCCAATTTTCAATGGCATACTTTACGGTTTGATTATATTGTCAGAGCAGATTTTTAAAAACGTCAAAATTAGACCAAACTACAGGACATTTAATGACATTAAACTATTGACAAACTTATTAAATGGACACAAATAGTAAAGGGTTCAAACGTTTCTTTTGCCTTGCACATTATGCTCTCACAAAGACCAAAGAGAACAAATGGGACTATGTGAGACTGTGACAAGTTGATGGAGTAGGTCCTAATGGATTGTGAAAACCTTGGGACACCCTTACATTTTGAACATGACTATAAGTTCAGTTTAGAATATAACCAGATGTTATTCCATATAAAGCTTTAAAACGTGTTGCGTTATGGACTCTAAATTATAATGGATTTGAACCAGTAGTTAAGAGATTGTATATATTTTATTTTTGGTGTGATAAACATTATGAGATGGCATATGTCAGTGTGTGCTGCATTTGCTAAGAACATTTCATTTGATGTGCCTATGATGCCCAAAAAATGTTGTCAGGCAGCTCATCTGGTCTTGAGATATTTCTTCACGAAACTAAAGTATGTAGCCTACAGTTGTTTTTACTATTTTGAGGGTATGGATTTTCTTGTATTCTGGTTGAGGTTCTACTCCAGGACAGACTGGAATAATTTGGATTCAGTTATGCAGAATAATGTGAAGGGGTACAGCTTAACACGTCAGGCTTCAACACTATCCAAACTTGCATGGTATAGCCTCAGAAATGAATCTCGATGTCTGGCTTTTAGGAAGTTGTATATATATATATAAAAAAATCACCAGTTTCTACCAACTGCTGTTGTATTGTTGCTGTAACACAGCTCTCTGTAGGTTTAAAGTGAGCAGAAAGCAGTTTTGAGGCTGGGCACTGAATGTGAATGATGACTGGGCAGTGCTTTTGAATGGATGGGGGAAAAAGCCAGACATGTTTCTGTATTCACATGACCAAACCCATTGGAAGTGCTTTTGTACCTCTCCATTGTCTCCACCTGTGCAATTCTTCTCTGTCATCCCTCGATTTTTACCTTCTCACTCTTG
The DNA here is from genome assembly GCA_038021265.1 of Cyprinella venusta. Lineage (NCBI taxonomy): Eukaryota > Metazoa > Chordata > Actinopteri > Cypriniformes > Leuciscidae > Cyprinella > Cyprinella venusta. The sequence continues at coordinate 23,623,088 of CM075872.1, read as the reverse complement.
TGTTACTCTGCTTTACCCAATTTTCATCACCTCAAAACACACATTCTCGTTCATTTGTTTTGTTTGTGTTTCAATTCATTGTTCTTTTTTGGTGTGGCAATTATTGGTGCTGCAAACAATAGTGTACATTTCAGCTTTAGGATTATCGTAACTACTAAAAACATTTCTTAAAGTAACACCAGGTAACTTCTCAACCTTCATAATATTTTTCCAAGTCTCTTGTGATGGTACATCGACTTACAATAGGTTGAATGACACGTCTGCCATAGCCTGAGGGGGTCTGCGTTTTTAATCGTACTTTTAAACTTCAGGTTTCGGGTAGAAGTAGAAGCAATACACGTTAAGTATATTGCTTGCATACTATCTCTTTTTTTGTTTTGTTTTTGAATCTATCTTATCCTCTGTTTATCTTCATGAATCAAGTATTGCAACGCATTCTCATCCTTTAGCGTCATATAGAACGCTATATGACAAAACGGCGCTATACTACGCACATGGCACGCGTTATCGTTAATATAACACGCGCTGTGAGGGCTAAGTTTAGGTGTGGGGTAGGGTCTGCGTGTCATTCACTCTAAAGGATTTATGACGTCTTGGGTCCGCATGTTATATTAACGATAAAGGGTGCCATGTGCGTAGTATAGCGCCGTTTTGTCTTATAGCGTTTTATGTGACGCTAAAGGATGAGAACGGGCTGAGTATTGATAGTAGAGTAGCGAATTATCAATCTGGTAGCTAGTAAACAATATTCTAGTTTTTGATGGTTAGCTATCGTCTAAACGGTGTGTACAAGTTTGGTAGGGGCTACATTCTTGAAAGTAAATATATAAGATGTACAAAATCATATTAGGATACCGAACATGTCTGTGATATTCGTTTATTTTTCTTGCCTCAAGCTATAATGCAAATCGATTTGTAAAATTTGCAGATTCATATATGGTAGCTTGATATTATAATATATGGTTATTATCTACCACTCAAACATTGCATTGAAGTATCATATAGATTAAATAAAACGGTAACCAATAGACTAGGCTACTATAATGACGCTGGCTTGTAAACGCGAGCATCGCGATCATTTGTTCTTAGAAAAAAAATAAAACCCATGAAATTATATTCATATGACATGCTGAAATATATACCACTGTACCTGGGATGAAGACATTTCACACGCGACGCAAGCAGAACACCTGCATGTGACCACCTCGTTCAGTGCTCAGGGCTATCATGGTTGTAAACAAATACACGTGCATGTAGGGTGACAGATTTTACAACAGAAGTAGAGGACAATACTGTTTCCCAACCGTAGGGGGACCCCGAGAGCAAAATTTAAAATTAAAATTAGCAAAATTCAAATTTTTACCTTGCCCACTATCTGAAATAAGTTTAGTGTCCCAATTATGCTACTTAAAAGGTTCCTAAATTTGTTTTTGGAAACACTTTACAAAAACACTTTACGATTTGTTTGAAGATTCAGGCTGTGTCCGGAATCGTATACTCTCTTGAGTAGGTACTTATTACTTCATGCTAGATAAAAATGTATGTAGTGAATGTAATTTAGACATAGGCTACTACATCCACTAGGGCTGTCGCGGTTATGGAATTTCCCTTGCGGTTATGTTGAGTGACTCAATAGCTCGATATGTGGTATTACCGCCATTTATTTATTTAATTATTTAGTTTATATGTATTTGTTGCTATATAAATAAAGTTTACGATGTGTACCAAAACGAGGACATGTTCAGTAACCAATTTAACCGAAACTAAACTACGTCTACAGTATATGCGCATTGAAAGACTTTCACTCAGCGCGCATATTGTTATGACAACGAACTTTGAGCGAGTCATTGAACCGTTCATTCAACGAACACGTGTAAAAAAGCTGATTCATTAAAAGAGATGTAAAGAAACAAGATGTTTATTATTTTTAACTTTGAGGTTCAACTTTTCAAGGCTCAGCTGAGCAGCAATGCTTCGCATCACTCGGACATTAATGGCGTAGACATACACGCATACACGCGGATAGCTCAAAATGCGTAGAGATAACACACCACTTGACTCGAAAGTGGCGTGTATGTTTACGCAAATGTCATGATGTCATGTTGGTTAAAATGATGATGCGACAAATATTTCGCTTCCCTTTGACACAAGGTTTTCACGACTTCAAAGACAGACGCAGTTAATTGCACGCGCTCTGCCGATCTCTCTCTCATTCACTGTCTGTGTGAAGCCTGTAGGTTACACATCACCATAATAAACAGTCTTGTTATCATTATGAACTTGTTTAACATTCAATACACATGCATTAAGTTCAAAACAAGGGGTATAGCCTTAAAAAAAATGTGAATATCGCGGTTGCTGCGGTTGTGTAATCCTCTGCGGTTGACTCGTCAGAAGCGCGGTACTACAATATTGCGGTTACCGCGACAGCCCTAACATCCACCATGCTTGCTTTATAATGTGACCTATCAGCATCAGTTATGTCGCTTCATTACCATTCATGAATCGTCTCCCGTGGCCTCTTGGGATAGTAAAGTGTCCATCGTATGCACACTTCAGAATCTTGGCGGAATCAATTCCAGCGTCAATCCTTATCCTTTTGAAATGTGTGGAAAGTGGATTCGTAGTGCTAAAAATAGTGATTTCTTGACATTTCAACAACATGAACCAAACTCTTCCAGGCCTCAGCTACAACTGGTGTGTTAGGGTGGGTCAAAGTAGACATGGGGCTGGCATTATACAAATTTGTTTTGTAGGTATATAACAGGAACTAAGACTACAGATATGCTCAGTGCTGATAGACTGTGGAAGACATAACATCCACAAACTTAGTCACTCAGTCTGCGCTGTCAACTGTGCATTAAATCAGCCGTGTACAGGGACCACCAAGGCAAGTACCGCTTATGGTTTTGATAGTCAACTGGACCACAAAATAGCATCCCATGCAAAACAACAATTCAAAACAGTTCCATAATCAGATGGTTATTTCATAGCGGGCAGCAAACGGTTGTGCTTTTTTTTTTTTTCTTTGAAAGCGGCTTTTTTTTTTTAGCATGCAGTATGCAAAATTTTCTTCTCTCTTTGGTTTAGCAAGAACGTGTAAAAAGAACACCATGTGTTCAAATAGAAAGGAAGTGGCACACTCTGAGTCCGATATGATCTGTTATCAGCTGCTGTTGATGATGAAAGAAACCTTTTTCAATAAATTCATAATTGTCTTTTCTTTTATGTGCTGACTGAGAAGTTTCTCAAGCAAGGAGGTGCACAAATTTTGTTCCTAAAGTGAATAATCTAGATTATACAAAGGTGCGTTCACACATATGGTTTTAGCAAATTAAGCTTACAAGGAATTTGACAACAGGATATCACGTCACACTAGGGATATTTTGTAATAACACAAATAATAAATTCCAAATTTGAAAATATACCTTCTACTTTCCCTTTAATCAAACTGAGATTTGGATTCTCATTGACTAAACATCATCTTGCTGTTTGAAATCGCAATTGCATCATACTTGAACTTTCGAAGACGAGACACTTCTTTGCATGAGCGTGCATTTCCTCTTAACTGTGAAGTTAAGTACGAGTGACTGCTCTTTAATGAGGGTGCTAAGTTATTAGCATAATATACGCCCAAACCATCTCCTTACAAGGGCAAAAAAAAAGATGCTCTCTCACTGAAGATGATGGAGAGTAGTTGTATTTCTAATTTCTAGTAGCCTACTTTAAGTTGTTTGTGCGCACAATGTGGTATCTTGTTGCTGGTTGTCTGTCTCTTACCACATTTCCTGTGTGCTTTGTCTCTGTTTTGTAGCAGTTAAAAGGCTGTCTATGTTCTTATTTAAAGTCCGTGAACAGGATAATATGGTAGTTGTAATGATGGCGTGTCTGTCTGCAGCACCACAGTTTCTCTCTTCAGGGAAAAATCTACCCTGTGTTTTGTGCTGTAATTGAACTTGTGCTCTATTCCAGCCATACTTTACCAAAACTTGGTCTCCTCTTACCACTTCCTCTGCAAAAAGAGTCACGACAGTTTAACCACTGCCTATCATTGCTATCAAGACCGTTCAGATGAACTGAATTCTTGGCTGTGTCTGCATATCTTTGCAATCCCTTCCTTTTAACAGTGTCTGGACAGCTTAAAGGAGAAACCTGCACACTGGATCTGGATTGAGATTTGATCTATGTTGTGGTGAGCTCAGTAGACACTTTTTTTTTTTACTTTTAACCCTTAGTATTTTACTTTAAATGTAACTTGATTTGAATTCAATTGGACTTTTGATGTAGTCTAATTTATTGTACACTATAAACAATGCTGGGCTGTTTTAACCCAAAATTGGGTAAAATATGGACAAACCCAAATGTTGGGTTAAAAATGTATTGTAATTTTTGGACCCAAATGTTGGGTTAAAAATGTATTGTAATTTTTTTAAACTTTCACTTTCAACTGTACATTTTTTTTAATTACATTTTTAAACCAACATTTGGGTTTGTCCATATTTGACCTAAGTTTGGGTTGAAATAACCCAACATTTTTTAGAGCGATAGTTTTAAATTTGACTTTTAGTACAAATTCCGTTTTACTCATTATACAGTAGCAAAATAAATAAATAAATAATAATAATAATTAGTGCTGTCAAATGATTAAAATATTTAATCTTGATTAATCGCATTAATGTCACAGTAAACTCGTGATTAATCGCATATTTTTATCTATACTAAATGTCTCTTGATTTATTTTTGTCCCATTATTTTTTTTCCCCCTCATTTTAATGCTCTTATCAACTTGGAAAAGTGGATTGGCTTGCTTCGTGCAAATGTTTTTTATTGAGAACAACATTGCCACACTGTGTTTAATTTCACACTAACATTCTCACTTGCAATAATCTCTCACACAATGTAACACTGTCCATCAATAAAAGGGTGAAAGAAATACTGATGAGGTCCTGATATTGACAAGGGGGCGGAGAATTCGCATCAACTGTGTGTGTGTGTGTGTGTGTGTGTGTGCTTGGCCTTCAACAAGTGGTATTTCAGACTGGACGTACTGCAATGATGATAGTTCAGTTCACAATGACAAAACACACAGGTCACTTTGGTCTTGTCAATGGAACTATTTGGCAAACTTTTAAAAGTAAACTTTCCATTCAGAATCTAATTGGCATCCATTTTGGCGTCTCGCGCTCGTCGTCCACTCAAAACGTAACGTTAACTGACTATTCGGCCCAAACATGTGTGCTGCGTGCTTGTTGTCAGTGTTGTGCCTAATTTCGAACCCCTGCCAAATTATTACCCCCCTCGTTGAAGTCAGTACTTGATTGCCTGATCGCCCCTAATCCTAACCCCTCCACCACAACTAATCCTACACTGACCAATGCTAAAGGGTAATAATTTGACAGGGTTCGAAATTCGGCACAACACCGGTCTAGCTAGATCCGTTTGCGCTTTGGTCGACGAAGCAACAAAACGTCTTCGCGCGGCACAAGCCATTGCAATGAATGGGTTTCGTAGTGCAGCGCCGCAAAACCATGTGAAAAAAAAAAAAACTACAAAGTTTGCTAGGCCAAAAAGATCGTTAGTCACATGATTAAAAAAAATTACGCTGTTAAAATGGGTTTGCTTTTTATATATATAATATATATATGACATATTTTTGTTGAAACAAGTATGAAATTTGACTGTGGTATAATATTTCGGCTACTTGTTGGTATTTTGTTATAATCGGCTGAAACTTTGCTGTCGTGACAGTCTTACATTATGCTATGTCTTGTAAAGCAAAGGACCACCACTGTAGCCTATTAACTAATTTTCTTTTCTTTTTTAAAGCTTTGTGTGACTTTGTGGCCTGTGGGGAAGAATGTATCATACTTGTCAGAACGTAGAGCTTGTGAATACCTCCTGCTCTTGAGTCATGATCATAATATCTTACTTGTTCTGTTTCTATGACAGCCAAACACAACAGCCGAGGAGTGAATCCTTTAAGCAACCAAAAATCAAACTCGCTGTAATTAGGTGATACTGGAATGTGGAATTGTAATGATTCATTAGGTGAAATTTTGAAATACCAACACACAGTCCATTATTCAGACTGAGGTCACGTCTTGTATTGTTCGTCCCCACCCAACGCCCTTTGCGTTCTTTTCTTGTCCACGTTGTTGTACTTTGTTTGATGTACTTTCTACATCATTAAGATGGAATACAGAGTTGACTCACTGACATTGAATGTGATAAGAATGTGAGGAATGTTTGATTTTGGCTTTTTTTTTTTACCAGAATGGGGAGGTGCTGCTGTGGCATTAGTGCTCTGGTGTACTGACTGGGTGTGTGTTGGACAGGTGTGACTGTTAAGCTCACTCATGGGAGTGGATCATGTGAGAAAACGTATGTTCAGTAGGTTTGGTGTGTGCTGCAAGGCTAGAATCGCTGTATGGATTTGCTACTGTACCTGTATCTTTTTTTTTTTAAATTTGTGATACTAAATACAGTCGTGCTCAGAATTAATGGCACCCCTGGTAAATATCATGAAAACTGGCTGTAAAAAATAATTCTGCATTGTTTATCCTTTTGATCTTCCATTCAAAAAATTGGCAAAATTCTAACCTTTCATTGAAGCAAAAGAATTGAAAGTGGGGGTAAATCACACTATGAAATAAATGTTTTTCTTCAAAACACTCTGGCCATAATTATTGGCACCCTGTTATTAAAAACTTTTTGCAACCTCAGATCTGTAAACTTTTGCCAAGATAACCGCTCTGAGTCTTCTCCTATAATGCCTGATGAGTTTGGAGAACACTTGATCAGAGATCAGAGACCATTCCTCCATACAGACTCTCTCCAGATCCTGCAGACTCCCAGATCCATGTTGGTGCTTCATCTCTTCAGTTCACTCCACTCATCAGGTCAGGGTCTTGGACGGTCATGGCAGAAGCTTCATTTTGTGCTCCGTAACTAATTTTTGTGTTGATTTTTGTTTTGGATCGTTGTCCTGATGGAAGATCCGACCACGGCCCATTATAAGATTTCTAGCAGAAGGCGTCAGGTTTTTATTTTTTATCTTTTTGTATTTGATAGAATCCATAATACCATGTATCTGAACAAGATGTCCAGGACCTCCAGCAAATAAATAGGCCCTCAACATACAAGATCCAGCAGTGTATATTTAACCGTAGGCATGGGGTATTTTTCATCCCTGTTTGCACCAAACACATCTGCTGGGTTTGCTGCCAAAAAGCCCCTTTTTTAGTTTCATCTCCGTTTGAAGATCCAGTCGTGTCTGACACCTGAATATGCTGGAGTTTGTTTTTGGATGACCGAGGAGCATTTTTCTTGAAACCCTCTCAAACAACATGTGGGGATGTAGGGGATGTCTGATATTTTTTTTAGGTTGACCCCAAGACTCAACTAATCTCTGCAATTCTCCATCTGTGATCCTTGAAGAGTCTTTGGACACTCAAACTTTCATTTTCACCGTCCATTAAGGCAAAATAGACACACGTCCTCTTCCTGGCAGAATCATAACATCTTTAGTTGATTATAACTTCTTAATTCTTGTCCTGATGGTCAAAATGGGGATTTTCAATTCTTTAGCTATTTTCTTACATCCACTTTCTATTTTGTGAAGCTCAACAATCTTTTGATGCACATCAGAACCATGTTCTTTGGTTTTATTCATTGTGATGGATGATTCAGGGAATTTGATCTTTGTGCTTCCTCATATTTAAACTCCTTGAAACAAGAAGTCATAGCTGGACAGTTTCATGTTCCTAGTCACCCTGATGTGCTTAAAAAAATAAATATTAATGGGAATGTACTTCAGAGATATTTTTCTCATAAAAAATTCTAGGGGTGCCAACAATTATGGCCAGAGTGTTTTGGAGAAAAACATTTATTTCATAGTGTAATTTACCCCCATTTTCAATTCTTTTGCTTCAATGAAAGAATGTTAGAATTTTGCCAATTTTTTGAAAGGAAGATCAAAAGGATAAACAATGCAGAATTATTTTTTACAGCCAGTTATCATAATATTTACCAGGGGTGCCATTAATTCTGAGCACGACTGTATGTCCTACGTCTGTATAGTAATTTCAAACTCGGAGCACACCCTGCCTGGTCACATTGTTTAAAGGTGATGAACTTGAATGCAGTGTACAGTCGCTTTGGATAAAAGCATCTGCCAAATGTTTAAATGCCACACTTGGCAAGTGAGACTTTGAAAAGTCACAAATTAGTCTGTGGTGATTGGAGGGGAGTGTGTAGTTTCACACTATTTTACAATTCTTGATACCAGTTTCACATCAATAGCAAGAGCTAATAGTATTACAGTATACATAATGGTTTGTACTTGTAACATCTAATTATTCTCAAATAGACATCGCTTGTTGTTCATGCTTGCATGTTTTTCCAGAAATTATTCGATACATGTAAATGTTCAGTTATAAATAGAACAGGAATAATTCAAGCTATAGAACAAAACCTCTATCAAAAAACAACAAACAAACAAACAAAAAAAAACATTGCAATATCAAATCAACATTTAGGAATTGAAAGATTTATTCAAATGCAAAATAAAACTACTTATTGACATAGTCTTCATTCCTCATTGCATGACTCAACGCAGGTCTGTGATTAAAATAATTTGTAAAGTAATTTTTCTTAATTGAAGTATTAATGTTAAACTTTGTTCATGTTCAATGTAGGGGTGTAACGATATTCGAACCGAACTGATTAGCAGATTTTTTTTTAATCCTTGTGAAACGTTTAATTGTAATTGAATTAATTTAAAGACAAAAGACAATTTTTTTTTCATTAAACCACTGTTCAATTGTAGGGGAGTAATTAAAGTCTTTAAATTTGTGCTAACTGCAATTTTTATTAGAAAAACTGTCCACTTCATGAGATGGTCTGAACATGATTTGTATCCTGGCTATTTTAGAGCTGTTGGAGGACTTGGAGTTGAGACTGAGACTATACACCATGCCATATCTAATTTTGATCATCTCATGGTATTGTTGTACTGGAATTCTCTTACACATCTTCCACCAGAATTGTGTAATGAAATTGAAAACAATTCCAGTCAAATGAGGGCAAAGTTTAGGAATAGATCCTCGCACAGGCATTCAAGCACCCACTGAAGACATTCACTTCATTGAATCAAAACTGTTATATAACTGCTTCCGATTTAATAACTTTCCCACAGATCCGAATACTGAAATTGGCATCTTTTCCTGTTTCTCTTGGAGAACAGCTTTTTAGCACATGATGAGTCACTCAATGTGTTTACTGTGTGAAAATAAAATAATTATGCTTTATTTACCATGTCACAACTTTTCTTTTTGATTAAATGCCAGAGATGTACCTCAGGGTAAATGTGTGCGAATTGCAATGCACAATAATTGCCTTGGCTGAACTCAACACTACTTGAACTTGTTTAAACGGGATATGCTTTGATTTGGGAGAGCATTATGATGTTAACATGAGGTGAAAAACATTTTTTGCAAAAGTTTGAAGTATCTTGGATAGTTCCTGATGACTGTAGGCTATAAAGGAGTTTCAGTTTGAGCGGTTGCAGGAGCAGTAATTATGGCAGAACTAGACGTTAGACCTAGACTCAAATTATGCCCCTTTTCACAAGATGTAAAATAAGTCTCTAATAGGGATGCATGATTTGGGCCAAAATGATAATCACAATTATTTTGATCAATATGGAGATCACGATTAATTATCATGATTATTTGTTGATTTTAACCAAAACAAATGTTAGAGGTGCAAAACACAAGTCTCTGAGTTTTTGCAGAATTATGCCCCCACTGGCGACAAGCGAAACTGTGTTTAGCTCACTCAGGGCGGGTCTAGGCTAAAACTGCAGTGTCAATCTGAGAACGGCTTGTTCTGAGACTGATTAATGAGTATTAAAAAAAACAGACAACGCGGATTTTTTATTAATATTGGGTGGTTGTGTACACACCCTGCCAACCTATATTTGTTCAAAAGCCATGTAAAAGTGAATTTTGCATAATAGATATATGATGCTTCCAGTGAATATAGTTCATTTCAGTTTCAGCCTTATTTGTTTCTTTTTAGAGTTTTGAGAGCTTCCTGGCTGACCTTACTGTCTGGTCACTTAGCTTTTACTGTGAATGAAGCAAAGTAGGATTTCTTTAAGCGTTTCTGAGAAGACTGATTTGCACCAGGGTGGGAAAGCTTGACAAGGTACTTTTGATTTAGTTAACTAAATAACAAAAAACAGGAGGGAAATTTGTAAAAAAGAATTTGTATTTTCAAGAAATTATATTTTGCTTGCAGAAAAGATTACGCATGATACCATTACTTTCATGACAGTTATGCAAAATTGGCAACATGTACTATCCAATTCTCATTTAATTAATGCAAAATATAATTTGAGTTTTTGGTTCCTTCTCACAGTTGCCTTTGGCTTGCATGCTAGACAAGTTACTGTTAATGAATGATGTATAGTGTGTTTGTGTATATATATATATATAGTATATATACCAACCATATACCAACATATACTTTACAGAATATCTCATTTGCTTGATTGTGAACCATATAATCACACAGTTGTAATCTGCTAAATGCAACTAACCTTTGTTCTAACCAGACGCAAAATGAGATATGCGACAATAGGTGGCCATTTTAAGTAGAATGCTTTCTTTTTTTCTGCAATGTTGTGGCTACAACATGCACAGTGTGACATTGATAATCCCAGGTACTGTTTATGTGATTTATTTCATGTTAAAACCGTGTAATACGTGTGTAAATATCATTTTGCGTGACCTTTATGGTGAATCAACAATGGAAAATCCACATCAGTTCTTGAAGTTCTTGACCTAGTCTGAACAAACAAGTCTATTCTATGACACAGATTGTCATTAATTTTGTATTTTTAGCATATTTGTTCTAAGAATTTCACAATGCAAAACATCATTAGTACTAAAATAGGCTTAAGTCTATTCTTTTGGGGTGAAATATGACTCCATGTTCTTGACAGGTTTTGTGAGAGTCTACCCTTTCTTCATCCTCAATCTAACTTTGTAATGATATGTGCTAAAATCTAACGTTTGCTATATAATGTTTCACTAGCTCTTTAGCCTTTCCTCAGAAATCCTCTGACCTTCTCAAGTTTAAACTGAGTGCCAACGTACCATACAAAAAAGGCAGCTTTATGGGGTCTAACACCACCTTGGATGTGAAACCGTTGTAACTACGCAAATGTTTTTTTGTTTGTTTTTTTTGACTTATGTCCTGTAAGATTCAAACTTTTGGCCTTGGCCAGTTGCTGCTCAGAATTGTTCTCTTTCCTCATGATTCAGTATACAGATCTCCAGGCACTGGTTGAAACTTGATAATGATTTTGATTTAGGGATGCACTGAAATTTCAGATATTGTAATTTAGGTTAAAAGTACAATATGTAAGATTTTTGTAATAAAATATATAAAAAAATATATTATATAAAAAATATAAAATATAAAAATAATAAAAATTATTTTGTAGTAAAATAAAAGTTGTGTACCAACAATGTCCCAAAAGTTCTAGTAATTTTAGAGAAATCCCAATTTTAAGTAATGGGTCATTCCTGGTCATTGTCGCCTGTCAATATCAAACTAATACCGCTCGTACTACAATAGTAACCATGGCCACAGATGTGTACAACTGTGTTACTTCTAGAGGCACGTTCACGCTGTTGTTTCATTCAAACGTTATGGATCATGGCAAGCAGACTTTGGAACAAAAGAGAACTAAAACGAGGATCAATATCATTTTGCCGTTTTCGAGATGACGTGAGCTCCACGTTCGCGACTAACTTGGACTTCACGAGTCACGACTTGACAGGGAAGCTGTGCATGTACTTTATTAGACAGGTGAGCGAATGTACATTGTACAAAAAACAATCTTATATAGTTCAACATGATGAAATGTTAGAACATGATCAGTGTTATTCTAATGTTGATCTAGCTTACTGCTAGTCTCATACAGCCAACAAACCTATCACATATAATAACTTTATAACTTTCAACACTCTCAAATGCAGTTTTTTATGATAGACCAACTGAAACAGCACTGTGTCTCACAAGTTTATTTTGTCAAACAAACTGACCTGTGTGAGTCGTAATTTGGCAGAAAGAAATGTACTTATTCCTTTATATCCGAGGGACTTGCGTGTGGCGCTGATATCCATCTCTCATTAGCAATCGTGCCATGCTTCAAACCACAGTCATGTTAAAAACATGAATGTATTCACTCCTCTATAAACATTATTAGATCCATCAGCTTGATGAAAGTTCCATAATTCTGCTTATGCATCACCAACCTACGCCTTTGTTATTGGGTTAGCGACCCCTAGCGGCAAAAAAAAATGCATATTGTAGCTTAAAAAAATGCCAAAAAAACCTCTCTACTTTGAGTTTTTAAATTGGATTACAAAGAAGGTTAAAAATATGAGCAGAAAAGACTATAAAAGAAACTTTAATTTTGAGGAGCTACATTAACATGGTATAAGTTAAATTATTGTTTGTAAACTTGTTTTTTACATTTATTTATATGTATGTGTGTTTCGACTTTTTTTGTTGCATTGACTGCTAGAACCTCTATTAAATTGCATGTAATTGTTTAGGTTTCATGAATTACTAGAATTAAAATGTTTATTTTTTGTAAGAGATTTGTTGCCTGGATGTCAGCTCAAACCCCACCCACAACATTTTTTGGTCGGGAAGTTCGGTCTGGACTCGATCCATTGAGGAGTAATTATGATCAGTCAAAAAATGAACAGGCCAATCAAATTGCCAGGGCGGGCTTTAAACGATGATGGAAAGATGATCTGCAAGGACGTAATTATCACGTTATCAAAGAGAGCTTAACTGGTTTCCCTCAAAGATGAGTGCAGCTGGAGAATTGAGATGTATAGATTCCGTTGTCGCGTCTGTTGTAAAATAAATCAATAGCGCATTCATTTTAATAGACGAACAGAAAACTGCAATCAAGGCATTTGCTGATCGAAAAGATATTTCTGCCATCCTTACTACATGATTCGCCAAAAGTGTAACTTATCAGCTGGCTCCGATGGTCACTAAGTAGATGGGACGTAATGAAAAGCCTGTTGTTGCTGTGGTTTCTCTTTTGGTCGCACTCATGGAGGACCAAGTAAAAGAAGCAACACTCGTTATTTTACTTCTAAAAAAAGTAAGTTCTATAGTTGAAAACTGTGCTATGCAATGTAGTTGACTTACTGCGTTGCTCTGATTGGTTGTAGGTCTACCGACTATCCAATATCGCAAATATATATATCGTGATATGCATATTACAACAGCTTGCAATAACTGGGGTCATGAGTAAAAAAGTCACTCATTGCTCTTGGGCTGAATAACTTTTGTAGCTTTAATAAGAATCAATATATTTAGTTTATTCATTAAAAACTATAAGCAGTGTTTTATTTTTATATTTGATTATTCAGTTTCTGTTGTTTAATAAACCTAATGTAGGCCTACAGTACCTGAAACCCCAAACCCTCTGGTTTACACTAACACTTTTTATTAAACAGTAAAACACTGTAGCAAAAAGAATGTGAAATGTAGGTTTTATAAATTAATATATTTTAAAGACAGTTTGTTTTACACACTTTAAGCAGTATTGTATTGCTTATTGAATGTCGTATAATTTAATGAGATCACACTATTCTTCAATATCGTGCTGCCCTAATCACTTGTACAACAACGTTCTAATGCTGTGATTCATCCACATCACCATTCCATTCCGATCCTCTCATTAGCAATGGAAACAAATACCTGCTAATAGTTTATAAACATACTTCTTCTTCTGGGGTAGTTTGATAACCATAGCATTATGCCTCACTAATAAAAATGCCATAACACGGGCCACTGTGAGTAGTCTGTGTAAACATGAAAGATGTGGTAAAGTTGCAGTGTCATTTGGCCAGTTTGAACCAGTAATACCAGTCTCTGATGGCTCTAACCTGTGAGCTTTTGTTTGTGTTGGAATGTGTCGTATTTTCTGCTAGTTCACATGGGCTCATGCTGACATGAACAAAATCAGACGTGGTGTTAGAAAACGGCATGCTCAATATTCAATTTTGCCCCAACAAGACACAATTTCCTTTCACTGTTTATGAATAAGAACAGCAAGAGGATCAGCTTAAATCCAATGTGCCGTTACTATGCATTTAAATGGCACAACTGCGCATTACAGGTTCGTTTTGCCAGTTTTCCGTGCTCACATCTCCTTAAATTTCCCTTCCTTTGAAAAGCCAAAGGAACTTAAACTAATGGACTTTCTGCAAATGCCAAAAGGGTAAAATGGAAACACGGACTCCCCTAAACTGGCCATTTATTTTTGAGATGCAAATTCTTTCACTTTCCCAGTCAGCTGAACAATGTCTATTTTTATCTTGCTTAGTTACTCTTCCTCCCAGCCTTTCCTTCCCTTTGTGATTGAAAATGGTTGATTTGAAAAAAGTTTAAAAGCTGGTACCCCTTACTATTATGATCATCAAGACTGTATGTATTTATTAAAAATGATAATTATAAATGTAAAACTGATGCCTTTTTACTTAATTCTTAGATCAATGTGTTCTATGATAAAAGTGCACTGACTCTGTGTGAATCTAGTAATGTTCAAACCAGTTGGGCTGGTGCTAATGAGAGCAGCCGAGGATCCACTGTAACATGTTGGATTAATTGAGGTTCTGAAGGGAGGGAAATGTGGCTGCTTCCTCCTCTGTGATTACATAAAAACTCAATAGCTATGCTGAGCAGCCCGAGTCTCTGGAGCCCACATAATTAAGAGAGATCCTCCCGAACAGAGGCCTCGTTAAGGCTGCTAATTGCCTGGAGAGCTAATGATGGGGTAGATTTGCATTCCCTCGGACCAAACTCTCCAAGAATGCAGCGACATCCGTAGCCTCAACTGGGTCATGGTGGTAGGGGGGAGACTGCTCTTGGTGTGGGTTTATGTTTGTCCCGTGAATGGAGCCAATTTCAAGCTTTCACACACTTTCTCCTGTTGATATTAAATTCAGGACAGTGTGACACAGACGGTGACCTATCTACAGTGTTTACATGTCCAAATTCTTTAAATTCCTCCTTTAATTACATCATTATCAAGGTTGAATGAACCATGTGGTCCTTTTAAAATGCAGTTGATACTGTAAATGCAATAAGGTCGGGTTGTATATCACTCTATGCCGTGTAACTGAACAAAGGTGTCAGCTGGTAGAGATTATGCTTGTATTGCAGCTGAATACTGATTTGCTGTATGCTATTAGTGGTCATCACAACTGCTTTACACTTAAGAGAGTAAAAACAATACAGAGGTGCGTTTCAAATGTTTTATTGTCTCTTAGTTTGTTACCATTATTTTTTTTTAAATATTACATTTCAGTGTTGGGAAAGTTCACTTTCTACATGAACTAGTTCAAAGTTAAATTCACACATTTTAAAATGAACTAGTTCATACTTCAAAAAATGAACTAGTTCATTTCTAGTTCTTTTTTTCCATATGTTGCGAGCTTTTTTTATTATTGCCACAGCCCATATACAACCAAAGACAACAATTATTTTATCGACGGGCAGTTTGCACAGAAATGTAAGATTTGTCCCATCCTCACCGACCTCGTCATAAAACCCGTTTAAATGATTGTACGACGCCTCCTCGCTCGCTGGTTTGTCGACTGCAGCCGGGGTGCAACACTGGAGGCTGGTGTTGCCAGATTGGGTGTTTTTTCGCTACATATTAAGGCCTGTTTACGTGTGTTTTAGCTGGGTTTTCGTCTGGAAGGCTCTAGAAATTTGGCACCCTATTTTATGAAGTTAAACTGAGAGAGCGTGCATTCACAGACACCAGAATGAACGTGTTCATTGTAACGTTCATCAGACAGTAATATAGTACGTTCAGTTCACGTTCGCCCAAAATATGAACGCATTCATTGAACGCGTTCAGGCACAACACTGCATTTAGCAATGCGCTGATATTTAAAGGGTCATGATATGGATTAAAAAAAATACTGGTATATATTTTGACATATATTTTGACATGGTTCACTTGTTTGTTTGTTTTTTTTTTTGCACAAAATATATACGTAAAGCACTTTCGCTTTTAAATTTAAATGTAATTTTTAAAATTCACTATCACACGTACTCCATGTACTATAATTTGTGGGAATCAGGTAGCCGCTATCAGTATGTGCAGTATAAAAATGCACGCTCGCTTTTTACTTACTTTTTCTGAAATTGTGATCAAGTATCAGCTTCTCTGTGTATATAGGCTGAATAATAATTAAAAAAAAACACATGCTTACGTAATGTAAAACATTTTGATGTGGAATTTCCAGATACAAATTATGAGATAATGAGTGATAAAATAATTGTCATACCACTCCTAATGTACAATATCAGAGAGCCAAAATAAGTGGCCGGTTTAAAAGATAAATTTGTTGCGCATACAAGAGTATAATGGACCGGCCCTTTAATGACAGGAGGCTTTGATGAGACGTTTTCGGTGTTGCATAAGAATATGGAAACTATGAAAGGTCAAATCGGGGTGAGTAATCAGACAGACAGGGCGAGATAAAGGCTGTAAACCTTAGTTAATTATCAAAGGAGAAACTGCTCACCCCTTAAAACAGTAGTTTTACAGGATATTCTTGATCTGATATATTTACAGCCATCCACCTTATTTTGCAACACAGAAATATTGAAGTTACAAATTAAAAACAAGGTTGATAAAACAATTGCAGATAACATCTCAGAGCCAATATGCTAACAATAAGTTCATACAGTAAGTCACTTGTCTTTGTTTTTGAAGGTTTGCATTGGAGCGTCCATGCATGTTTTAGCTGTAAGGTAAATAGTTCAACACCTTGGTGAGACCTTGTTCAAGGCTGCTGCAGGCTATGCTTCACTAAGTCTTCAGTATTCAAATAGGGATCAACATTCCTAGAATATCTCTTAAAATAGTGGTTTTCAAATGTGGGTCCTGGGTCCCTAGTGCCAGAATTGAAAACCACTGCCTTACACCTCATTTAAGCCTGTATTATAGCTACAATGCACTCCTATTGGAGAGGTCCACATTAAAGGCATACTCCACTTTTTTTGGAAATAGGCTTTTTTTACCACTCCCCCAGAGTTAAATCAGTTGGGTTTTACCGTTTTCGAATGTATTCAGCCGATTTTCTGATATTGAGAAGAATATCAGTAACCAGACAGTTTCTGGTCTCATTGACTTCCATAGTATTTTTTTCCTTCTATGGAAGTCAATGAGACCAGAAAATGTCTGGTTACTGATATTCTTCTAAATATCAGAAAATCGGCTGAATGGATTCGAAAACGATAAAACTGAACTGTCTAACTCTGAGGGAGTTGTAAAATGAGCCTATTTCCAAAAAAAGTGGAGTATCCCTTTAAGTCTTATGTGCTTAAGTTTTTTTTTCTTTTTTTCCTAAAGCAATATTTTTTCAATAATCTATCAGCTCTTACTTGACCCCTTGTGTTGATTTCCAAAGCATCTTTAATTTTTAAAAGGAGGAATTGCATGATAAAGTGTGAGTGTGAACTCATCTTGATGCGTCTGAGAAAATCAAAATATGCACCTCAGCTCTCTACATGGAGTAAACAAAAACAAAGTAATGGCGCTTTTCCACTACACAGAACCAGCTCGCCTCGGCTCGGCTCGGCTCGACTCGACTCGCCTTTGTTTGGTTTTCCACTGTATAAAAGTTGTACCTGTACCTGCTTTCGGGTACTTTTTTTCGTACCACCTCAGGCGAGGTTCTAAGCGAGCTGAGGCGATACTAAAATGTGACGTAAAACAATGCCGACTGCCGATTGGTCAGAGAGAATCGTCACTATTCACTGCGTCATCTTGCACGCGCCAACCGGATTCGTCTCGTTTTTTCAGCAGTGTTTCGTTTTGCTGCCCTCAGCCTCTCATGAAACAATGTTTGTCTTCTTGCTGTGAGAAACAGCCACATCCCGAGGATCAAAAACAGCATACACTCGATTTCCTCCATTGTCCTGTGTGTGTGGGTAGCGCGGATATGTGTCGCGTATTAGATTACGTCACGGCAGTTTACTGCGGCGTCGCTATGACGACCGGGTACTATTTGTGGCGGTACTATCTGCAATGGAAAACGGAGCCAAAAGCGAGCCGAGGCGAGGCAAGCTGAGGCGAGCCGAGTCGAGCCGGTACTGTGTAGTGGAAAAGCGCCATAAGTGTACAGTATTTATGCATCTGCTGATTTTACAGCCTGACCCCTCCAGCAAGCTGCAGAATTGTACTGTCTTCTCCCTCTGACACCACAGACTCAGAGTCAGATCCTGGTTTAGATGTGGCAGCCTCATCATATTCTCTATCAGTAGCCCCATGTAGGCACGGAGATCTGTGGAGTCCACCCCGGTCCAGTTTCTCATTGTGTGGCGCCCATGGAGAGATTGGTCATGTTGACAATGAGGTCAATCATCTCCTCCTTAAAAAATAGATTGAACACAGAATCCATGTTCTGGACTCTTGCGATGGCATAGCGCGTCGGCCCTAGAGTCGCACCTGGCAGGCTGAAGAAAGGGAGTTTTCTCCACATTGCCGTTTCTCCCAATCCACCCAGATCCAGGATCCTCGGATCCTCCTCGTCAAGTCAATTTATTTATAGAGCACAACATAAACACAACATTTGTTGATCCAAAGTGCTTTACAGACGGTAAAAAAAATAATAATAAAAATTAATCGAGAAAACTGTTAATAGTAATAAACTAATAAAATTTAAAACATTTCTACGTACATATACAGTGTACCATACACAGTCACTCAAATGCAAGAGTATAAAAGTGAGTCTTTAAGCTAGATTTAAAAACGTTGAGCGATGGAGAGGCCCTGATATCAAGGGGTAAGCTGTTCCAAAGTTTAGGTGCAGCAACCGCGAAAGCTCTGTCGCCTTTGGATTTGCAACGTGAGCGAGGGACTGATAAAAGAAGCTGGTTACAGGATCTTAATGACCTAGAGGTTGTATATGGCTGGATAAGTTCACAGAGATAATCCGGGGCTGATTTTTGTAGAGCCTTGTATACAAAGAGAAGGACCTTAAAATCAGCTCTGAATTTAATAGGGAGCCAGTGCAATGAAGCAAGAACAGGAGTGATATGTTCCCGTTTTTTTTTTTTTTTTTTTTGTTCCTGTCAGCAGTCTGGCTGCCGCATTTTGGACCATCTGAAGCCGAGATAGAGTGCTTTGAGGAAGACCGACAAACAGAGAATTGCTGTAGTCCAGTCTAGAAGAGACTAGTGCGTGGATGACAATTTCAAGATCTTTTTGAGAAAGAAAATGTTTTACCTTCGCAACAGACCCGAGGTGGAAGAAGCTAATCTTTGTGTTTACCTGTTTGTCAAAATGTAGTGAAGTGTCGAAATGGACCCCTAGATTTTTTACATAGGGTTGTAAGCTATCACTAAGGGAGCCTAACCTATTTGTCAGAGTAGTATTGGGTGCAGCAGAAGCACCTCAGTTTTGTCAATATTTAGTTGCATCCAAATTTTTTACGTCATCAAGACATAAGAAAAGGAGTTGTATAGAAAAATCATTTTCAAGCTTGATTGGAAGGTAAAGTTGCAGGTCATCGGCATAGCAGTGACAGTTTATGCCATGTTTCTGGAGAATGGAGCATGTAAAGTGAAAACAACAAAGGACCAAGAATAGAACCCTGGGGAACACCATAAGGGAGGGGTGCAGTAGGTGAAGTAAACGACCCGATATTTACTGAAAACGTCCAAGAGTTGAACCATTGTAATGCCGTGCCTTGAACCCCTACTGTATATTGAAGTCGTTTCAAGAGGATGTCATGGTCAATAGTGTGAAAAGCTGAACTCAGATCTAGCAGTAACAGAATGACAGATGACCCTGAATCCGTAGACAACAATAGATCATTCGTAACTTTAAGCAAGGCTGACTCTGTACTGTGAAGTGCTCTGAAACCAGATTGGAACTTATCCAAAATGTTGAAAGCATCTAAGTAAGAAGTAAACTGTGAACTGCTTTCTCTAAAACCTTTGAAATAAATGGGAGTTTAGAAATTGGCTGGTAGTTGCTAAGAACAGATGGATCAAGGTTAGATCTTTTTAGCAGGGGCTGTACAGAAGCATGCTTAAAAGACTCCGGAAAAACCCCACTGGACAGAGAGCTGTTTATAATAGATAAAAGCACAGGGCTAATGGTGTCTAATACCTCTCTGAGTACATCAGATTGACAGTATGTCAATTTCATTTTAGAGATTAATGCACTTAGAGATTGAGACACTGGTTTAAAACTAGTAAAATTACTAGAAGGAGAGATCAGGGGAGAAACAGCCGTGTCAGAAGAAGAGAGGTGAGATCTAATATCTAATATCTGTTCAAAGAAACCTAAGAATTCTACACAGGTATTCAGTAGAAGAGAGGATGATGAGGGTGCCACATGCAAATCAGGATCTTACTCTCCTGAGTCTCTGGTGTCAGAGGGAGAAGACAATACATCCTGCAGCTCACTGGAGGGGTCAGGTTGCAAAATCATATCTAAAACTTCACTAGTAAAGCCCTTTCTCATGTTGCTTGCTGCTCTTCTCACCATCAAATGACCAGCAGGCTTGCATGCAAGCGTTTAAATCCACTTGCTTTGTTTTTGTTTAGTCTGTATTCCTCACCATAAAAGATGCATAAATACGCTCACTTTATTTTTGTTTACTCCATGTAGTTCTGAGAGCTGAGGTGCATATTTTGATTTTCTCCGATGCATCAAGGTGATCTCTCTCTCACACACACAAATATTAATGTTATTATACTCCATACTCATTTCATTAGAAACCTTTTTTTTTTCTGTTGCACAGGCCTATCTAAAGGGTTAATGGTGGCACCTGGTTATCAACAGTAAAAACTACAAATTTGACCTCTTCCCAACAGGGAAAACCACCAACAATCAAAATTGCATGATTATATGGTGTCATGGTAGCCTGGATGCCAGCCCGAACTCCGCCCACAACATTTTTTGGACGGGAAGTTCGGTCTGGACTCGATCCATTGAGGAGTAATTATGATCAGTTCAGAAATCATTGGGCCAATCAAATTGCCAGGGCGGGCTTTATACGATGATTGACAGGTGGTCTTCAGTAATGTAATCCTCACGTTGTCAAAGAGCGCTTGTCAAAGATGAGTGCAGCTGGAGAATTCAGATGTGTAGATTCCGATGTCGCGTCTTTTGTAAAATAAATCGACAGCGCATTCATTTTAATAAACAAACAGAGAACTGCAATCAAGGCATTTGTCGATCGGAAATACATTTTTGGCCTCCTTCCTACATGATTCGGGAAAAGTGTAACTTATTAGCTGGCTCTGACGGTCGTTAAGAAGACGGTATGTAATGAAAAGCCTGTGGTCGTTGTGGTTTCTCCTTTGGTGGCACTCATGGAGAAGTAAGTAAAAGAAGTAACACTCGTTATTTAACTTCTAAAATAAATAAAGTAGGCTACGTTCTGTATTTGAAAACTGCGCTATGCAAAGGAGTTGACTTATGTGTTGCTCTGATTGGTTGTAGGTCTACCGACTATCCAATTGAGTGCAGAGGTTTTTTTTTTTTCCTGGTTCGGTTATGACACGCCTCATAATCAAAGCCCAATGGAGGAGTTTCAGACTCATTTTCTCTCTTGAAAATGAGTATGACGAAGTCAGGCTAGTGTCATGGCTTTGCAATCAAAAAATGTGGTTATAATGGAAGTCATTGGGGCAAAAACAGCCACGAAAAGTAAATGAGGGAGAAAAAGATAAAATCTGATGCTGCACAAAAACTAACAATGCATCAATACCAATGTTGTTTCTGATCTTTGACATGTTCAAGACTTAGATGTAAGGTAAAAAAAAAAAATCCAGTACACAATCACATTTTATATTAAAAATAAGTCATTTTGTGTCTTTTTTTTATTTTTTTTAGAATAAACAAAATATTTGTATCATTTTTTAGAATAAACAAATATGAAATATAGGGAAAAAAGTTCTCGTCATGAAGCTCAGTGCAAGTAGTCCATTGCATGTCTTGGCCGGACGTGGAATTTAATTTATCCTTTAATGTTCTATGGAAGAAGGAAAGTTTTGTGGTTTTGGAACGACATGAGGCTGTGTAAATGAAAAGAATCTGCTTTGGTCCCAATGGCATTCAAATGGGAACTATGAACATTCATGTCTCCAAAGAGCTCATCGCTGAATGTTCAAGATTACTACTAGAGCTGGCTGAATTTTTAATATGAATGTTTGCTATCGCTGCAATATTTTGTTGATATAAAATTAGCAACATAACAATCTTTGCAATGATTTAATGCACTTTTATCTTGCCATAAAGTTTTCTTGATTTTTAAGACAATAAGTCTCCACCTCCAACATCCTCACATTCGGCTAGTATATAGCTTATACTAGCCGAGACTCCTCCTTTATGTATTCAGATATGACGTAATGACACAAAGACATGCTCAAATCTCCTGTGGAAATCCACCAGTACCACTGGAATTGAAAACATTATTACAAGCTTACCGCTTTGAATCGAGCTGAGGCAAGCAGATAGTTTTGCACACTGGCTGGTTAAGTTTTTTCTCAAATATGTATTTTGGATAATTTTTAACCCAAAAAAGCTACAGATTGCACCTTTAAAGCTACACTGTGTAACTCTTTTAGTTTATTCTTAGCTAAAAACACTTAGTTCTTTCAAAAATATATGTACTCATTAATGTATATTTACTTCGTTCAAGTAATAAAGTATTCTCGTGAGTGTATATGCCATTGAAAATACATACGGGGAAGGGTTTCTAATGTCGGTCGCCATGTTGCCTCTCCATCTTGAAAGTACATTAGCCAAAGAGGGACATACCCGTTAATTCAAGCTTCGCCTTTCACATTTACGTTTAAGTTAACACTCATGGACAAGGTCGTACTGGAAGCCATGTTAATCTTAGACTACACTGGCCACCGTAGGAGTTAAAACGAAATTGGAATTGAGAGGAACAGAAACGATATAAATTAATTACAAAGTAATTAACTACATAAACTAATATTCACTGGATGATCATATATCTTTTCACCGCTAGATGGAGGTAAAAATCACACAGTGCAGCTTTAAGTAAAAATATGAGTATGTAATACAGTGCACATGGCCTATTTAGAAAAATGTTCTGAGTTCATTGACATTGAATAGCTTTCTTGAGAAAAATGTAACGTCAAGTGACATTATATCCCCTACCAGCTGTTTTATTGATGTTTTTCTCCGGTTTAAGCACTGATTGAGCGATTACACGAGTCAGGATTCATTTCAGTAAATTGTAATGTATCTTTCAACATTCCTTCTTGTGTTCAGCCATGTTTATTTCGTGCTGTAACTAGTGAAGAACAGATGAGATGATCGGTTCATTTGCGTTTGATCCGTGATGCCTCTTAAGCTGAGGCGCTGATCTGTCACACTATTTTAAAGATCACCATAAAGACATTTGTTTGAATTTCATCGTCAAATTCGTCAATTTTAAAGTT
This sequence comes from Cyprinella venusta, assembly GCA_038021265.1. Classification (NCBI taxonomy): domain Eukaryota; kingdom Metazoa; phylum Chordata; class Actinopteri; order Cypriniformes; family Leuciscidae; genus Cyprinella; species Cyprinella venusta. The sequence continues at coordinate 23,599,535 of CM075872.1, read as the reverse complement.
GGATGACAGGCTCGCTACAATTGTTTAGCGAAGTTTTGTTCACACATCAACCGAAAACAGAACAGACTAAAAGGTTTTAGACATAAGAAACCATATCATTACCAATTAAAAGCATAGTCAATCCAGAGCTAGTGTCCACACAGCTGACATGTTTAACTGTTGGAGCTTATCCATGAACACAGTCAAAATGTGGCATCAGTGATGTAGTAATTAAACATCCGTTTCGGTCACTGATTTCAACCCTCAAACTATTTCGGTTGTCGAAATTTTAGTGCATCCCTTGGTAAAATAATATATTTTTTAATCATCAATAATGAAGACGATATTACATTTTTGGGTTAAACTCAAACTGACTTTAGAGTGCTTTCACATTCTCTTTATGGGTGATGCATCTTTAACAACACACTCCTGGAATGTCAGTCATGTGGCACCTCTCTATGATTCTTGGTTGCAACAGTGTCGGTGGATTTGAGCTGCAGTCATGTGGAATGGGATGAAAGGTGTTCTGAAGAACAGGTGAAAGCAGTTTACCTTTCAACAGCAGCCAGTTGCTCAGAGCTGTGGAAACTATGAGACACATCTGTGGCTTTTCAGCTTGATGTCAAATTAAACTTGACTTAGTCTCTGCATCTGTTGTTTTTTTCCACCTTTCTTTGCCTCTTCTCACACAACTTTTTTTTTTTATCATCCCACAGCACTCCTGAGAGCATTGGGTAGCACCCTGTCGTCACATGATGCCATTTACAGTGAATCTGATTGGCCCATCTCCCTGGGGATTCAGAATATCTGGAGGGCGAGACTTCAAAAAGGCCATAACCGTTTCCAAGGTAATTTTTTATCCGTGTTAACCAGTCCACAGAACATGGTTCATCTCCTTGATTTTTGCATTAGTGATCAAGGCAATGAACCTTCATACCTTCACTGGTGTCTAACTGTTTTGCATTCTGTCTCCTTGCCTACTTCAACCAAACAAGTACTGGATAATTAAAGAGGAAGTTCCTGGTTATTGTGTTGCGTTGCGGATGGTCAAGCGATTGTTTTCCCCCTTCTTATTCCTTACCAGTCTTCTCCATTCTCTTTTTAGAATAATAGAAAATATTTTGACTTAAGCTACAGTTATTTTGACTTAAGCTACAGTTAGGTTTGCACTTCAGTATGAATCATTATGGTCATACTTTTACGTGAATCTGAGTCTCTCGCAACAGATTTATCAATCCACTTTTTTTTTTTGCGTTCAGGCTTTTTTGAAAGACTGTTTTTCATTTGAGAAGTTCAAAATCAGCTATATTTCTGCCACCTAGTCTGGAACCCATTTATTTTAGTTTTTCATGGGCTTTGGGACAGTTTTCAAATTGAATTAAAACCGTTCCTCTCAAATAAAAAAAAGTTTTTCAGTTTTTACAAAAACGAATTCCTTGTTGTGATCCAGAAGTACACCACAGTGTTTCTAATTAAATGCGGCTAATGGAACCTTTCCTTTCATATGCTGGTCACATCTGCACTGAAATCCAGAATACCGTTGGATTTAAACTTAAACCACTTAAAACATTGAGATTTTAAAATGTTGTGGCTCTCATCATCCTTATTTTTTCTCATTATTCTACTGTTTCAAATCTACTTTTAAAGGGTTAGTATTAGTAAATGAATATTCTGTCATTTATTCACCCTTTGTGTTGTTCCATTCCAAACCTATAAGATTTTCCTTTTGTTTTAATGAAACCTAAGAGATTTCTGACCAACCCTTAAAGGAGCAAAACGCAAGTATCTGAGTTTTTACAGAACTACACCTCCTCTGGCGACAAGTGAAACTGCAACCAGAGCTGTGCGCGTTCATGGAGGAATACACACACACACACACACACATGCACGCACGTTTGCACGAGCTGTTCATAACCAAAGGAGCATCAGTCACACACTGTGCGGCACACATCTTTTGTTACTGTCATAATGAGGTAATACAGTAATAAATCTGCACTTATATTTAGATATAATAAATCTTATCACTTTGTATAGGACCCGTTTGAGCCCTAGAGCAGACCGGAGATCTCTCCGTTTGTTGAAAGCCTTCCCGATGTTGACTCTCGTCTTATTCCGACGCCTGAAGTTTCACGTGGAGTTTGCATTGGGGTTTGGAACGAACTACAAACCGGTCTCTTTCCGCGCTATATACAGATTTAATGAAGTGCACGTCACCGAAAGCAACAGATATGAGCTGCATTTTATTAATCATCGGCTAATTTCAAAATCAGCAAAGACAGCAATAAGAGAGATCGGCAACAGGCCTGGTAAGATCATTTCATTTCTTTACTTTTAATGAAGATGGTAGTGTTAAGCGTCTGCGACTTACTTTCACTTTGATTTGCAATAGATTGCGGCGCGCTGGCTTGATGAATTGGGGCTCATCTGAGGTGAGGCGCGTCATCATATATGACTAAAATAACATGACATATAGCCTGGTTTCAACAACCAGATGCATTTACACTTGTCCAGTTTTGTCTGGAATGCGGCCCAGACCACGTCCTCAAGTGGTTTGAGCGAATGGATTCAAATCCGTCTCGAATGCGTTTCGGAGGGCATTTACACCCTGGTCTTTTCACGATCGAATAGCTATCCGATCACAGAAAATGCATGAAGTGACCAGGTGTAAACAGCCCCTTTTAATCCACCGTCCACTTTTGTGGAAAGTTGACAAGAGTTGTGTCGCTCGAGTTGTCTTCTCTGATACGGAGAACGGTGGCGAATAGCTACACGAACCTGCCAGACATAGCCAGGCGAGCGTGAACGTGCATTGATTTCACTGTACAGGATTATAGAGGCGATCGCAGTGATCAGAGAAGGGCTTATTCAGCCCATCAGGCGATTGTTTAAGCATGTATGGGTTAGAAAACGGCTATTTTTAACATGGAATATTGCGCAATGCACCTTTAAACACTTCAAAATGTTCATAAAGCCACCATAAGTCTTCTGGAGAGACATGATGGCTTTGTATGATGAACCGATTTATTTTAGACTTATTTTCACACGCAAATATTGATCAATGCACATCCATCTATCGTTCTTATCTCTATATCTATCTTATATCTATCTTGGATGTTTTAACACTGTTGTGATTAAAACACTGATTTGGGTTTCGTGAGACAAACCTCAGAAACTGTCTCCCGAAAACTACCAATTGACTTAGATATTCCTATAAAAAATACTTCACTGACAGTCATTGCATAATTCAAATTCTGCAGTTAAGTTTGATGGTAATGTGTTTCTCAGGTCGTTTTTCTCAGGAGTATCTGATTTTAACAGTACTTTTTATTTTACAGTATTTTACTCGTACTTAATGTAGACTCAAAGATGCAACACCCAAGAGACAAGAGCCAGTGAAAAACAATATTTGTGAGGGCATTAAATTTGAACAAAATTGCATAAAATCAAGGTTTACACTACAGCCTCAAAAATGTAAACAAAATGCTGTTCTCTCTGTTTACAGTGCATCAGTCACGCTTCAGTAGTTCTCTTTTGGAAAAAAAAAACTTTTGCTGATAATTTTCTCACCCCCATGTCATCCAAGATATCCATGTCATTCTTTCTTCAGTCGAAAAGAAATAAGGTTTTTGATAAACATTCCAGCATTTTTCTTCATATAATGCACTTCAGTGGTAACCAAACGGTTCAAGGTCCAAAAGACACTTTCAGTGCAAACTGCAAACTGTTCAAAGGGCTTTAAACGATTCCAGATGATGAATAAGGGTCTTATCTAGCGAAACGATCGCTCATTCTAAAAAAAGAGAAAGTTTAAGTTTTATAAGCTCAAATGCTCGCCTTGCTCTGATCTGTGTCGCTCGTTTGAACTCGTTCATCAAAATGAACGAATCATTTTTACAAGTCATTTGGTTCATTCAATGAACGAAATGAACGAATTGACTCGGAAAAAGATTTGTTCATTTTGATGAATGAGTTCGAACAGAAGAGTCAATAAACGCAGTACAGAGCAAGGCGACCATTTGAGCTTATAAAACTTAAATTTTTTTTTTTTTTTAAATGAGCGATCGTTTCGCTTAATAAGACCGTTATTCATCATCTGGAATCGTTTAAAGCCCTTTGAACAGTTTGCAGTTTGTACTGAAAGTGTCTTTTGGACCTTCAACCGTTTGGTTCCCACTGAAGTCCATTGTATGGAGAAAAATGCTGGAATGTTTTCATCAAAAACCTTAATTTCTTTTCGACTGAAGAAAGAAAGACATGAACATCTTAGATGACATGGTGGTGAGTAAATTTTCAGCAAAAGTTTTTTGAAAAGTGAACTACTCCTTTAAGGTGCATTTACCGTAGGTGGATTGAGAAGTAATGTTCTAAGAGTATTCTGAAATCCTAAGTGAGATTCCAATCCAAAGGAAGCGAATATGTTCAGTCTGAAAGGCAAAGGAAGTTAGGGAACATCGATACATCACTTCACAGGAAGTGGAAAACTGTTTTTGCTCCATTGTTAGTGTTGGTTCAGACTGCTGAGGCAAGCGTTGAGAAGCAGCTGAGGCGCTGTCATTTTTTATTTAACTTTATTTACCTCAGGAATATTTCTATGCAGTGTGCAAAGAAAGCGCTCAAGTATTACGACCATCAATTAAGAACAAATTTGTACAAAGTTGACCAAGTCAAAATTTAATTCAGTTTTAGTTTAGAATGACAGTGCAGATTCAAATCTGTTAATAGTCAATTAATAGCTGCAATAGTCAATGAAATAGTCAAGTAGTCTATGTAATAAATATATTTTAATTATTTTTATTAGATGCACATGTTGTATTCACATAATTACTAAAATCATTTATTTACGTACTGCTAGGAAAATAACAAGGGGACTACTATTATGAAGTAATCTAGCTGTGTTGGTTATAGAATCAGTTGCGCGATGTTATGGTGCACATGCGAGGATGTAAGAAAGGAAGTTCAGTAAAAAGCATGTAATACGACTTCTGTGTGTCTCGGCTTTTTTGTAAACACAATATTGGTAAGAGGATGGCTGAATTTGGTTTACCCCCACCTGCACACTTTCTTGCCGTCCCCGGTGACCCTTCAGTTCCATGGGCAAAATGGCTGGAGAGTTTCACAGTCTACCTGGACGCGTTAGGCTTTGATGACATTACCGACAAGAGGAAAATGGCGCTCCTCTGTCATTGTCTGGGAGTGGAGGGGCAACGCATCTTTCGTAATCTTGGGACGCCCAACGACTATGATACTGCAGTTACCCTCTTGACGACTCATTTCACGGGCCACCAAAGGACTTTACTCCGTCGCTATAAACTTCGGAAGCGCCTGCAACGACACGGTGAGTCTGTTCGAAGCTACGTGACAAACTTGAAAGACATGGCGCTCTTGTGTGATTACGGGGTTTTGCAAGATCAAATAATTCGGGACCAGTTCATTGAGGGGACATCGTGTGAGAAAACAAGAGAAAAACTGTTACTAGAAGCGGACGATTTGACTTTAAGCAGAGCTGTGGATATAGCGCTGCAGATAGAGACAGCCATGGAATGCACGTCTCAGCTGGCAGGCACGCGGCCACTCGCGGACGGAGCTACTGAGCAACTACAGCCTGCCTATCACACCAGCATGCACTCGGCCAATGACAGTCGGGGTTCAGAGCAAGGTTTCCCAGTACAATTCACACAGAGACAGAACAATAGGCGAATTGCATAGGTATGTGGTAACTGTGGTTTTAAATCACACAATTCTATGGCGGAGCATTGTCCTGCCAAAGGACAACAATGTAGAGACTGTCTGAAGCAAAACCATTTTGCCAAGATGTGCCGTTCAGCCCCAGCCACGCTCCCACAGCACACAGGACCTCCACCAGCTCAGCACAGCTATACAGAAATCAGAAATGTGACTGCTGGTCAGGTGGCATTCAAAACATGTACTGTCCAGTTAGCTGAAGTAACCTTACCCTTAGTAATGGACACTGGCGCGGCTGCATCGCTCCTAAATTCAAGCACTTACTTTAAGTTTTTCTCTCACCTGCCATTAGACCATCCTGCCACTTCTGTATGTGGCTATGACAGCTCCAGGATTGACATCCTAGGTGTGCTCCACGTGCCGGTCCATTATGGCTCCAAGCACCTACCATCTTTTCCTTTTCACATTGCGAGGAGGGGAGCCAACCTTCTAGGCCTGGACCTGTTCACAGGCCTGGGGTTCACGCTCCGGGACGATGCTGGCTCCGACATCCACCACATCACCTCCACTTGGCAGCAAAGGTGGCCGGCTCTGTTCGATGGCCTAGGCTGTCTTCCAGCCTTCACACACAGGCCTCTCGTGAACCCAGAAGTGCCACCTGTCATCCAGCCCCTGCGCAGGATTCCCTTTGCCTTGAGAGACGAGGTCACCCGTGAACTTGGGACACTCCTGGACATGGACCAGTCAACGCTGCTTAACCAGTCATGAACCAGTCAACGCTGCTCCCTGGATTTCAAACCTGGTCATTGCAAAGAAAAAATCTGGAGGAATAAGAATATGTGTGGATTTACGCATGGTGAATAAGGCAGTTATTCCAGACAGATATCCTTTGCCCACCTCAGAGGAGCTCACCGCACAGTTTTATGGCTCAACAGTCTTCACAAAGCTTGACTTACGTCAGGGCTACCTTCAGGTACCACTTCACCCAGCCAGCAGGGACCTCACTGCTTTCGTGACGCATGCTGGGTTGTTCCGGTACACTCGAATGGCCTTTGGATTAAGCTCCGCCCCTAGCTGCTTTCAGAAGGTGATGAGCACAATACTGGCTGGCATCCCTGGAGTAGCGGTCTTTCTGGATGACATTGTTATTCATGCCCAAGACGTCGAGACACACAAGAAGCACCTCCAGAGGGTGGCTCAAGCCCTTCTTCAGCTCTTCTTCAGACAACCTGACTCTGAACCCAGAAAAATGCTGCTTCGCTGCCCCAGCCATCAACTTTGTTGGGTTCCGCTTGTCAGCCAAAGGAATTTCCCCTTTACAGTCCAACATCGATGCCAAACACAGGATTCCAGAGCCAACCTCAGCCTCTCAAGTGGCCTCATTCTTAGGCATGACGGCCTACTACCTCCGTTTCCTGCCTCACTACTCACAGACCACTGCACCCCTCCGCCAGCTGCTTAAAAAAGAAGACCAATGGCACTGGACTACAGCATGTTCTGAGGCCGTACAAACACTGAAAGCCCAGCTCACAACACCTCCTGTACTAGCCCACTTCAACCCTGAATGTCTGACTCTAGTCACCTGCGATGCTTCAGATTGGGCTATTGGTGCAGTCCTTTCACAGGTGCAGGATGGGGTGGAGAGACCTGTAGCCTTCGCTTCCAGGGCACTAACACCAACAGAACAACGCTACTCTGTGGGTGAACGTGAGGCGCTTGCCTGTGTTTGGGCTTCGGAGAGGTGGCATCTTTACCTCTACGGAAGACGTTTCACCCTCAGGACTGACCATCAGGCCCTGACTACATTGCTGATGGCATCTGGATCCGTATCATTGGAGGAGTTGCGGCATGAGTCAGAGTGTGACCCCACACTGTCCTCGCTATGCACATACATTCGCTCTGGATGGCCAGCAAGGATTTGTGAAGAGCTCATGCCATTTAAAAGCGTGCGTGATGAACTGTCATGTTGGCGTGATGTCTGTGTCTCCAGGGGCTTGTGCACCGTGGTGCCCGGTAACCTGCGGGCCCGCATGCTATCCATGGCACACGAGGGGCACTTAGGCATTGTTAAACTCAAACAGCGATGCCGAGATCTCATCTGGTGGCCAGGCATCGATCGCGATATTGAAGCCCTCGTTAAAGATTGTGTGCCATGCCTCCTTAGTGGGAAAAGTGGGCCTCCAGTGCCGACCCCTCTGCAGCCAGTCCCGTCCCGCCCATGGGAACATCTCCAGCCTGACATCTGTGGAGAGATCCATGGCCGTGGAATTCCCCATCATCAGCGTTTTCTTGTGGTGCTGTACAACCTCCGTTCAAAATGGCCTGAAGTGGTTCCAGCTGGAACAGTCACAACCCAGGTAATCACAGACAGACAAGTCTTGTTCGCGCGTTGGGGCATGCCTCGCGCCATCACAACAGATAATGGACCCCAGTTCATTTTTGCAGACTTTTCTCAGTTCCTCAGTGATAGGGGAATCAAACACATCCGCACAGCATACTACAATCCACAAGCAAATAGTGGTGTGGAGAGGTTCAACCAGAGCCTAAAGAATGGCGTCCGGGCCCACCTGGCTCAGAGGTGTACATTCCGAACAGCACTCAACCAAACCTTAATGCACTATAGGGCCAGCAAACACGCTACAACTGGGACCTCTCCGGCACTCCTCATGCTGGGCCGAGAGATGGAACTGCCTCTGGATAGACTTAAGGCACAGGGCATGGCAGTGCCTACAGCTGGCAGCTCTCAGGCTCAGACCAAAGCGGCTGTAAACAGACACCAGCAACGGATGCGACAGTATTTTGACCGGAAACACAGGGTCAAGGCCACGGTTATTACCGCAGGTGACTGGGTTCGAGCGCGTAGGCCGCATCGGAGCAACAAGATGGCTTCATACTGGAGCCAGCCCTGTCAGGTGCACCGCCAGCTGGGCCCAGCTACATTCATGCTTAGTGACGGTTCACGATGGCATGCTAAAAGACTGAGGAAAGTGCGGAACCCAGATGAGGAAATGGTGGCCCCACTGCCATCGGCCCCTTCCCCACCGGTGCCGATATGTACAGGGCCACAGCAGGCTTCCCATACTCCTCAGGCCACACTGTCGCCAGCACCCCAGCAACATGCCCCTGACCCGCAACCTCACCTGCTTTCCCCTGGCCGTCAGTCAGACCCAGGGCCGGGCTCTGCCACAGGTCCAGCTATGGGGAACTGCCCAGCAGTTCTTGAACGGCTGCAGCCTGAGGTTGAGAAGGGCCGACCTGTAAGGGCCAGGGTCTGCCCTGCTTACTTAAAGGACTTTGTTTTGGCCTTACACTTGGTATTGGACTGTTCTATTGTTTTGGCAAGGACTCAGTTATGCATATGTTTTGTTCTTTGGAGGGAGGGGGGAAATGTTGTGTTCACATAATTACTAAAATCATTTATTTACGTACTGCTAGGAAAATAACAAGGGGACTACTATTATGAAGTAATCTAGCTGTGTTGGTTATAGAATCAGCTGCGCGATGTTATGGTGCACATGCGAGGATGTAAGAAAGGAAGTTCAGTAAAAAGCATGTAATACGACTTCTTTGTGTCTTGGCTTTTTTGTAAACACAATAGCACAGTGTGTTATGTATAGGCATATGATATAATTTTAATTTTGAAAGTAAAGTAAATTAAAATATTTGTTACACCGTAATTTGCGCAACCCTGTCGTTGCCTTTCTTTGGCACCCTGGTGCGTGCCAAAATTTCTAATGTGAAGCACCCTGAAACCCGCGATTCACAACTACATGATGAATGTAGTCACATTCGTGTAAAGTAGCCTTTTTGAAAAGTTTGTATGAGCAAGGGCAAACTGCACAAGATCAGAGTACGGTTTTGTGAAAAAAGGTGCCATGCAAAATGTAACAAACAATTGCACTACTTATCTCAAATGTGTTGAAGAGGGTGTATATTCTTATGACTAAAAATGTAGTCAAGTAGAGATTAAGTTGCTAATATCTTAGATTCTCAGTAAAATGACTAAGTAGCCAAATAGATTCTCAAGTAGTAACTAATTACACTTGCTCAAATGCTTTACACAACTGAGTACTCTGATTACAGAAGGCGCGCTCCATTGTGCATCTTTGTAGCAACACAATAGTTAATTGGCACTCGATCAGGTCCTCAGACATGGAACCTCTGCCCTAATGCTTTCAGCTAACTTCAACAGCTGACTGGCAGTCCTCAAGGCCTCTCTGTGCCGTGCTGTTTGAGTGAGTCAGGCTGCTTTCCTCTTCTGCTACTAATGAGGTTGTGGCCTTATTGACAGAGTCTTGAGGGATTTCTAAGCTTTGCTCAACTGACAGCAGTCCTTGTAGTTGTTTTTAAGATTCTGCCAACTATAACACCACTATAAGCAAGCTGATTGGTAGGGTGTTATTGTAAAAGTAAAAAGTCTGTGGTGCTAAAACTAAATTTGCACACTGTAAAACAAAATACAAATTTAGTAAATATACACAGTAAAACACATTAACTAATACCCACGTATTGGCAAGTTGTATATTGTTACCTTAGTATAAATGAGTAGAATTGGCAAAAATAATTGCATATATTATGGAATACATTTTTGACACTAATTCAATAGCTTTTCTTATTTGGCCACATACTTTGAAGGTCTATTCGCTGTTCAGACTAAAGAGTCAGGGTTCTAATTGGTTGAATTTTTTAAAATTTTTATTTTTTGTCCCAAGGTGAACCCTGGCAGTAAGGCAGAGATGGCTTGTCTTCAGCCCAGTGACATCATCATGGAGATTAATGGACTCAATACTGGTGAGATGCTGAATGTAGAGGCACAAAACAAAATCAAGAGCTGCACGACACAATTGCAACTTCTCGTTGAAAGGTAAGGGTCCCTCTTTTTCTTTATTTACATTGCTTTATTTACATTACTTTTCAATACTTTCTCAGGTGGTCAGTAATGGGTACAAGTGCATTAGTACTGGATTAAAATGACAGCAATGGTTGGATTTTTAAATATCGAAATCAAAATCTTCATTCAAAAGTGACTTCAGTTAATTCAGTGGCCATATTGTTAATGCCTCGAGGCAGCTATTTTGGGCATGCTAAACAACTAAAGTGTTTGTTCACAGAGAGTCGCTTCACAGACAGCGCATCAGTACAGATTTTTGCATCTTATTCCACTTGAATGAATTAAAGTGTGATCATATAGTGTAGAGCAGCAATAGGATGACAGAAAATAAAAATTGTTAAATATTTAAAAAAAAAAAAAAAATGTTTACGGTTTAAACTGAACTCACCCACATACCAAATTAACGTTTTAACATAACCAATTTTAATCCAACAATAATATCTGACATGAATTTTCCAATAAATGTTATTTCTTCTGTGTCAATGTTAATCAAAGAACAAGACAAAGAGAATATCACTCACTCACTGTTCTTGACTGAATAAGATTTAATAATAAGAATTAATTGTTGTTTCTTTGGCTCAAATAATTTAAAAATCAGGTTGTCCTGCCAGTTTGCATGTCCAATCCCAATCGCATATCTCAGGATACTGACTTTTCGATTGGCAACCAGAGCTTCTAATAGCAGCTGCAGTGCTGTTAACTTTACCAATTGGCTCTCTTATTTAGGAGGCAGGACTTGTTCTGCTGTATTGCACTTAATCCCATTATATCCATCTTGGTATATATACTGTCTTGTACACTGAATGTTTGAAGGAGCTAGAAACTTGTTACATATGATTAAACTGCTCCTAAACACCACTTCCATAAACATCCCCTAAAACACATTGGGGTCAGATGAACCCAAAGCCAGTCTAATTATGCAAGACTTTAAGGTAAATTAGTCGACTAGTTTTACTGTTATCTAGTTGAAGTCTGCAATTTTGCTCAACTTTAGATGTCAGCACCAGTAAACAAAGTTCTGGCCTCAATTGTATCTTTGCTCTCTCACACACATGCACATGCCCTGTGTCCGTGTGAGGACATTTTTCCCTTCTGACCTCATGTCTCTGACCAGGCCAGAAACAACACTGGGCCGACAATGGCACTCTAGCTGTGAGTGTGTGTGTGTGTATCTTCTGTAGCCCACAGTATTGGAGGAAGAGGGTGTGTGTTTGCCCTCTAAGTTCAAATTAGTATACTTAGATACAGAGTTATGGAAGTTTCCTGCTCTACTTGTTCCTTTAGTTTTTCTGAAAAATCCATCCTACCAAAAAAAAAAAAACTTGCCTACATTATGTAAGAGTGGAGGGACATTGACTCGTGTCTTGAATTCAGTTTGAAGAATTTGAAGAATTGTTGGCATGAATGAGAGTTTCCTTAAGCTGTTTTTAAAGTGTTTTTTTCTTGCAAATCAGATCTTATGATCACCTACTGAAACTCGCACTAAAACATAGGCCTGAACACCATTAGACCTTTTACTGCAAAAGCTACTGTACATTGTTTTGAAAGTATCTGAGCTACTTTAAAGAAAATGTAAGTTGATTGCTGCTCAAGTTGGTTTGTTAGTCCCCAAACTAAACAGGAGGTCTTCTTCTCTTTATTGTCATGAATAACTCTTGGCTTTGGGTTACAGCGTCTAGTATTAATGGCTCCTGTACTAACTCTCCAGCTGGTGAAGACCCTTTGATGTCTGTCTCATGTGGTTTTATAGGGTTTTTTTTCTTTACTTGTCTTATTTTATCTTACATTTTTCTCTGACATTCTTATGTAGATTCTACGTAATGCTTAAATAATTTCTAGTGAGTTGAAAATATGACCGGAGTGATGTAGTGCATTAAAGGGTACCTATTTTGGGTTTTTGAAAATTGCCCTTCATGTAGTGTTTAACATAGATCTAAGTGAACGAAAACATCCTGCAAAGTTTTAAACATGAAAGTTCATCGTATACAAAGTTATTGTCTCTCAAAAACAAGAGTCGACTCTGAGTCGCTGATATGAATCGTTCGAAAAACGATGCTTTTCCTTTGTCTGGTTGACGTCAACTTGACAAGTTATTTGAATAAGAAACGCCCACTTATTGCGCTCGGAGACGCTATGGAAAACCGGAGCTCCAGGGGTGGCGGGCAAATCTGAAACTGGCCCAGGACGGGCCACCCTGCCTGGGCTGGCCAGGGAGGTCTGAGAGCATGGAGGTTTGGACCCACCGCACCTTTTTGGACTCTGTCGTTTTTCGAGATCTGCGCTTCGGAAAACAATCATGTCGACGAGACGCTGCGTTTTGAAGTGCGACGCAAAAGCGAACTTTTTTAACCTGCCAAGTGAGGAGTATTTGAAGACTAAGTGGCTGCAGTTCATATATACAAGTACTGCTATACCACACAAGTATAGCCCAAACCTTGTTCTGTGTTCGCGTCATTTTGAAGATGATTGCTTCCTAAACGCTATAAAGTGTGGATTCGCGAGCCGGCTCTATCCTAACGAGCTGAGGATCTGAGGTGTTTTAAATTAGGGAGACATACACAATATGCAGAGCAGTGGGTCGCGAGGACTGGAGTTGAGAACCCATTTAAGGTAATAGGAGTTCCGTTTTTCTGCACAGAGAATACCAATCACAACTGACTTGGTCATTTGACCAATCACCGCAGATTAGCGTCACGCAAAGGCGGGTTTTGGTCAAAGGACTCGCTAAAACGATTCATATGGGAGTCGGTGGGCAATTCAGGTAAAAATAAATGCATATTATAAGACAACAAAAGTGTTTTTTGTCATTGCATGCTTGTAAAATTGTTGTTGGGGACTCCCAGAACAATATGGAACATTTTAAATGCCGTAATAGGTACTCTTTAAGACACTCTTATTCAACACCTTCCAAATAATAAATGTCTAGCAATAAGTTGCTCCAGAAACCATGTTGCAATATGGAAGAATTTGCTAAGAATTTTCCTGGGAATTTATGTATGATATCAGCCATGCTGCAGCATTTGTTTTAGTCCTCGTTAGCAATATCATGCTAAAATTTAGTCTGAGGCTCATATGTTGACACTCAATCATTGCTGAGGACTGAACGGGGCACACAAGTGAATGTCGTTGGTGTAAAAATGCCTTGCATTTTCAGTGCAGTGTTCAAAACGGCGTTTTTCAAGTTCTTGAAGTGAGGTGTTGAGTATCGACCAGAGTGAAAGCAGTTGGAACAGAATTGTTATTTTCTAATTTGTATACTGATCTGAACAGTATTGAGCTTTCACAGAATTATTTGGCTAGTATCGCTGGTTGTATCTGTACGGTGTAGATTAGGGGTGTAATGTTTCAAATTACACATGGTTCAGTTTTTATCATTGTTTTAGGGTCAAATTTTGCTATGTCAAATAAAAATAATAAGTAAAAACAAGTAATCAAACTAGTACAAACAGCAAAAATAAACAGTGCTTTTCAGCTTTAAGGTATCTAACAGTAGTTGTCAGGTACAGAAATTGAATAAAGTAATCAAATGTAAAATAACATTGCGAATAATCTTCACTATAAATTAAATAATTAAAGAGCACCTATCGTGGATTTTTGAAAATGACTGTTCATGTAGTGTGGAATATAGCTCTAAGGGAATGAAAACATCCTGCAAAGATTTATATCTGAAAGTGCACCATATATAAAGTTATTGTCTTACAAAAGTGAGAGTCGACTCTGAGTCTATGAAATGAGTTGTTTTTGAAACGAGTCATTAGCTGTTTCGTCGTGACGTAGATACAAAACATAAGCATATTGGCCGCTGTGTAAACTTCCAGAACACATTCAAAAACTTCAGCTGAATAGTGTCATGTCGAGAAGACGCTGTGTGCAAAGACAGTTCAGCCACTTGTTTTCATTGTCCAGGGACGAGCATGTGAAGAATCAGTGGTTAGAGTTCATATTTGCAACGATACCACAACAGTATAGCCCGAACCTTGTGTTCTCATCATTTTAATGACGAATCATTCAAAAACATAAATGAATTCAAATGTGGATTTGCAAGCCGGTTGTTCCCGAAGGAGGGCTCAGTATCCAGTGTATATGGATCAGGTTCGTCCTCCTCCGAATCACAATCTGTAAGTAATATTAATAATGTTTGCTGTTATGTGTTCTGTAGCATGCACAATATAGTTATATTGTGTTGTGTGTTATGTACACTCCGCGCAGCTTCTAAGCGGGGTAAAGTTAGTTTTGTTTTTGATATTCACCAGAAATTCATTGTAAAATAGCAATTACCTTCTAAACGACTTAGCCAAATAGGACTTCGCTCTATATAATAAGCATTGTCCCTCAAATGCCGCCGCAATGTGAGTTTCGCCGGGAAAGCTTGCTCTTGACGGAGACGCGAGTAAGGGACCGTGTGGAAAGTGCACTTTTTCTGACACGTTTGTTCAAACACTATATGCAATTTTTAACACTTGACAACCTATAATCCTGGTTATGGGCTTTCCGTTGCCTACGGTTTACCAATAACAACTGACTGGGTCATTTGACCAATCGCCGCTGATTCGCGTCACTCAAAGGAGTTGTTTGGGAAAATGAATCGTCGAACGAATCATTTGGGAGTCGTTGAGCAAATCGGGTAAAAATAAATGCATATTATAAGACAGTGTTTTTTATCCTTGCATGCACGTTAAACTGTTTTTGGGGACTCCCAAAACAAAAATAGGAACATTTCAAATGCTATGATAGGGGCTCTTTAAGTCAAGTCACCTTTATTTATATAGCGCTTTTTACAATACAGATTGTATCAAAGCAGCTTCACAGTGATAACGTGAAAATAATACAACATGGATCAATAATATTGTTGAATATTAAATGTCCCCAACTAAGCAAGCCAAAAGCCAAGGCAACAATAAAAATTATTTTGTTTACAAAAGCCATTCAGTCAAAAACAGTGATTTTTTTTTTTTCCCCCTTGTCTTTTGTTTTATTAACATTAAAACACAGTAGGAATATTAGGCTGCGGTCACTTTAAGACATAATGCATGGATCCAGTACACTGATACTGAACATGTGCTGCCTTTTTCGACTGTTTATGTTCACTTTAGACGTGTTTGTTAGCATGCTCTAAGATGGGCATGTTGAGAGAAATTTTTCCATTCAAGTGTAACCGTCTCTTCTCAGAGAATCTCTTCTCCTGTCTCTGAAAATGTCTTTTTAAAGGGGACATATTATGCAAAATTCACTTTTACATGGTGTTTGAACATGATTTTTTTTTTTTTACAAATCAGAAACCAAGGACAGTATAACAGCACAGTCTATCTAATCTACACTAATGGAAACCATTTAGTTTTGCAGTTTTATATGGAGTCATGCTGAGACAGATTGGTGCATCAGTAGGCAGTATTTTACTTTAGCTTCAGTCATGTATATAATGTATTACCTACTGTTTTGAGTCTGTTTTAAAATACAACCACATGCATCTACAATATTTCAGCATTTAGATGCTTCCAAAGCTCAGCTACAACCACCTCAGCTTTGAGACAGAGACAGAAGAATCTGTGAATAATATCCAATAGGAAAGAATAAATCAAAGGGAGTGTGACATTAGGATGAAATGAAGTGAAACAAAGTAAGAGAGATAAAGCAATTGGAAGTAGAAACAGCAAAAGGTAGAGGCTCAGTCAAATGTATGTGTCCACCAGGGCTGTTCACATCTTGTTTTTGCTGGCATCACTGGGAGGAGGCTCTCCCTTGGCCTCGCAGTAAAACATCTCATTAACAGGAATGGAAACACTCCGATTCTTTATGTCGGGATTAAATCTGACTGTTTAAAATACTCTTAATGAAGTTTGGGTTTCAGGAGTTTCAAGCAAACCAAAGCTTTTAGTTTAGTTTGATGCAGAAGTAGTTTAACAAATTAACCAGATTTGTGGCCTGAGGGAATCCATTTTCTTAATGAACTTTTACTTTTATTTTGAAGTAACTGGCGGAGTGAAGGCATACAAGTGCAGTGGGTGTTTTATAGCAGAATTTAAGAAATAAAATAATACTTTCCAAGACAGATCTTGGCTTTATGAGAAATAAAGCCTTCCTGGGTTTGACTGGTTTCTGAAGATGCAGAGCACCAGCTCTGAATCAGGCCCTTGTGTGGCTTTCCTTACTCGTGAAGCTATAAAGAGCTTTCTGTAGCGAACATATGCCAGGGATTCATTTTAAGATAAATAAACATTTTCAGACATGTGGTACTTCCTGGTCACGAGTTCTGCTAATGTATTTAAACAAGTCTGCCTTTTCTCTGTTGAATTTCATCAACTTGTATCCATCGCTCATTATCATTCTGCATTTTGTTAAATGTTCCAGTATCTGCACTTCCAAATGGGAAAGGAAATGTCACTACCTTTTAGTTCCTGAAGAAAGGCAGTGGGGATTCCAATGTGGTTCTTTGTCAGATTTACTTGGTAGCCGAAAAAGTCTTAGGATAACATCAGATTTTCTTTCCCTTTGAAGGAAGTTTTAAGGTTATCCAGATACTTTACTGTCTGACTTCTAAAACATGCTTGTTTCCTGGTTGTCAACTTATGTTCTCTTGTTAAAACATACAATCTCCTGGTTGTCAAATTTGTCCAGAAATTTAATCATAAAACTATGCTTTGAAAGTGACGCAGATTAACTTCCACTAAAGTTACAGATTTTGGTTTTAAACAAACTGAATACTAAAATAAAATGCCTTGTATTAATGTTTGAATCTTTCCACACAGACCTGCTCCTCCTACTCCTGGTCAGACAAATGGAATCACAGAACTGGTTGGCCGCTTCCAGGTCAGTAAAAAAAAAAAGGTTGTTTACCAAAAAAATTAAATTCTGTCATTTACTCAGTGTCATTCCAAACCTGACTGACTAACTTCTGTGGAACATATGGTACGGAATTTGCAGTTGTGTGTGTGTGTGGTATGTGTGTGTCCATGCAATGGAAGTCAAAGGGGACCAAAAAGATTCAAATGGCACCCCCTGTGGTACTTTATCACCCACTGTTGTACTGGTGAATCTGAGGGTATATGCTGTGTCATTTTCTTGTCTTGAGGCTGTCTACACTGGACGCAACAAAGCGAACATTCCAAATCCATTTGTCCTTTGTCCTGTCAGAAGTTGTGCAAGGCTTGGAGTACATCAGAAATAGAACGGGAATCAGTTTACTGTCGGAAATTTCAATACTGATGTTGTTTTGGTAGTTGTGATGTTTGGAGTAGATTCATCATCTGCTTTACGTTTACCTGGCAAAAATAAAACTGCTCAAACTGGTACTTTGAGTCATCTTGACAATAATGTCAAGATGATGTAAAATGTCATATTTTGTGCCAAATAAGTGGCATAATTTTGCAGTGGGCTCAGTTTCTTTTCCATAGCAATCTGCTGACTGTACATCCCTAACCCATCCCTTAGCCTTGTCACTAGGGTGACCAGAAGTCCAGAATAATTCGGGACAGTCCCGAAATCTAAGCTGTTGTCCCGAATCCCGAAATCCTGGCCTTAATTGTCCTGAAAATTATACTAAAGCAAAATCTTGATATAAAACATTAATAACTCTCCGTGGAAGATGAGTCCTGCAGCCAGCCCCCTCAAGTTGCAGCAGCCGCTAGGACAGTGAATGTGCAAGCAGCCAGTCTAAACTTTTGTTTTTTACACGCGTCAATTTTGCTCTTGACCTCACAAATGGATTCAAAGTGTTCACGCGAATAACTAGATGCAGTAGGCGCGAATTTGTTACAATGTAATGTCGGGTTAAATTTGAAGCAAATCATCTACACAATTATTTAGTTTTCCTATTTAGTGACTGAAAATTTAGTTGTAATAATTTTGGCATAAGGCTTATTAGCGTTAGCCTATAGCCTGAAAGGTCTGTTTAGCCTCTGCACTGTTACAACACTAACACCCTTTTTTTGTTTTTTTTTCACAATGACATTTTAGTTCATGATTTTAATGTTTTTATTTTTTAATTTTTTTGCGTCAGACTAAGGACTAATGACAGACTGTTGATCTTTGAATAAAATATATAGGTTTGGTTCAGTTGTGAACCAAAACATACAGTATTTTGAAGCAAAACCACAGGAAATTAGGAAAACTGTAATATATTTTTGAAAGATCACTAAAGATTGGATTAATGTCTGCTAAAAATTTCAGCTTTGCCATCACAGAAATAAATAACTTAAAAAAATAAAAATAAAATAAAAAAATAATACAAGTATATTAAAATAGAAATGCTGTTTTTCATCCTATTACACAATATTACTGTTTTTACTGTATTTTTGATAAATTCAGCTTTGGTGAGAATGGTAGTGTGTACTGCATTGAATTAGCACATCCTTTTCTTTTATTCAAAATGTTGCTTTGAGTGCAAGAAGCAACAAAATAGCAGTTCATCGCTGTGACAGGCCTGTCTACTAAATCACTTACCCAAGTCTGAGTGTTTGGATCTCTCAGATTTGAAGCATGCCTGGTATCCATTAAGAGAAGGTAGACCACTAACTGCTTATCAAAGACTCGTAGTTTGTCAAGTAGGGCTCAAGTAGAGCTCAAATAAGACATTTTTCCCCCCATTTTTTTTTTGAAGAATAATTTATCATTTTTGTACGGTAATAATTCTGCATGTTTCTATCTTTGACATGAGAAAGGAACTTGGGAATGTTATAAATCAGACAGAGTTCCTGTCTTTTAAATGCTAAAGGGGCTGCTGACGGGTCTCTGTTGTAACAGATACTATGAACGGAAGGATTAGGAGCCCCACAAGTCTCGTAGTCCTTCCGTATGACCATGTGAGAAACGACATTAAGAAGCCACACATGAGGGTGTAACAATAAGCAAGACCTGAAGGCCCAAGGCTAGAGATGGATAGTCGTCACCACATAATGTTCAAATTTGATCAACATATCCTGTGTTTACCAGTCAAAACTGCGATTCAAAGAGGAGAATCTGTTACTGATCTGTGTTGTTTCCATTTGGATGTGCAGGAGGCTGTGCAGGTGAGTCGAGATGAGAACCAGAACTACAGAGAGTACACCATCTCCAGCCCAGCGTCTCTGTCTCCTGGCCCATACTCACCTGAGCCTCCCTCCAGCCCCGACCGCAAAGGGAGCAGGATCACACCCACCAATAAGAGGTACAACTGAACCACTTTAATGGAGTACTGAGGTCTGCTATTATAGCAGTAACAGTCCAAGACATGTGACATTGCTTGCTGGCAATGCTTTTACCAAACATTGTGTTTAAATACTGTACTTGCATAGAGTTTTAGTGTTGTACCTTGACCCACTAATGGACATTTAAATAAGCATGCTTTCTTTCTCTTTGTCCCCTTCAGTATTATTGATAATGTAAAGGATAGCAGTGTAGTAGAAGCATGCATAATGCAGTAATGAAACATGCGTAATGCATACTCCATTAGGATTAATGTTCCATGATTCCAAGATTCTATGGAATCATGTTCTAGCACTCCGATGATGTTTTCATGACTGATGCTTTATTACGTGCTTTTAATTACTTAATATGTTCAAATGTTCAGCTGTACAATCAAAGTGTTTTGCTAAGAAAATTCAATCCATTAATTAAGAGTAGATCGGATGACTGAAATTAGTTGATATTAAGCAAAGCCTTCAGCAAATGTTTTGTTTTTTTTTTCTTCTGTTGAAAACAAAAAGAGATATTTAAAAGAATGTTCAAGCTGCTTTATTACATGCATTGAAAGAGGATTTTAACTACGCTTTCAAGCTCCAGGAACATTAAAAGTAAAGTCAAATGACTTGTGTGCTGTATTCCAAGTCTCCTGAAGGTATGTGTTACAAACCCGAAGTCTCTTTCTCACAGGAAATATATTTTAGTAATTTTCTGGATTTTAGGATTGCATGCAGCAATCAGGAAAGAAACACAGTTTCGTCAAAACACCGTGGCCCCCTCAGCAGTCATAACACTGCAAAAGAGAAAAAGTATACTTACCAATTATGAAACTTTGTTGGATAAATGGGTGTAAAAGTCACAGATTAAAACATTGCAAAAACATTGCAGTTGTTTTTCCACCAACCCATTCGATATTTTCTCTTTAGTTACAGACCCGAAGCTATTTTTGAAACAAACTGAAAATGGACATCAGAATAGACTAAAATGTAAGGAATTAATGACTAAAGGCCCTGATATACTTAGGAATCAAAGAACAAACTGGTCTGATGTAATTTTGAACAAAAATCAGTCCAAAACAAAGTTTGTTTGTAGTTTTGAAACTTCCTGCCAAATCACACTTTCCAGAAAAGTTCACTATCGGTGGTAAACACCTTAAAACTACCACTGGTCTGTGACGATTACGTAACGGGTACAGTCGGTGTGTTCTGGGGCTCTGCATTTGACGTGAAAATCTTCTCTGGTTTAATTCTCCGGTTCAGTCCATCAAGGTCAGATGTGATTAAAAACATGAACACACTGGAGAGCTGCTTTGTAGTTGTAATTCTACTTGACTGTGATACTAGTACTCTTTCATGTTTAATACTATATACTACAGATTGATTTATAGCAGCTTTAAAGTGCTATCGTGGTAACAATAACATCACGTGACTTGACTGGATAATTGCAGAGCTGGTGCAAACACATCGCTATGATCAGATGCTTTCTTAACAGTTGTTTTCTCACTGCTGTGTTTTACCGAGAGGAAAGTGCGCTGCACATTTTATTATATAAATGTTGCTCCGTAGCATCAGGATTTTTGCTAACAGTGTACCGCTAATCGTTTTTTTTTTTTTTAGCCCAAAGAGAAGAGAGAAAAATAACTTATTAATAAAAACAACAATTCTACAATCAATTTTCCAGGAGACATGTTAAGACTCCTCTCCTCAAGAGGTTCCGTCTGGAGATCTCTTTTTTTCTACCAGTAGGTTTCCAGTAGAGTCGGCACATGGTTGATGAATGGGTCATAGTTCAGTGCTTGTTCGCTTGTCTGTTTCCTGAAGCCCTCTCTCACACACGCATGTACACACACACTCCTCCTTCTCTTTACATGTTCTTCTCAGTCACGCCTGACAGACTGCAGCACATTCCACATGTCACCGCTGATGAAGCTCATTTAATTAGATTTAGCGATGGGATTATGAAGTAAATTAATGAATTTTGGATTAAGCTGGCAAATGCATTACAGCACAGCATGGTGTTGAGACAATAGCTTGTTGCTTTTGATATCGCCCAGCCAATAAGTTTATAGTTGTACATTACAATTAACGCTGTATGATTTTTTTAAATTCTATCATGTCATGGCTAAAGGGATAGTCACCCATTCTGTCATTTGCTCACCCTCGTGATGCTCTTAAAGGACGAGTTCACTTTAAAAAAAAAAAAAAAACTTTTGCTGATAATTTACTCACCCCTATGTCATCCAAGATGTCCATGTCATTCTTTCTCCAGTCGAAAAGAAATTAAGGTTTTTGATGAAAACATACCAGGATTTTTCTCCATATAATGCACTTTACTGGTAACCAAACGGTTCAAGGTTCAAGGATGATGAATAAGGGTCTTATCAAGCGAAATGATCGCTCATTAAAAAAAAAAAACAAAGTTTAAGTTTGATAAGCTCAAATGGTCGCCTTGCTCTGTTCTTTGATGCGCGTTCGTGACTCTCCTGTTCGAACTCATTCATCAAAATGAACAAATCTTTTTCCCAGTCAATTCGTTCATTTCGTGCGTTGAATGAACCAAATGACGCGAAAAAAGGTTTGTTCATTTTGATGAACGAGTTCGAACACAGATGACATGGGGTGAGTAAATTATCAGCAAAAGTTTTTTTGGAAGTGAACTACTCCTTTAAGTGTATTACTTATTTTTTTCTGTGCAGCACAAAAGGTAAGTTTTACTTAAAATGTACTTAATTTGCAAGTGCACTGGTACTAGAACAGTCTCTAAAATTGGAGAAAAAAAAACTCAGTAAAAGTATGACGAAAGTAATATTTATGGCAAGTGAGCTTGATGTCATACTCTTATTATTATCAATGTTGAAAATGGTTGTGCCTGCATTTAAAAAAATTCTTAAAAATCGAAATTGTTTAACTTTATTAGTCATTTTTGGGAAATTTAATACTGTTGAATAAGGCCAAATAATAATGCTGAATGATAATTTGGGCAAAATAATAATGCTGAATAATAATGTGGGCAAAATAATAATGCTGAATTATTTTTCTGAATAAAAAAATATTATTAGAAGTAATAAGAATATAAAAACTTTGACCACAAACTTTTGAATGTTAGTGTATATTATACAATATGGTAGAGGTAAGTGCCTGTGACTCATGAGTTTTTACACATCTGTGTAGTTTCACGTTCTTGTTTACTACTTGGATTTCTTGGTCCAGTTTCTGCCTTCTGAATTATTTAACAAACTTAAGCTATATGTCTGAAGTTCATGTAAGTGCAACCCATTTCATGTCAACTGTAGTTTTCTTCAAAGTGTTCTTGAATTCAACACCAGAAAGTTCAGAAATGCCCCATGTTCTTTGTAGGGTGTACTTAAGCTAAATTTTGTTTGTTTTTCAGCCAGCAGCTCTATTCCTGGTCCTCAGAAGATAAGAACGTGCAGAGTCACAGACTGTCCCGACCCCTCTCTCAGGTACAATCGCTCTCTGAACTCTTTTATATAAACCCCAAGAACAAATGACTGATGAAAAAATTAATCTATAATGGTTTGACAAGTATTCTTTTGTGTTGATGTATGTCCTATTGAAACAAAGTCAGGGCAGGACATTCTGAAGGGCCTGTTCTTTTTTTTTAAATAGTCGGTAGCCTTCACACAAGTGAGGAGAGATCTGGAGCTCTGATTGCAGGATGTCTCGGGTTGTGAAAAACTGAGGGATCTGCTTGAACAAAGTTTCAAACAAACACAAAACGTGGATATAATATGAACAAGATCATCAATATCATATTTTCTAAGATTATACATTTTTAATATAAACAAATATATTTTGCAGTTTGTATGTAATTCTTATACTACTCGTGTGAATCAGTACTGGATGCATTACACGTTGTCAAAAACGAGCAAGTGAAGTTAGTGAGATGAGGTCTGATAAGTCTCAATGTTGATGGGATCTGCTGTGGAAAATTGATGTTAGTTCTGGCTAATGCTTCTGAGGGGCTTCCATGTTCGTAGTACATGGTACATTGAGTCTTCTCACGGAATAGGATTGCTTTGCTCTGCTCCTGAAATGTGCCCCATAAATCCCTTTAGTCGCTGCCTATATATGACTTCATGGGAAAAGCAGGTTTTCAGTAGCGCAGTTTAACTGGGATGCCTCTTCACAACAAGCTCCAGGATCGCACACTCAGGAAATGAGATTACGATTTCCATCCGTAAGAAAACGTTTGCAATAAAAGGGTTAGCATTTCCAATATTTTCATAGGGGGTGGTGTGTACATAAACTCAAAAGGTCACCTCAATATGCTGACGTTCATGGGAGCGCTACCTGGAAGTGGTTAATCTAGAACATCATTGAAAAAATGTGGTTGACCTTTCTTGCAGCTTCTTTTAACCTCAGGTTTATTAGCATCATAAGTAGTGCAGTGCCCGTGAGATCTTTATTTTACTTATTAGTGCTACACTGACTCTGTAGCATCTTGGGGGATATATAAAAAAATGGGATGAGAGAATGGGCAATAATCTGAAGGGAAAGCGTTCCAGAGCCTGTCCCAAGAACTAAAATTGAGCAAATAAAGTTTGTGGGAAAGTTATGGCGAGATATGTCAGCTATTTAGTAAAAGGCTCAGTCACATAGATGTTTCTACAAGGCAGATGTCGGAGCAGGAAAAAACAGCCAGGACCTTTGATGGTTGAAGACATTCCAGTCATTTTATCATTGCTGTAGATGTTAAATAAACACACATTCATGACACGGCTTATTAAACTCAATAACATCCCAATTCCCCTGTCAGAAATGTTTGGTCCTTTTTAAAGATGACCGTTTGAATGCCTCTAAACGAAACTCATGGGAGGTCTGGGAGAAGCCAGCGTGATGATAGTGACACTGAGCACTGGCCTTTGTCAACAAAACGTCTCAATATAGACGTGTTATGCTGTGAAAATATTCATGCGAAACTAGCCAGGGAGAAAGAATGACAATTAAAGGAATAGTTTGTCCAAAAATGATAATGGAATTTACTTGTTCTCATGTAGTTCAGAGGGGATTGCCATCTCTTTGGGGTTTATACAGTCATGCAATTGAAGTGGACCAAAAAAAGAGATTTATGTTCATTTTGGTCCAGGTACATGTGAACAGTGAGTCCAAGATCATATTTTTTATGACTACTAGTCAAGACAGCTAATTCGAGTTTGATTACAAGACGATTCTCCTGAAAATATGGTCTTGGACTCAGACTTGAGATGGACTTAAGTCTGACGATGCTTCCCAAATGGCATATCCGCCATGTTGTCATTTGCTGTGTCCGAAATCTCCACTCAAACCACTACTCCCTACCCCCTATGTAGTAGTGCACTATATAGTGAGCTCACCAGCATAATAGAAATACCACTTTCGGACACTACTCGATCGTCTCTCGGTGCCGTTGATTACATCATCTGTCAGCTGGTGCCGAGCCGGCTCTGGGCTAAATAGATTTTTAAAAATAAATACATTACATTTACAGTATATTGAGCTTATTTCTCCAAAATGTAAAAACTAAAAGCCATTTCTGGCTGTTTCTGTTATAATGCACAACTCCACGCATGATTATAACTTTTATGATCAGCACAATGCATGATGGTATGTACGTAGGGCTTGGGTTAGTGACCATCGGTTGTACACTACTTTTCAAAATGCATTCTGGGATACATTGAGTGGACTATATAGGGTATAATAATCATCACTATACATTCGGACAGCACTATAAAATGGCGAGCTCACTATATAGTCCACCATATAGAGAGTAGTAGGTGATTTCGGACTCAGCAATTGTGACCTACTGCGTCAGTTGTCGCTGAACCATGATTCACAATTCCTCTCCTGTGACCTTGTGGGATATTTAGGTGTCCATTGAAAGTGCGCTTCAGAATCTATCTAGCCATCCAGGTACTTTTCGGCTACTTTTTTCTAACTGTATTTGGACATACTAGTCTGTTGGCGTACAGTTTTTCGCATACTGTACTGTATATTTGGGAAGTATCTGATTTCAGATGCAGCGTCTTGTCTGATCTTGTGTACTACAACATTGAATGCAAGGAAAACTGGTATGTTTTGATTTGATGTGTGGCGTGTAGACGTGAACACCTGTAAAAAAAAGAAAGAAACAAACTTTTTTTTGTTGATTTTGGAGAAAAGCATTTCTTTTTTATTTAGCTTTTGCACATCTTATTTCAGTTTAGGTTTTTTTTCTTCTATTTTTCCTGGATTATTAGACATCAGCAATATGAGAGGTTTATCATTATTACAATTCAAACCACATTATATGACAAAATAATTGCAATAGGATTTTTGTTGGCGAAATAGTGCAGCCCTAATCATACATTCTCTCCCATACATCCCACCAGTGCACATGTGCTTACTGGGAGAGTGTGGTGTAGACGGAGCCTTAACCATCATGTTCAAGACACCCTACTTGCATGCCACTGTTGAAGTATGAAATATCTCAGCTATTATTCTGACCCACAGACATCCAAACTTTGGGGCTCCCAATAAATCTAAGCCAGCCATCCAGTTAACCAATTTACTGCCGAAACAAATCCAGTCCGTCACCTCCTGCTCATAGCCCTCAATCTCTCTCTGCACAATCAAAACATTTTTCTCATTTTTCTTTCTCAGGCTCTCTCATAACATGCATGTTACAGCAACGCATTCTCATCCTTTAGTGTCATATAGAACGCTATATGACAAAACGACGCTGTACTACGCACTTGGCACCCGTTATTGTTAATATAGACCATTTCAAAAGATGTAAACAACACTGGTCCAGAAGCACTTCCTGTTTCAGTTTGTAACTGTTTTCTTTATTTCACATGTAAAGAAAACTTCTTAAAGATGTTTTTATAACTTTTTGATTCAGTTTTAAATGTTCTGTTGGTTGTATTTTATCCCAGCTTTTATGTAGAGTTAAAAAACTGAAACAGGAAGTGCTTCTGGGCCAGTGTTGTTTACATCTTTTGAAATGGTCTATAACACGCGCTGTGATGGGTAGGTTTAGGTGTGGGGTAGGGTAGTCTCATTTACGCTAATCTCAGTTTTACGCTAGTCTCAGTTACGGTAAAGGATCAGAGTTTTTGTCCTAACCAGACGTGACGGCGACACGCGAAGTTTCTAATTTAGAAACGGTTCCTATTTCTGCGATGTCGCGGCTGACAGAATGAAGAAATTACACTGGTTATGAGTACACGTTATTTATTTTTAGTTAAAAATAGGTCACTGTGCCACAAGCGATAATGGATAATTTACCTCA
Source organism: Cyprinella venusta (assembly GCA_038021265.1). Classification (NCBI taxonomy): domain Eukaryota; kingdom Metazoa; phylum Chordata; class Actinopteri; order Cypriniformes; family Leuciscidae; genus Cyprinella; species Cyprinella venusta. Next base: position 23,572,555 of record CM075872.1, on the reverse strand, counting down.
GATTTTGAAAGCATGTAATATAGCGTTCAAAATGAATTCTATGCAAACATACGACTGTACTTCATAACAAAATTAGTCAATGAGTATATTTTGCTAATGTTTTGATTTTTAATAATGTTATTTCTTGATTTGATTATGTCCTTACCCATATTCAATGCGAGTGCGGGCCAACAGTGCGCTTTCACAGAGAGACTCTGCTCACACCATAGGCTCACACGCTGTTCTGAATGTGTTGCATCTCACATTCGCGACGCGTCTAGTGTGGACAGATACACTTGCTGTCGCTGAAATTTTATCGCGTCGCGTGTAGTTAGGACACGGTGTTGGGTTCGCGTGTAATTAACGATAAAGGGTGCCATGTGCGTTGTATAGCACCGTTTTGTCATATAGCGTTCTATGTGACGCTAAAGGACGAGAACGGGCTGGTTACAGGGTACAGCGACATCTGTTGTTTAGATCGTTTAGCTATAGAGCAGACCGTTTTAGTGGAGGGTTGAAGTTAGCCATGCCAAACAATGGATTAGAAATATAAGGGAAATCTGTATTAAATGATGCTGAAAGGCCGGAACAAGGAAGCAGCCAATGAGGTGTAGCAGCAGGGTTGATTTGCTGCCATTTCTGTGGTCAGATCCACTGGACACGCAAACACGCACATAAACAGTCGGCTTGCTCTTTACTATCAGTGGGCTCAGAGTCTTTTATGTTCGTCTGTCATGAAGGTCTGTTGTGGGGGATTCTAGTATAATTGTGGTATTTGTTAGATCCCAAAAGGCACTTTGATGCCGGAGAGGGTTAGGATCTTTGCCTCACATATTTCTGCTGGAATTTTAAGATCTGTTCAAGCTTTCTCCTCGTTTTTCATCCTCAGACTGGAATCCCTTCAGTCCTACTCCTTCCTCTCTTCTTCTTCAGGGAAAACTTGCATTCTTCTAGTCTTAGTTTGCTCCAGCAGTTAACACAGAGTCTTGGCATACCGTCTGTGTAAGGATGTGCTTTGAGTGTGTGTGGTGATCTTTCCGACATCTTACACACATTATTTTGAAATTGTGTGGCATGATTGGTGCAAAGAGTTTTTTCGTTTTGTGTGGTTTGGCTGTAGAAATGAATGGAAAGCACATTGAGTTTTCTTTCTCTGGACTTACAAGTACATGTTTTTAGCAGGGGAGTTTTCTCCAAGGAGGCAAGAAAGGCAGTGCCTCCTCAAAATAATTGGATGAGAAAATCCACATTGCAATATTAAAATGACAAAAATATTACAAAATGTGCTTTTAAATAGTGTATAAATTACTTGTTTTTCTAAAGTAACACTGTTACTTTAAAGTTACAACGTATGTCTGTGTCTCTCTTGCTTCCCCTGAGCCCATTGACTTTTATCAGACCTCTTAAAGCATGTGCTGGGTTTTATGGGGGGTAATTGATAATGAATTGCGGAAAGCCTCCATCACACCATGATTGAATATTAGTTCCTGCATTTTCACGAATCGGTCTGAATGAACAAAATGATGCCGTCATTGAGATGACGAATTAAAAAAGTAAACAACTCTGACTCTTGAATATCATCGCTTTGTCACCTCAAAATCAAACTTGCAATGACATTAAAACTGTATGGCTGGGTTTTTAGTGAGCAATCAGCTTGCTGAAATGAAAGGTACATCATCGTGTCTGTGACATTGTTTATTAAGATGACTGATGAAAAAAATATACTATTAAAAAGAACAGCTGAACATCATATTGTTTAAATTGTTACTGTTTTAAGTTTGGGAATTTTAATAAATAGAACATTTAATTAGGAAAATTTGATATATATATATATTAGGGCTGTGCAAAAGTTAATTGCGATTAATCACATCCAAAATAAAAGTCTGTGTTTACATAATATATTTGTGTGTGCTGTATATAATTATTTTGTATATATAAATACCTATGCATGCATGTATATATTTAAGAATTGTTTGCGCTTAAATTCTGTGTGTATATATATATATATACATAATCTATATTATATAAATATAAATGATTTATATATGAATAACACATTTTCTTAAATATATACATGCATGTGTGTGTATTTATATATACAAAATAATTATATACAGCACACACAAATATATTATGTACATATTATATATTAAACACAGACTTTTATTTTGGATGCGATTAATCGCAATTAATTTTTGCACAGCCCTAATTTATATATATATATATATACAGTATATATATATATATATATATATATATATATATATATATATGTGTGTGTGTGTGTGTGTGTATTTATTTATATATACAGTGCCCTCCACAATTATTGCCACCCCTGTTTAAGATGTGGTCGAGGACTTCTAAAAATTCTTCCTTTTTTTAAACAACATAGAACCCAAATGCAAAAAAGAAGAAAAATCCAATCTTTTATTTAAGTACATTACTTTGGTGGTAAAAAAATAAATAAGAATTTAGAAAAAGAAAAACTTCAAATCATGTGTCCCACAATTATTGGCACCCCTAACAATTCCGCTGAAAAATGTAATTGATTTTTTTTTTAAACATATTTTCTGTAGTTGCTAAAGTTGGTCAGGATATCTAGAAACTTTTAATTAGTAATTCATGACTCCCTCTTTCCCCGGGGTATAAATATGACATGACACAGAGGCCAAATTCTCTTACCCATTTGTCAACATGGCAAAGACAAGAGAACACACTATTCAAGTAAGGCAGATGTGTGTTGACCTTTATAAGATAGGCAATGGCTACAAGAAAATAGCCACTCGCCTTAATTTGCCCATATCTACAGTCAGAGGAATCATTAACAAGTTTAAAACAACTGGAAAGGTGACAAACAAGTCTGGAAGAGGTCCCATGTTTATCTTGCCACAAAGCACAAAGTGAGGAGGATGATAAGAGAAGTTAAAAAATGTCCTAGGCTCACTGTCACTGAATTGCATCAAATAGTGGCATCTTGGGGTCACAAAGTCTCCAAAACAACCATCAGACGCACTCTACAAGCCTACAAGCTGTTTGGGAGGCATGCAAGGAAAAAGCCTTTTCTCACTAACACTGACAAACGTAAACGTCTAGAGTTTGCCAAGCGGCACTGGGACTTCATCTGGGATCGTGTGCTTTGGTCGGATGAGACTAAGAGTGAGCTTTTTGGCAACAAACACTCTAAGTGGGTCTGGTGTAAAACAAAAGATGAGTATGCTGAAAAGTACCTCATGCCCACCGTGAAGTATGGTGGAGGATCTGTGATGCTGTGGGCCTGTTTCTCTTCCAAAAGCTCTGGGAACCTTGTTGGGGTGCATGGCATTATGAACGCTTTGAACTACCTGGACATTTTAAATAAAAACCTGATGGCCTCTGCACAAGAGAGGGCCCAGGATACTGGATGATCTAGAGAGATTGTGCAAAGAAGAATGGTCAAAGATCCCTCTCTCTATGTTCTCCAATCTTGTGAAATGTTATAGGAGGAGATTAAGTGCTGTCTTGTTGGCAAAAGGGGGTTGTACAAAGTATTAACTTCAGGGGTGCCAATAATTGTGGGACACATGATTTGAAGTTTTTCTTTTTCTAAATTTTTTTTTTTTTTTTTTTTTTTTTACCACCAAAGTAATGTACTTAAATAAAAGGTTGGAATTTTCTCCTTTTTTGCATTTGGGTTCTATGTTGTTTTAAAAAAAGGAAGAATTTTTAGAAGTCCTCGACCACATCTTAAACAGGGGTGCCAATAATTGTGGAGGGCACTGTATATATATATATATATATATATATATATATATATAATTCATCAGGTGGTACTGGACACTTTAAAACTATAGTTTGATAAGTTACAGTCCAGCTACCTATCTGTAAAAGAAGTTAGCTATACTATGAGCTAGTAACAACAAATGCACTGAAGCTACTGTATTTAAGCACATTAAAGTGAAATTGCTATGAAATTGTTGTATGCTGTACCTTTGAGCAGTCTGTGTGATTGAACATGCCATATCAGATGCAGCTTCTGTACATCCTTTGCAGTATAATGATGGCTTTTGGAGATAATTTTGTTGGCAACAATCTATAGTGTTCTGATTTGGTTGAGTTAAGTAAATAAAAACAATAATCTAATTAAAAGACAATACGGATATATTAAATAAGGAAATACTAAAAATTTACTTGGGTGAAAAAAAAAATGCCCCTGTAAATCAAATATTGCCCCTTGATGGGAAAAGTCCATTTCTGACCTTGCCACCATCTATTGGTCACTTAGTTAGTCTTTAAAAACACAAATTTGTCAATGTGATGCCTAAATTCACTCGTAGCATAAAACAAATCCTAAAATCAGTCACGCTACTGAAATACTTGGTAGAGTCTCCACTTTTACATAGTCCACACAACACTGTCTGTTACATTCATACTCATGTATACACACATCTGTACACCAGTGTTGCCTGGCGCAGGGGGTCTTTTTCCTCTAATGGTCCTTAGTGATCTTTAAGTGTGGTTCAGGTAGAGGTATAATCTCCAGAGAGTGAGCTAAGGGAAGAAAAGATAGCAGGAATATCCATTAGTCCTGCTTCGGGGGGTGTAGGGTATCCTGGGAAAAGTAGTGTGTACAATAAGGGCTCTGATAGCGATCGTTCGAGGTGTGTGGTGTTGGTTTTCTCGCCCTTCTGAGGCACAGGCTTGTCCTTGTGCGGCTGAGCCTGGTGGAGATGGGCTGAGGAGGCCTTATTCATCCCGTCTGCTTGCTGTCTTTCTTTCGCTCTCTCGCTCTCTCTCATTCTTGCCTTTCCACACTGCTCGTTTTGGTCAGACCCTCCGCTTCTCCCTCCTCTCCTCGCGTTCAGGCGGCTGTACATGCACAGAGGCGGCCATTGTACCACTCTCCTCTTTTCCACTTCTCTCTCTGTTGCTCTCTTTCGCTTTTCGTCCTCTCCATCATTCTGTGAGAGTGATAGACGATGAGACGTGAGTGAGACTAGAAGGGTTGTAAGGGAGGAAGATGGATCATGTTTCTGTTGAAAGACTGCACAAAGTGGCTTTGAATCTACTTCCTGTTCTAGCAGGAAAAAAAAAGTTTTCCAGAAGCTTGAACATAATAGCTACATCACTCTTAGGCCTGTTTTGTGTGTTTATTTTGGCACCCATATTACCAGGTTACAGTATTAATGCGACCCGTTTGAGCAGAGCGACTCTGCAAGACGCTTTTATTTCTAGTGCATATTTGAAACAGCCACATCTGACCAAAGTGCCAATAAAATACATAAACAGGAACACACACAAATTCAAAGCATTATATTGAACCAAAAGCAAGAGAGAAAAAATAAGTCTTTAGTGAGCATTTAAAGCAATCAACGTTTTAAGACAGCCTTAAGTGTCGCGCCAAATCATTCCACAGACGTGGAGCAGCAACAGAAAAGGCACAATCACCCTTTAACTTCAATCTAGATCGTGGCACAGTCAGCATCAACTTGTTTGAAGACCTTAAGAAGATCTGTAATGTAGTGAGGAAGCCTGGCCATTTAACCTCTTATACACATACAACAAAAGCTTGAAAACCAGCAACCAAGCAAAGCAAGAAGCTTTTTGTACCAATTAGGCAGGATAAGGAGGTCTTAACCACACCAAGGTTACAATAGTCAAGCCTGGAGGAAATAAATGCATGAATCACTGTCTCCAAATGTTAAAACCTTTGCTTTGTAACCGTGAGAATAAAACTTTTACCATTTGCAAGGTTGCATGACCGTTCACTAGGTTTTGGAACATAACTTTGCACCATATTTTGGCAGGTCGTCTTTTTATATAACATCTTGTGGAAAAATTAGACACACTAACTGAGAACAAGCAAAGCATATTGTTGTGCTGAAGGATGTCTAGTTTAATTTATACTTTAGAAATGAACCTCGAGTCAATGAACCTTTTTTTTTTTTTTGTGGAAATGACCAAACTGATTATTTCAAACAGAGACAATTTACACTTCCGGTCAAAAGTTTTAGATCAGTAAGATTTTTTATGTTTTTAAATGAAACATAAAAAATGTCTCTTCTGGTCACCAAGGCTGCTTTATTTGATGACAAAAAAGTGACAAACAGTAATATTGTGAAATATTATGACAATTTAAAATGACTGTTTTCTATTTTAATATATTTTAAAATGCAATTTAAAAAGCTGAATTTTCATAATTACTGTTGCTGACACATCAGTTTTCAGTGTCACATGATCCTTCATAAATCATTCTAATATGCTGATTTTATGCTCAATAAACATTATTTTCAATGTTCAGTCGTGTACCATATTTTCCCCCAAAATTTTATGATGAATAGAAAGTTCAAAAGAAAAGCATTTATTTAAAATATAATCTTTTCGAACATTATAAATGTCTTTACTGTAACTTTTGATCAATTTAACTCATCCTTGATGAATAAAAGTATTTTCTAATTTCTTTCCCCCAAAAATAAAAAAAATAAATTCTTACTGACCCCAAACCTTTGAATGGTAGTGATTAATGTTACAAAAGCTTTGCATTTCAGACCAATTCTGTTCTTTTGAACTTTCTATTCATCAAAGAATCCTGATGTGAAAATGTGGATAATAATCATAAATGTTTCTTGAGCACCATATTATAATAATTTCTGTAGGATCATGTGAAACTGAATGAAGTAATGATGCTGTAAATTCAGCTTTGATCACAGGAATGAATTACACTTCACTATATATTCACATAGAATACCACTGTTTTAAATTGTACTGTTTTTTTTTTTGTATTTTTTATCAAATAATTGGAGCCTTGGTGAGCAGAAGAGACTTCTTTTTAAAAGATAAAAAAATCTTACCGATCTAAAACTTTTGACCGGTAGTGTACAGTATATAGAGACATGCCACTTCCTCAATCCTCAATACAACTATATAGGGAAAACCCGTAATGCCAAATATGGTGGTTTTATGCACATGCCCGCCCCTCCCGCTGAAAAGTCAATCGTCTGCTTTTAATAGTCAAGCCGGGAAACATGTAAGCCTATTGTCTGCTTCCACTGACACATGTGCACAGTTGAGGTTTGCGACAACGGAGATGAGAACCCTTGTGCATGCGTAGTAAACATAACCTGTGGGGAAAAAGACCTGTTAAACCTTATTTTGGGTTAAAGTCATCAAACTTATTCAGCGATTTTTATCATATTTTACTACTGTTTCTATACAAGCAGTTTTTATGTCCCGGTGACCAGTGAAAGTGCAGTTCTGACTCTGTGTCCATTCATTTAGATAGGAGCCTGGTCTTGTTAGTCCGAAATAGCTGCCCGAAGACTTTGCTAAGGTGGCGGCCGAGTGGCACGACTTGCCTAAAACGACTTTGTTTCAACCAGCTCTTGCAATATTTATGATGGGTCATAGAAAGTACTCGACACATCAGCAAACAGGTTATATCAACCATCTCTCTTCAGCCATCCATTCATCCTTCCGAGGGCTGTCATTTGGGAATATTCCTGTTTACAGGAAAACAGTGGGTGGAGAGAAGTGTTCAGTCCATTAAGATATGCCCATGCTGATTATTGTACTCTTGGGAGGGAGATGTGCAGCCAAACCTAGAGTGGCTTTGGCAACGGATCACTCCCTGTTCCATTGCTATTAGTGCCCGATCACCCAGCTGGGTTGCCTGTGGTGACTGTTTTGTGGTTGCGGAGGGTTGCCATAGTGGCAGGCCTCATCCTGTGAAAGGGCTTAAGGGTTCAGATAAAAATAAGCAATGCACCAAGCTGGTTTAGGCTAGGCATGCCATTTTTCGTCCGATTTTGAGCCAAATTCTGACTTGTTTGACTGGAGTCAGGCCGATTTTCAGCGTTGTTGTACGACGTTTGTCATGCAGTGTACAGAGGGAAGCAAGAGGCAATTATCCTCTCTCAACTGGCAATGTCTCTTGCATGTCAGAAATTTGTCTCCCCTCATGAGGGTATCGCACAGTTGAAGCAGAGCTGCGAACCGATTAGCCTAAACTGTTTTTTCCCTCACTGCACATGTGAGAAAGCAGAAGTTAAACCATTCCATCTTTAATGCAGCAAGAAAGAAAATTAAAAGAGGGAGATCTATAAACTAGCTATCAAACTAGCTGCAATTTACCTCCAGTTCATGCTGCAAAATAGACAAACCATTACCCACGTCTTCCAAGCCACCTGTGTGTACACCGGCGCCTCTTTTACTAATTTACTTGATCAGTAATTTTACCTGTTTCACTTTCACTTTATTTACTCATTTATTTAATAATTACTTAATTTTATCATCACTGGAAATGTGAAGAGTTTATCATTTTGCAGTTGGTGATTAAAGAAAAATGCCATGTGGTAATTTAGGTTTTTTTTTTTTCCATTTAAGCCACAAAGGCGAGTCAGTGGATATCACACAAGCAATGTGCAAACTTTGCGCGAGCGTTATCCTGGTGAAGAAGTCTCTAACCCCAGTCAATTATTCACTACGGAAAGTGAAAGTAATATCTGACGAGCTTTCGGCGTGTATTCTCTCAGAGACAACGAGAGAGATAAATCCTACTTCAACATATGCTGATAACGGTATATAACTGTCTTCATTTTCTTGATATTTCTCTTGTGGCCCATTTAGGCCCAACGCATTCTCATCCCAAGGTGTCACATATGACGCTTTTGCCAAAGCGTAGACATCCAACGCACATGGCACCCTGTAGCATCAAATGAGACACTTCGGTTATGGGTAGGTTTAGGTATGAGGTAGGGTTAGGGTTAGACCACTAGGAGGCGCCTTCTGCCCCATATATATCTGCGTCTCATTAGACGGTGCCAATTATTTTACAGAAAATACGGTAGTTACAATCAGTCATGGGTGCAAACCCATATTTAATTAAAATATCAGAAGTATCATATGCAAATGTGATATTTATATTCTCTTTACAAAATGTTCCCCTCTTAAATATTTTTCTCATTTGTTTCCACTCAGTGTGGCAGAATACAGTTCAGCTGGGTGAAGTGGCCTTACTCTTACATAGAGGGCTCACCCTCTATTTTGTATTCGATGGTGGACCATCCAGTGTGTGTGTATGCGTGCTTGTGCATGCTGGAGCACACTCACTCAGGGGGTGTGGTTTGCTGGAGCGCTCGCTTGCGGTCTCTGCCTCAGAACACAAATAAAGGCTTGCCCCGCAGCAGACAGTCGATCAGTTGCTGTCCCAGCCTCAAAACAAGTCTCCTACCCGTCAGCTTCCTCTCTTCCTTAGACTGCTTCTTGGGGAAGATTTAAAAAGATTTGTGCTTCCAGAGCACAGACTAAAATCATTTTTGGCTTGGTCTGTCTTCCTCCTCCCACCTCTCTTCCTTTTTCTCGCTTCCTGAGACGCTCCACAGGGACAAAGCTCTATTTCAGGTTGGACTTGAAAACATGGAGGCTGTGTGTTGATCTTTGCAAGTGTGTTTGTTAGACACTAATAGTCTGCTTTTGATAAGTCTAGAAGTTTCTTACCATATCAGTGTCACCTTACTGTCCCATGACAACTGATCTTAAAGACCTAAACCTGCTGGGGTTTATGGGGCAGTTTTTGCTCGTGCAGAGATGGGGCCTGGTTTTTAGTGCAGTTTTCCTGAATAGACCTGAATGGACTGGCAACATTGCATGTAATGTCGAGGTAACCAATAATTTTTCTCTTGCTCTGTCACTTTAGGCTCTAAATATTGTTCCAAAAATTACTTTAAAGGTAAATCATAGAAAAATATTAAACATGCAGACTCTTGTTTTTTCCAATAACACACAAAATAATAACGCAGTATCTTGTATTCCAGAGGTTTTTATTTATATTAATTTAGTCATTTCTAAAGCCATATATGTTAGTATTACTTATACTGTTCAAGATATAAGTATATTTCTTCCACAGTCCGCATAATGTCATTTTCATCATAAGAACAGTTCAAAATTTCGGCGCGCACACCATGCTTATTAAAGAGGTGGAGAGACACAAACAGCAAATTAAACGGAAGGCAGACAGACAAAAAAGCGATACTGAGACCAGTAGCAGAGAACTGGAGACACGGTTCATCCAGGTGGCTCCTATCAAGCAGAGGTTTATAAAGCTCACTAATTACTCCATAAACTCCAACTGTCCGGCATGTTTAGATGGAGATCATTATCTCTATTAGCATGAGTGATGCAGAGCCGCCGGGCCAGACTTTGAGCTTTAATTCAATAACTGTTGTTTTTCTTTTGTTGTATCTTTCCTGTTCATTCTTCATACTGTAGATGTACAACAGATCATGCCTGTGTTTGGACGTATACCCTCTTTTCAGTGGAATAAAAGCATGGTTATGGTGAATTACTATTTGTATCGCTTAATGTGCATTTCAACCTTTAGGACAATGGTACATATATTTTAACGTGGTTCAAGCTCGACTTACTACGACTTAGCTATGACTTATAGTACTTGTGAAGCATTTCAATCTATTGTATTTTTTTCCATTTGTTTTTCTCTTTTTAGGACTAACTAAGGACATTTAAGGACATTCAGACATGGTAACTAGTGGTGACTGAGTCTGTCTCTGTTTGTCACAGTTTTCCTCTGTCTGGGTTTAGATTCAAGTGTGGAAAGGAGGTTGGGGGCCATAATAATCTTCATGAAGTCCACAGCTTTAACAAGCTCCTAATGATTACCAGATGCCTAATGAGTTTGATTCTCGGCTACAGTTGGACCACTTTCACATTTCTTCATTAGAAAAGAAGTGTGTGCTGGTATTGTCCAGCATGCTATGCACTCTGAGGCTGTTATGGTTGCACCGTTTCCGTCCACCGTGCGCACACTGAATTCCTTGTGGCGTACTTTGAAAATATGCCCTTGGCATTGTTCTTCTGTCATTTTTTTTGTGTATCACAGTTTCTGGCCACACAAATGCAAATGTCCCAGCTCACCTTGTTTACAACATGACGTTTTAGTCTTCTGGCGGTATTTATATCTGAATGTGAGACTTTAAAACATTTTTCACATAAATGAAAAAATTGCAATCCAGTTGGACACCAATAGTCATTATTCATCAACCACCAAATCACTGTAGGTGTACCACCAGCGGAGTACTTGCGTCCCTGAGCGCCATTTGACATTCTTTCCTTTTTTTCTTTAAAGAGGTCTACTTTTTGAGTTTTTAACCCTACTTAGTTCAGCTCTTAATTTGGATAAAATGGGTTCTTACACAGATCTGCACTGGGTCACTTTTCTTGTACCAAAATCCCATAGTCTTAGATGGTATTTGAAGGCCCTCAAATATATTTCTGGTACTTCTGTGTGTTCCAGGAGTGTTATATTATAATATGCAATAATATATTATGCATAATTCAATTCCATAATTTTGGAAGTGTGTGTGTATATATATATATATACGTATATATATATTCTAAACAAATGTTATACCCTAAATCCACAAGGATGCCTGCTGTCACCCTTCCTGTTCCTTTTTGCCATTGACTGGATTATGAAAGAATCCATGAGAGAGCAAAATAACTGAATCCAGTGGACCTCGAAGACCTAGCTTGATGATCTGTACTTTTCTTGCGACCTTGCACTTCTCTCCCACAACAAACAGCAGATGCAAGGGAAATGGATGAAATGTCAACTATAATATCTCAGATTAATTCAACATTAACAGTGAATAAGAAAAAGATCCAGTCATGCTGAATGGTAGTACCCTGGAAGATGTCTAGTCCTTCACCTATCTGGGCAAAATCATTGACCTACAGTGTGGTACAATTTTGGTCAATGAAATGCAAGGATTGGCAAAGCAAGAGTGGTCTACATACTGTACACTCACCTAAATGTTTATTAGGAATACCATACTAATACTGTGTTTGACTCCCTTTTCACCTTCAGAACTGACTTAATTCTCAGTGGCATTGATTCAACAAGGTGCTGAAAGCATTCTTTAGAAATGTTGGCCCATATTGATAGGATAGCATCTTGCAGTTGATGGAGATTTGTACGATGCACATCCAGGGTACGAAGCTCCCGTTCCACCACATCCCAAAGATGCTCCATTGGGTTGAGATCTGGTGACTGTGGGGGCCATTTTAGTACAGTGAACTCATTGTCGTGTTCAAGAAACCAATTTGAAATGATTCAAGCTTTGTGACATGGTGCATTATCCTGCTGGAAGTAGCCATCAGAGGATGGGTACATGGTGGCCATAAAGGGATGGATATGGTCAGAAACAATACTCAGGTAGGCCGTGGCATTTAAATGATGCCCAATTGGTAATAAGGGGCCTAAAGTGTGTCAAGAAAACCACCACCACCAGCCTGCACAGTGGTAACAAGGCATGATGGATCCATTCTCTCATTCTGTTTACACCAAATTCTGACTCTACCAACTGAATGTCTCAACAGAAATCGAGACTCATCAGACCAGGCAACATTTTTCCAGTCTTCAAACTGTCCAAGTTTGGTGAGCTCTTGCAAATTGTAGCCTCTTTTCCCTATTTGTAGTGGGGATTAGTGGTACCCGGTGGGGTCTTCTGCTGTTGTAGCCCATCCGCCTCAAGTTTGTGCGTTTTGTGGCTTCACAAATGCTTTGCTGCACACCTCGGTTGTGACGAGTGGTTATTTCAGTCAAAGTTGCTCTTCAATCAGCTTCTATCAGCCCATTCTCCTCTGACCTCGAGCATCAACAAGGCATTTTTGCCCACAGGACTGCCACATACTAGAAGTTTTTCCCTTTTCACACCATTCTTTTCAAACCCTAGAAATGGTTGTGCGTGAAAATCCCAGTAACTGAGCAGCTTCTGAAATACTCAGACCGGCCCATCTGTCACCAACAACCATGCCACACTCAAAATTTCTTATATCACCTTTCTTGCCCATTCTGACATTCAGTTTGGAGTTCAGGAGATTGTCTTGACCAGGACCACACCCCTAAATGCATTGAAGCAACTGCCATGTGATTAGTTAGATAATCACATTAGTGAGAAATTGAACAGGTGTTCCTAATAATCCTTTAGATGAGTGTACAGCTCAACAACATCTGGAACTCCAGAGACCTATCTGTCCGTGACAACAAAGATCTGGCTATTTAACTCCAACATTGTTTCTATTTAACTCCAAGTCAGTGTTTCTGTATTGAGCATGGATGATGATTGACTTTATCAACGGCTGTCTCAGAAGAATAATCCAGATCTGAAGGCCTAACACCATCAGCTGCACCAGCCTACAACAGACTCGCCAACTCCCTCCTGAGGAAGAAATCAGGAAAAGATGGAGATGGATAGGGCACACTCTTCATAAAACATCAATCAACATCAACAGGTAGGCATTGAAGTTGAACCTCCAAGGAAACTGGAGAAGAGGCCGTCCAAATAAGGACCAAGACCTTGAGGCTGATATCACCAAGATGGGCTACCTGGAACCAGCTGGAAAAAATGGCCAAAGAAAAGAATCTGGAGATCTGTGGTTGGCGGCCCATACCCTGGCAAGGGAGATGGGTTTAAGTAAGTTGTAAATTCCTCCACCGTTACATCATAACTCCTTTAAGAAAACAAAGATGTTGAGAAAATAATTTTGAAGATCTTGAAGATTTTTGTGATTCTGGCCTCTGGTTCTTGTTATAAAGGGCACAAATTAAAAATAAGAAATACAATGTCATTTTTATCCGTTTAGCTTATTTTTCATTTTAAGTCATCCCTTGGAAGTGGACTTCCCTTGGTCTTGGCCCGCTGGTTGAGAAACCCTAGTCTGAGTCGTTCTTGCCCAGAGGAAGTCTCGCTCTGTAAATCTATACACCTTTGTCACCTTTATATCTTGAATGAGTCTTGTCAATTCCCCTGTAAAATGATCTCTCTTTGGATGTTTTTGAGGTTTCTGCATGGTTGTTTTTAAACTGTAGAGAGCATAGTGTATAAAAGTCTCTGGAGGTCAGCCGTCTCTGCGCTACAGAAACCAGCACAGCTGGCATCAACTACCATCACAGATTCAACTAAACATCTTAACCATGTCCGCATGTGTTCGTTGCAGCTCTATGATGCATATCCTTTGGTTATTTGTTGAAATTGTATTTTAATTTTGACTTGCTATAGCTGTCATGCATAGTTGCTGCATAGTATTCCTCACATAAACATAATAACATTATCTTGTGACACTATTGGGTCAGGACTGTGTCACGCCGTCTGGAGTAGCAACATGCAAACACATGCTTAGAATTTCTCTTTCATTGTCTCTCTGTTTTTCTACACATGCTGAACGTCTGCGTTTGATGTACTTTTAGTAAACATGCGTGTCCTTGCACCACACTCGCATGCAAATCAAAGGCATCTGAATGAGTTCAGTCACATGTATCTGCCCAATGAAGATTGTCTGAATTAGTTTAAGGAGATAAGGTCATGGTACACAAATATCTACCTAAATCTAGGTTTAATTTACTTTTTTTATTGTTCCGGATCCTTTAACAATCCTGGATCAGATGGTCAAATAATATCCTATTTTTGTCTTGATCAATTTCCACTGTTTTCTTTTAAATAATGCTTTTCTAACGGACCAAATCAGTGACACAATCCCTTTTGAATCTCGACAGATGTTTTCGCTTGTAACTCAGGTTCCTAGAGCATACATGAATCAGATGGTCATTTGGGTTTCCATTTTGGAATTTTGTTCGTTTCATTTTTTTTTTTTCATACAAGGCCATTGGTCCAATTTATTCAGCGTTTGGCATGTTTCATTTAAAAAAAAGGTCAAATAATAAAAAATAAGATTTAAAAATGGTGGATGGGTCATGGGTGGATGAGAATTTAATGTGTTGATTTTAATAAAGAAACAGACCTGTCATTTCACAGTAAAACACAACGAACATAAACAAGCAGTAGGTTTTGTTTTGAGTTAATGATTTAAGACCATAGGAGTCATTTTTTGAGGGTGCAAAATAAAGTTATCTTAATTTTTAAGTCAGCTCAAGGTCCCTGTTGAAGTTTTCTGACACCTAAGAGCCACTGATCTAGAGTTTTTTTTGTTTTTTTTTCTACTAAATGTTTTTTCTAATAAGTTTGTAAAATGTCTATAGACTGTGGTGGTCAGGGCCAAGAACAGGCAGGACAAGATTAGTGAACGGATATTTATTTCTTCCAACCAAAAGGACCCAAAAATAATACACAGGGGCAGATAAAACGAAAGTTATTTTAGAAAGTAACAGCCCACACAAAAGGATGGAAGTTAACTGAAACTAACAAAAATTAAACAGGCCTAAAAATAAAGGAAAACATTTTACAGAATTAATGAAACAAGCAAATTTAATTAACTTCCAAAAAAAAAAAAAAAAATGGAACAAGAAAATAACTAGGAAATCCTCATTACTACTCTCTTCCCATCTGTTTCTCCATTAGTGTTGTCATGATCTTCCCTTGCTTGAGGTAGATGAATGTTAACCAGTGATGTCATGCTCTGGGGGCATATGGACGATTTTTCCTCTTTTTCATGTTTGTCAAATCACCGTGATGCAGCTAAGGGTTTTAAATTTAAGATCTAGGTGGGTAACCCTAAAACTGTACTTAAGGTCCTTTTGGGAAGAACCGACAATTCATTGCTCAGACCAAACCATTCAGTATTTCTAAATGAAACATCGACTACAGCATCTGTGAATCCTGATCTTTTAACTTATTCGAATAAACTCTCTACATCCATCTCCATGAAGCTCTGCTGAAGACTTGGCTACAGTGAGTGTACTAAACCCCAGTGCCTAATCTAAAAGTGAACAGTGTTTATTTTTCCCCCTGCATGTGCTGCACGGTGTCCTCTGATACATATTCATGCCATATGTACCACACAAAATTAATCATGCGGCAGGAAGCCCCAAATAAGAGATGTTATGGCTCGTGTGTAGAAGGGAGTTGTCGTGCACAAGTGTGCCGCAAGGGTGCTAAATCAAAGTCATACGTGTGGTTTTTACATTATTATCTTAAACAAACCCGTGGCACGTCACTATAAAAATACTCAGTGATAGCTTTGGAAATTGGAACCATTATAAAAACCAGGCTAAATCTAGTCGCATGCAATTGTGCGCAGATTTTTGTATGGAAAAAGTAGAGACTAAGGATGCGGGCAGAATAACACATCAGAGAAAATGTAAAGCTCAATATAACGTATGTAAGGCAGTCTTACCTTTCAGTTAAAAAGAGCCAATTACTTTTTTTGATCTTTCCCTGTTTTTCAGTGTGTAAAACTTTGTCTATATTGAAGCCCTGCAGCTCCCATGATGCACTGCTGACCACAGGACAAATCTGAAATCTAGAGTATTCGTTGAATCATGAAAATCATGCTTAGTCCCCTAAAGAGGAGGACTAGATAAACATAACCGTGCTGCAAGTGCAATCTTGACGTATTCGTTGCCTTCGCCTACATGTTATTTAAAAACAAAAAAGTTATGGTAACCATAGTCTACAAAAATACCATAGTTACTAAAGATATTTTTGGTTATATGGCTATTGTTTTACATTAAAGACATTGGTTACTGTGGTAACATGGTATTTTAAAAAAATAAATGAAACAAACTGACATGTTCTAAAAGGGATACTCCACTTTTTTTGGAAATAGGCTCATTTTACCACTCCCCCAGAGTTACAGTTGGGTTTTACCGTTTTCGAATGTATTCAGTCGATTTTTTTGATATTTAGAAGAATATCAGTAACCAGACAGTTTCTGGTCTCATTGACTTCCATAGTATATTTTTTTCCTACTATGGAAGTCAATGAGACCAGAAACTGTCTGGTTACTGATATTCCTCTAAATATCAACAAATCGGCTGAATGGATTTGAAAACGGTAAAACTCAACTGTTTAACTCTGGGGGAGTGGTAAAATGAGCCTATTTCCAAAAAAAAGTGGAGTATCCCTTTAATACTGTTTGAAAGAGATCATATATATATATATTAACATCCTTTATAACTATTGCATTTTTGTGGACACAGGTTACCATGTAGTGTCCTTACTATACACACCGCATTGTAGTTGTCTGCATGTTTTAATTTTAATAGTGCATAATGTAATTAATATGCATGAGTTCATCCTTCACCATTAAGTAATCAGAAGCACTTTTTAGACCGAAGTGCCACCGATAGTCTTGGAAATAGTCTGGTGCATGTGCGTCTAATGTTTTTGTATGTGCAGTGCTGTCCTTGGGATGTTTAGAGCTCCTGATTACGATAAGGATGAAAGCTAATCAAGCGCACTGACCTGTGCCAGCAGATAGACTTGAGTGTGTGTGTGTGTTTGGTCTTTTGAGGAAAAGCCTGTGATTGCACATGGACTTCCTTTCCTTTCCTTCTCATAACCTCAGTCCAACACAAACACAGCTTACATCCTCACAGACACAGGGCAAGAAGGGAATGCACCCCTTCCCCAGTAAAACAACACTTCACCAACACTATAAATGGTCAAGCACAAATGCGACTGACCTGTTTGGATTTACTTTGCGTTTCATTGGTCACTGAACAGCCAAGGCCAATTTCAAGTCAATTAATGGAAAGGCAAAGGCAAACCTTTCTCTTCCTTCCGCCTCCATGTCTGAGTCTGTTTGTTTCTCCCATTCTGATCATGTTTGGGTTTGACTGCATTCCTGGCAAGCTTGTCTAGATCCTAACTGTGTGCTGTTGATGGGTACCGCGTCTATAAGCAGGCGAGAGCAGTGCCAGCTCAGTGAGTTACAGCTGCAAGCCCTCAGCGGGCCATTTGTGTCTACACCCCCTCAAAACAGTGTTAATCTACTCATACATCTACCTAAGGCCTGGAGAATTCCTCCTCTTTTCACCAGGTCCATGCTATATCCAGCTGCCGAGTCCCCTTACTGGATTTTAAGTGTGTTCCTCACGGACTGTTATTGTTTGAACCATTTTGCAATATCTTTGAGGATAACTTTAGGCTGCTATCAGACTTGGTTTGATTTCTCGGTCCAAACTAATCCTCCCAGTGGATTTTGTCAGACTATGGGCGAGTGAACCCTAGTCCATCTTATACATTGTTGTTTTTTTAAGTTGTACTTTGAAAATGAAAAATTGAGTGACCAAATCTTTGCATTGACGTCTACTTGGAATTTAAAGTGGACTCAAACCTCTTTCTAGTTGTGATAGTGTCTGTCCACATTATATTTACACAGGTGTTTTTGCATAATAAAAATATCCTCTGAAAGACAATAATATATTACTATTCTAAATACAACTACTATTGTAAGACACCAACGTGTTCCCAGGCCAGCCAGGAGACATATTCGCTCCAGCGTGTCCAAGGTCTTCCCCGGGGGCTCCTCCCAGTGAGTTTAGATAACACAGTCTCATCCCAAGAAGTCATATAACTGACGTCTTGGAACGTCTTTTGACCATACGTCAACATCCGCCTTTTTAGGGGACCCTTAAACGTCGGTTACATGACGATCCCGGGCTGTCATACAACTGACGCTTCACCTTTAACGTCGATTAGGTGACGGGGTGGGTTTAGGCGTAGGTTTAGGTCTGGGGTAGGGTTAGGATCCGATAACGTCATCTAACCGACGTTAAAGGGTACCCTAAAAAGGCGGATGTTGACGTATGGTCAAAAGACGTCCCAAGAAGTCAGTTATATGACGTCTCGGGATGAGGCTGCGCTGGTTTAGACTCGTTTAGTAAAATTGCAGCCTTTTGCAATTTGGTAAGGGCACTACCCTGAGCATCACCCTCTTTAATTTTCTTTATTTTCAAACTCTATTCTGTTGCATTATTTGTTTCTCCATTACCTCATGGCTCTTTCCAGAGATTTGTGCCTGGGTGTGTGTGAGGGGAAACTCGCTTTCTGCCAATCTTGTCAGATTGTGTTAAGAAACGGCAACATTGATCTGCTTGATTTATTTATTTATTTTTATTTAGGTTGATTCGTTTCTTTTACGCTGAAACTAACCGATAACAGGTGACAGCTTTATATTTCATAACAGGGAGGAAACAAAGGGATAGTGTTGATTGATGAAAATATTTAATATAAAGAAGTCACTGGTGCCAACGTATTTTTTAGTGGTTGCACTTAAAAAATACCACAAGTGTGCTTTGTGTGATTAGCATTGATTATTGGACCAATTAAGACCTATGAACGTGCACTGAAATTGATAGTCACATACTTATTGTGAATGAAAATGTGAGAATGATGAGAGAGAGTGGAGATGGGGGGAGAAAAGAAGAAAGCAACACGGTGAGAAAGGAGTTCCCAAACTATGGATATACAAAAGCAAATACTTGTAAACTTTTCCATGAAGTTTGTTTAAATGCCTGGATGCCATTTCTGCCATCCAGAAGTTGTTTAGACTATAGGAAACATTTGTTTGGATCAAGGGAAAATGGGCACTTTCCTTCTTACAACTTATCCAAATAAACTAAGCCATTTTTTGACTCAGAGAAATGTTGTGAGCAATGAGTTACTCATAAAAACCATAACGATGCTCAAGGAAAAATTATTGGATGTTGACTGTCCTCCTTCATAAGATTGATATTTAACGTGTATTTGACTCCCCCTAGTGGTCGGATTCTTAATGTACCCTGTCTGCCTCTCCTCCTATCTGATAAGTCAGATAATTGACAGAGGTATTTGTACGCCATTGAGGACATATTTTTGAATAAAAATAATCGTTTTAAATAATAAAATACATAAAGTACACATTGTCCATTTTAAAGAATTTTTGAATGCAAATGTTCTCAGTTGATTTGCTTTAGTGTTTACCGCCAAAAGTTTCCTGCAGTGATCGTCACAGCAGCTGATAATTG
This sequence comes from Cyprinella venusta, assembly GCA_038021265.1. Taxonomy (NCBI): domain Eukaryota; kingdom Metazoa; phylum Chordata; class Actinopteri; order Cypriniformes; family Leuciscidae; genus Cyprinella; species Cyprinella venusta. Next base: position 23,552,838 of record CM075872.1, on the reverse strand, counting down.
CTTCAAGTGGGCGGAAATGCTCTTGGCTGCACTTTTGTGAAGCTTGATGGATGGAGCCAAAAAGCCCCAGGTGGAAGTTGTCATTTTGGAGCTGGCCTGGGAACAGACTCCTCTATTTTAGTACAGCTGGTGTCAAAAGAGCTGCCCAGGACAACATCAATCAGCATTAGGGCCAAACATCTGTTCGCATGCCTTCTCCATCACTCTCATCTCTTTCCCAACAGTTCCGGTAGATATGCACGGCCATCAGGAACTCACAAGACCGGCACGAAAAACTTTCCACGCAGCTGCTTCTTTTGTAAAGAGTGAATGTGAAATCGATTGTACTCAGTCTCTGTGGCCAAGAATTCTGCTAAGATCACAGTCAAAGATTATCTGGACACTAAGACCAGCTGAAATGTTGACAGATCTGCATACTTCCAGCTTTATTCAGAATTAGGAATCAATTTTTCATCTTTTGTCCTGATGTGTGAAGAAAGCCATGAGTGTTGGAAGTGTCTCGTGGTCTATGGAAGGGGCGTACACATCATTTTACGACTAAAAACATAAAACTTTTTATGCCTTTGGCCATTCACATGCACGGCAACCAACAGTGTTTTGGTAACACAGTCTCATCCCAAGAAGTCTTGGGACGTCTTTTGACCATACGTCAACATCCGCCTTTTTAGGGTACCCTTAAACGTCGGTTACATAACAATCCCGGGCCGTCATACAACTGACGCTTCACCTTTAACGTCGGTTTGGTGACGGGTTAGGTTTAGGTCTGGGGTAGGGTTAGGATCCGATAACGTCATCTAACCGACGTTTATGGGTACCCTAAAAAGGCGGATGTTGACGTATGGTCAAAAGACGTCCCAAGACGTCAGTTATATGACGTCTTGGGATGCGACTGCGCTGGTTTTGGGGGGCCCGAAAATGCCAACTTTTGAAAACGGGATTCAAAGCGCAAGTGTTTGAAAACAGTACCTTTATTGTCTCTGTGTTAACTATTAAAAAAAAACGTATTTGTGAAAAACGGTCATGAATAAAGCTTTGTAGTCGGTTTCCTGGATCCATGTGAAAGGGAATGGTTTTGACAGCGTTGTCGGCTGTACACAAAAAAAAAAAAAAACGCAGGAAAAACTTTTCCGGTTTTACGTTGTTGTCATGTAAACATACTCAACTCAGTTCCAGGAGGGCCACAGTTCTACCATAGGTCCATTAGCTTCAACCCTAATTAAAAGCACCTGATCCTGCTAATCAAGTCCTTCAGGCTTATTTGAAAATTACAGGTTCTGAGTGTTGAAGCAGGGTTGGAACTAAACTCTGCAGGGCTGTGGCTCTCCAGGAAGTTTTACACCCCTGGTGTAGGTATCAGTTTCTCCTGTTTTATTATCTTAGTCCTCCGGTTTGTGTTCTGTCTCCACATTAATTATTCTTTTAAATGGTCTCTCGTTTATCAAATCATGTTCCATGAGGAAACTCTTAGGAATTTGCCTGTACAATGTCTGACTTTTTAGAACAATTAAAGAATTCTTCATTTTCCCATGTATGCGATCCAATCTGGAACACATTGATCTGGGATAACATCCATTATGGGGATTTTGGTATAGTGTGGCAATATTTCTGGCCTTTGGACTGCGCTTACACACTTACAAGGTTGCTTAACCCCAGACGTCTCTAAGCAACTGCAGGTGCCTCAGCATGGGGTATGAGACCGAGGGAAGATCCTGGGATTTTTCCGACATCTGCTGAGCATACACGCACAATCTTAGGGATGTACAGCTAATACTGACACTGCAAAGTGCATTATTCTGACCTGTCCTATGTTCTGTGTATTCTGTAGGAGATCTCTTCCGTGGATTTCCGCAGTAACTCCGTATCAAGTCGGACTCCAACTCCCCCTGGGCGATACTCTCCACACAGTCCCATCGAACGAGAGCCTCCTGTTTCCCCTAGACGCAGGTATATATAAGCACATTGGCCTTGTTTCTCCTCTCAGGTCACCCAGAAGAACATTTTTAATCTATGTTGCTAACAAAATTATTATTAAAATTATAATTTTACAAATTAATATGTAATACGGAAATAAATCGCATACAGTATTTAATTATTTATTGAAGATTATATCTTTAAAATGAGAATAAGATGATTAGGTCAGGTTCAGTTGCATAGATTTTTTTTCATTATGTATTTAAATCAATTTAACAGTTCTCAGAACAGATTTATTTTGGCTCCTTCTGTCAAATGGCTAAATGACTTACACTACATGGCTAATGCCCCAAAAATGCATTTACTTTACTTTCTCACTTTGTCTTTTAGAAATGGATTCTATTATTTCTGCCCCTAATCCCCCCCCCCCTTCTCCATCTTTTACATACCAATAACTCCACCCCCTTTTGCTCAACCAATAGGAAAATGTAGAGAACTATTAACTACACCCCTTTTCTGCTGTTAACCAATACTAGGCAGCCTAAAGTCACACCTTTCAGACTGAAACTCTCAACTGTCTCACATCTTGTCAAGACTCGATAGAGCTTGTGTGTGTGCGTGTTTGCTGGAGTTTTAGATGTGTGTGTGTGTGTGCAGTTGTCACTGTAGGCTCTGTTCTTGTTGTTCCAACAAGAGTTGAACTAGTTGGATTGGAGTTTGTCTTTGTTTGCTTTTGAGGTAAGTCCAAACTTTTCAGACATCTTCCTCGAAGTTACATGGTAAATGACACACTAGTCTGCAGGGGAAGATGAATTATCGTAATGTGAGACTAGCACTCTGCTCTGTTCTCTGCACTGTAATGTAATGATGCTGTGTCGACTGTTTTCACTTTTCAGTCTGAAGCCTGTTTAGCAAGATTGTAATCATATTTCAGCTTTGGGGGGTTGCAGATGGATGGAATGTTCTTTCTATGCATGTTTCGTCTTTACTTTAGAAATATTGAGTAAAAATGTATACTTCCCCAGTGCACTGCTCATTTATGTCAGGGGATTGTGCATGCAAAATGAGGGCGACAACTGGTTTCTTTGACCTATGATCCCCTATTCTATAACCTACTCTTTGGTCCCAGCTAGTTGAGGTGGCGCACACATTAAAATGTTGTCTTGTGCCCCATGAATTTATATGTCGACCCTGAGAGGTGCTGGGAGAGTTTTCAGCGGAATCTCAAACTCACTGTCTGGTTTTAATTTGAAGCATGTCTCATTGAACAGCCTGCATGAAGATCGTGAACATGCCATTTATTTGGAGATTTATAATGTATTTAGATGTGTTTTCCTCAGTAATGACTATTCCAAATGCTCATTTCTTTTAATTTTCGGTCATTTCTTGGACACTTTTTGTCCAGTACCATATGGTTGCACACATTCCAACACGCAAACAGTCATGTCAGTTATGAGATGCTGTCATGCTGGTTTCTTGTGACAACTACACCCAGAAACTCAATAAAACCCCCATGACAGACACTTTTAATCTCATTTGACACTGACATTGTAATTTTCCACCTCTGTTTGACGTTACAGTAATTAGCAATTCACCTTTTGTCAGGGCAAAAGTCCTGTTGGATTGTTTTGGCTACTGGTTAATCATTTCTCACCCCATGCCATGGCCTTTGCACAACACAGAAATCCTGATAACATTTGTTTTGACAGCTAACTCATTAGCAAACTATCACAAGGCCAATCCTGTTAATCCTGTTTTGTCCTTGCTCAAAAAAAAAAAAAACAGTAGGAACCAGATGCAACAAAAATTTATTCAAACAAACATATTACATCCAGGCAAAACTGGTGAATACAGACATCCAGGGTTTGAAATGAACTTTTTTTTACCCACCGGCCAATTTGATATACAATATTTACATATATATTAGGATTTTTGTTGAAAAAGAAATGAATTATGAAATCCAGTCATCCAGCATCTCCTTCCTTCATCTTTCATCCTCATCACCAAAAATGTGTTTTAGGTGGACCGATCAATACAGTACAAAGTGAATACAGTACATAAATGTCTTTAGTTAATCAAATGCTTTTTTTAATCTTCGCTATTGCTTCAATGCAAATGAACAAGCACGTCGTTATTTGTTGCGTAGTGATGGGCATGTTCAAGAAAGCCAGGTATGTGCAGATTCTGCGCTATGCGCTGTTTTTAATAGATCTCGATGACTCAAGAGTTGAGTATTTGACTTACATGAACTTCCCCAGCAAAGTAAGTAAACATAACATGCCAAATTGGCAAGTGATTTGACGACGTTACCCACCACAGTTGATTTTTACCCGCATTTTTTAATTTCAAACCCTGCAGACATCGGCAAGGAATGCAAACAAAGCTGACAAGCACACATGTAACATCCATAGAAGGACCACACCAGACAAAGAACATGAGAAAAACTTGGGTATTTATACACAAGGGGTGATTGGCTAACAAGACATACTAGGAACGATCAGGAGCTAGGGAAGGGTAACAAACAAGGCGCAAGACAACAATGGAAACCAAACACAGAAACAAATGGGAACATAGAATAGACTTCAACTTAAGTCCTTTACAAGATAGGGGAACGCAGGCTGGGATCATGAGACAGACTCTCACTCTATAGCCCAGGTTATACATCCTCTGATATGCAGTAACAGTTTTCACTGGTTTATTAAATGCTGAACGAGCAGGTTTTGAATTTGATAAAGAATCTTACCACTTAAACATACCATATAAACTTGGGTGACGTTACTTGTCATTTGGTGTATGTGAACACTCCCCAATACATTTATTTAATTGAAAAAACAAACAAACAGTAATTTGTTAAATATTTCATTTCAAGTAGCTCTATTTTATTATAGAATGTAATTTATTAATTCAATGGTAGAAGCTGAATTTTCAGCATACAATTTTCCTTTCAATTGTTTTAATGATTTGTTGCTTAGCAAAAACTTTTTAACATTGAAATTTTTTTTTTGAACAGCTGTGTATGTTTGTGGGTAAAGTTAATTCTCATGCATGTATGTTTTCCACTAGGCTTCATGGTTTGTTTGTATGGCAAAGGTCCAATATGTGTAAAGCAGTTATAGGATGCCCATGTGAGCAAGAAAGCTCTGTTTATGACTATACATAAAAATGCAGCCATAAACCTCCCGCTGGACGGCTACTGTAACTGCACTCTAATCAGCCCATTAACCCTGTCATCCTAAAACACACACCATTTCTCAAAGCCCCACTCATATTCTACCCCAATCTTTTTACTCCCCAAGTACAGTCTGCTAATTGCTGCATTCAGAGATTAGGGGCGACCAGAAGAACAATGGAGAGAAAAAGTCTTATACTTTGATGGGAACGTCATGTGTTGAGATTTACCAGGCAGGAATGACTCAAATCCACACAAGTTTAGTTAATACAGAGATCACTGCTACCAATGAATTTGGAAAGGCACATTTTATCTGTTTTTCCATAATGTAAAATACCTAATTACCTGACACCGTAGATTTTTAATATGAAACCTGTCATGAAGGATATTGAAGTTGTAGTCTTTGAAAAGATTGGTTTCTTGTCAAGACTGTGAGTTATGATATGCTCAAAATAGAACAGCCGACATTTATGAGTTATCCATAGACTCGGAATCACTTAAGTTGCCATGAAAGCATAAGCACTTTTGCCTTAAAGGCATCTGTAGTACCTCTTCTGTAGTACAAAACCAGGACTGATCCCTCCTTAATGTTACACTAATGTGTGTATATTTTCGACGTAATTCAAAGATGGAGATGGAAGATTACTGAGGCCCTTCATTCTTACAAAAGATATACACATCACTGTTTGGTTGGGTTTTTAAGGTGGTGTCAAGTTTATCTTGTAGATGAATGAACTCTTGCTCTCTTTCAGCTCAGACTTCGCCATGCAGAGGTTTGACAGAGAATCAGAGGTGTACAAGATGATTCAGGAGAACAAAGAATCGCGTGCGGCTCCTCGCCAATCCAACACCTTCAAGATGCTGCAGGAGGTGCTGGAAGCTGATGAGAAAGGTTTGTAAGACCGCATAAAAAGAGTGCTTTGGGAAATTATTGCCACAGGCTTAGACATTCAATGAACATCTAAAAAAGTCTAGTTCACATTTTTTGAAACAATAATGAAACAATAGTAATCCTCCAGGCGCTGTCATTTTATTTGTGTATTCACAGAGGGCGCCATCCTTTTTCCAAGCAAGTTGACACCAAGCCCTTCCAAGGTCACGTCCTCTGTTTCTGGAGTGCAGAAATACCACACCTGTGAAAAATGTGGCACCAGTATTGTGTAAGATAAAAAGTCTGAATCCATGTTTCTGCACACACTTCATTGTACTGCATGTCCAACGCATTCTCATCCTAGGGCGTCATATAGTGACGCTTTTGAAAATTCGTCTAAATCCAACGCACATGGCACCCTTTAGCGTCAATATAACTCGCACAGATATTTGTTCGGTTATGGGTAGGTTTAGTTTTGGGGTAGGGTTAGGGTTAGACCACTAGGAGGCGCCTTCTGGCCCATATATATTTGCGTCTCATATTGACAGTAAAGGGTGCCATGTGCGTTGGATGTAGACGAAATGTCAAAAGTGTCAGTATATGACGCCTTGGGATGAGAACGGGCTGGTATGTTCTTTGCACAGGCATGCTGGGATTGCTTAAGAGGTTAATGAGCCGGTAACTTGATGAGTGTTGTGTGAAGTTTAGCCTTTAGGGAAGAATCGTTTTCATCATCTTTTCAAGTTTATTAATGTTGATGATTGAGGACGACTGAGACAAAACCATCTTTTTCGTTTGTATATTACCATGTGTGAATTACTCTTCAACACCTTCATAAAGTGAGACAAACACTTTTCAAAACCTAGACAGTATTTTAAGGCACCTTGGGTGTTGTCCTCAAGAACATTGTTTCAAAAGCTAACACCTTTTGACAAGAATCTAATTTAATTCAGTGCCAGTTCTTCAGTGCTGTTTAAAAGGCATCCCATAAAGCATCTTATGAACTTGGTTCACACGCTACCAGACTTTCAAGTTATTCAGAACACAACAAATTAACACAGAAACACGTGCTTTAGGAGATGCCTGTAAAATGAAAATCTGTTTCTAAAATCAATTCAAAATATCAAACATGTTTGATATCCTCCAACTGGATGGAATCAGAGTTTGAAGCTAAAGAAATGGGTGTCTGTGCCCATCATACACTAAGGCTCAATCCCAATTCACCCCTTGGCCCTACCCCTTAGCCCTACCCCTCCGTTTTGCGCGTTCACGTCTAGGGGTAGGGTGTCTCAATTCTTCTTGAGATCGAGGGGTAGGGCGAAGGGGTAGGGCTACATAGCCCTCGAAACGGAGATTTTTCAGAGGCACACTCCAAACGGAGGGCTAAGAGAAAAGTTCACGGATTGCATCGAAAATCACCGGCGAGATGGATCGCAAACGGTTAAACATTTAAATTTAGCGCCAGATGATTCCACCACGCACTTTATTTACTCTTTTAATAACACTATAGTCGTTTAAATTAAGAAATGGTATAATAAATTACCTTTCCGATCAGAAAAGACATACATTTCGAGGAAGGGATGTTATAATCATCATGTTTATTCAAAGTTAAGAGCAGCTGCGCTGATGATTGTCAGTTGTTGTCATGGAGAAATCCTGTACATCGCCGACGACTGATGACGCATTGGGTTCATGAAGGGTCGTTCCATTTCGTAGGTAAATATTCCAACCCCTTGGCCCTTGTCACTCCGTTTTAAGGGCCAAGGCTACACTCGAAAACAAGGGGTAGGGCTAAGGGGTAGGGCCAAGGGGTGAATTGGGATTCAGCCTAAATCTGTCAACTCTGACCGCTGATTTTCGGCAACTAGCATCAACCAGACTATAAATCAGGCAAAAGTCGTCTAGGGCTAGGCAAATGCCAAGTTATGGAACAGACCTTGTGTTCAGTGACTTTAAAAGTTTTATTTCCCCTATTTTCAGCACCCAGGCTGTGAGGATCACAGATGACTGTTTCCGTCATCCAGAGTGCTACACCTGTACAGAATGTGGACTCAACCTAAAGATGCGCGGTCACTTTTGGGTGGAGGACAACATGTTCTGTGAGAAACACGCCAGGGAAAGATACCTGGCTCCCAGCGGTAGCCCTCGCTCTGTAGTGTCACCACACCACTGAGACGCCAGTCAGCCGCCCTCCTGACACCACCTCCAACTCCTCTAGTTGGCTAGGAGCATAGGGAGGAGAAGATGATTTCATTGTTACGTTTTCCAATGGGAGCCAAATAAGAGTGGTTTGGCCTAATGTCACTTGAAGCTTTGGGACCTGGCACAGTTGAGTCTTCTCCAGGTATTGTTACACCCCACAACTAGAGACTATTGGATTTGGAAGGGGGCGTCTGCATTAGAGTGTGTGCTATTTCTATAACAGTCAGCCTATTGCAGTTGAATTTCTACATTGCCTGCCACTTCCACATGTTGTATTATGCTTAGAAAACAGCTTGTTTCGATAGACATTTAACTTGGGTTTATCTTGAATAGTTTGTATTTTTGGCTGCAATTTGTAGAGCTTTTCCATAAAGCGTGACTCAAATGGTTAGATGCTACAAGTGGGCATCAGCAGCGCTAATGCATACAGGACTGGTTTCCTTGGTGTGTTTGTGTGTGTGAATAGTTGCAAACGGTTTCATATATTTCAGTTTGCACCTGTTTGAAGGGTTTGATGATTACTTGGAAGTGATTCTCAGTTTGATGAATATTTCTCCCTTCATAAAATGAAACTATCATCCACAACAAATCCTCCATCCACACGCATTTAGTTTATTTGCCATTTGCTTTGTATTACATAAGGGAAATCTAAGAAATTACGAAAAATATGTGTAAATATGTTTATTGTTCACCTTAAACTGTATTTGGACCGAGCGGAGGGTTTTGCACGCACTTGTTTGTGTTCAGGGTTGCATGTTTCATTTTGACTGTATTGTGTATTTTTGGGTGATAGAGGTTTGATCATGCTCAGATACAGGGCTGTGTCCTTTGAATGCAGGAGAAAAGAGTATCAGAGTGAAAACATCAGGCCAAGGTTAGATGAATTGTGAATCCTCACATTGTGTTAGTAGGGTTGCCTCTCTTTACCTTTTCCGTTTCAAATAAAAACTTTGATAATCAGCGGATGAAATGTGTTTTGTCTATTTTACTTCATTAGGGTATTTTGTTTAAATTCCATATTAATTTGCCCATTTTGTTTAAAGGGGGGGTTTACTGCTTTTTTTTCTTTGCATGATTGTGTTTATGGGGTGCAATATAACATGTATTTGTGTTTTTCTTTTTTAAAAAGTCTTATTTTTCATAAATTTCATCTTTATTGTAAGCCGCGTTCTCCTCTGTCATTTGAATGACCGGTTGACTTCCTGAGTCTATAAAACCACTCCCTCAGAAACAGGCAGTGGGCTCAGATTGGTTAGTTTGGGCCGGTGTGTGCACAAATTTGCATAACTAGTAGCCTAGTGGCTATAAAGCCAGCGTTGGCATTTGATAAAGCTAAAACATTACATCTGAAATTATACATTCAAATACATTTAAAGGACAACTCCGGTCCAAAATGAACCTTTGGTCTAATTACACATTGCTACCTAGTCAACCGTTATCTGAGATATATTTTCATGATTGCCGAATGTAAATAGTTTTATCTCTAAAAACAGTTTAGCCTATAATGCTAGTATAATGCTAGTATATTGGGCATAGAGTAATGACTAATAAAAATCGCTTGTTATTACCACTAACAAGGCTCAAAATAGCCCCATACACACACGACAGCATAATAAAGGTCTCTACATTCAAACCGAAGCATTGAGAACTTTGTCAGTATCCATACAGTTTAATAAAAAGATATTTTATACACAGAGTGAACATCGCGAATACCGGAAGAAGCCATCTTGGAAAAATAGTCTCTACCAGTCGATCCACGAACGCCGATCCATGTGCACCGGTGAGATGTGAATAAGGTGATAAGGTGTGCGCGAACAGTAGGCTGCGTGTACATATTGAAGAGAAGAAAACGGTTCGAGTTTGTGTTTCTTCCGAAAACAACGGACCATATGATATTCTGCACAGTTCAGCGCACTTGGATCGGCGTTCGTAGATCGACTGGTAGAGACTATTTTTCCAAGATGGCTTCTTCCGGTATTCGCGATGTTCACTCTGTGTATAAAATATCTTTTTATTAAACTGTATGGATACTGACAAAGTTCTCAATGCTTCGGTTTGAATGTAGAGACCTTTATTATGCTGTCGTGTGTGTATGGGGCTATTTTGAGCCTTGTTAGTGGTAATAACAAGCGATTTTTATTAGTCATTACTCTATGCCCAATATACTAGCATTATACTAGCATTATAGGCTAAACTGTTTTTAGAGATAAAACTATTTACATTCGGCAATCATGAAAATATATCTCAGATAACGGTTGACTAGGTAGCAATGTGTAATTAGACCAAAGGTTCATTTTGGACCGGAGTTGTCCTTTAAAATAATTAAGTCTTAGCCTAATTACAGGTTGTGGCCGAACAACTGCTGCCTCTGGTTTTAAAGTTGGAACTGCTTCATGTTTTAGTAACAGTTTCTTGTTGAATCCGGCATTGAATTCGTGGAGATTCTGGAAGCTGTTTTTCTTAAAATGCGCAGCACAGAGAGCATAACATACTCAAGAAAACATAATCAAACATAAACTGTACCCATTGTTGACGAACTACAACGTCCGTGGGAAGCCCGAACACAGAAGACCTGACAGCTGGATGAGCATAACACTTTCGACGAGCCGCAGAAATATGGCCATGCCCTTTATTGCATATTCCGGCGGGAGGGTTGATGTAAATGTATCGGTTAGTGACGTCTAAAACCCGTAGTAGTCCCATTCGAGTCGTTTTTGTAGGCTTTAAACTTGAACCTGATTTTTTTTTTGTAGATATCTCTGTTTACACTGAACTTTCAGCACTGCTGAAAAAAGTGAAATCGCAATCAACCACCCCTTTAAAGGAGAACTCCGGCGAACAATGAACCTTTGGTCTAATAAAACATCGATACCTAGTCAATCGTTGTCTGAGATTTGTTTTCATGATAATCGAATGTAAAGAGTTTTATCTCTAAAAACTGTTTAGCGTATAATGCTAGTACTGGGGGCATTTACTAAGTAAAAAGAAATCG